>VZTU01027569.1:0-135304 GCA_013400835.1 Zapornia atra | reverse complement strand
GGAGGGGTGTGTCCTTCACCCATAGAAAGAAAAATTCTGGCTCTGAAATTCTGCTACCAAATCCTGAGGTTCTTCATCATTTCGGAGCCAGGTTTGGGTTAGTGCCATTGAGGATGCCAAAAAGGCACCAATCCAAAACTTGCCACTTCTGCAGTATAGTGGAAGGTGCCAGATGGTATTATAGATTTTTAGACAAGGGCAATTTCCAAGAGATTAATCACATGGGATTAACATGATGAACTGGACTGGAGAAAGCATTTCAAGTTTCATGAGTTCTACTTTGATGTGACAGCAGCCAACTGGAAATTCAACTTGCCACAGGCTGCATCAGAAAAATTAGTGATTTTGATCTTCACTGAAAATTAAATCACATAAATGTGATTCATCAGTCCAGAAGGAGAATTGCCAGCTGAAAAATCTGGGAGTTACTTCACTAGAAATATTCTCATCTATATACAACAATTTTTCAAACTCCTACTCTTTTCTCCCCCCCTCCCCCCATCCAAGGGTTGCAGAAAGAAAACAATGATGACATACAGAAAAGATGTATTAATATTTCTCACCTAGATTTTCATGTGTATTTGCACCCATCCCTGGTGACAGCTGGCTTGCTCATCTGGTTGGCAGCAGCTCCCTGTGTGCTGGGTACCACCAGAAGCTGAGCATCCCAATAGAGGTCACATTCAGGGACACAATTCCACTACCCGACCATATACTGTTTGAGGCACTTCTGTGTAGCTAAGCCCTAGGAGTCACTCTGATATACATGACACAGGGCTGATCAGACACCACATCTGTCTACAGCAGTGATGGGAAGGCAGCTACATAGAATCATAGGTCATAGAATCATAGAATGGCGTGGGTTGGAAGGGACCCCAAGGATCATAGAGCTCCAACCCCCCTGCCACAAGCAGGGCCATCAGCCTCCAGACCTGAATCTACACAAAGTTTACCTGGCCTTCAACACCCCCAGGGATGGGGCATCCACTACCTCTCTGGGCAGCCTGTTCCAGCACCTCACCACTCTCTCCGTAAAAAACTTCCCCTTAATATCCAATCTAAACCTTCCCTCCTTTAGCTTTAATCCATTCCCCGTTGTCCTACCATTGTCTACCCTTCTAAAAGTTGATTCCCCTCCTGTTTGTATGTTCCCTTCAGGGACTGGAAGGCTGCAATGAGGTCTCCCCACAGCCTTCTCTTCTCCAGGCTGAACAAGCTCAGCTCCCCCAGCCTCTCTTTGTAGGGCAGCCCTCTGATCATCTTCATGGCTCCTCTGAACCCTCTCCAACAGTTCCACATCTTTCTTGTATTGGGAGCCCCAGATCTGGACACAGTACTCCAGATGGGGCCTCACGAGGGCAGAGTAGAGAGGGACAATCCCCTCCCTGTCCCTGCTGGCCACCCCTCTTCTGATGGAGCCCAGGATACCATTGGCCTTGCAAGCTGCAAGAGCACTTTGGTCACTTTTAACAAGCTGCCCAGGTGTCAGTGGAAAGCCTGCCTAACTGGGAAACATTAGTTCTGGAACGTTTTCTAGGTGAGAGGAAGACCGAGGCCAGAAAAGGTGCACTGCCCACTCACCCCGACTTCTCTTCTCAGTTCCTGCATTGGATATGCTGCACATCCCAACTCACATGGGCAGCGTTCAAGCCTGTGGGTCTGAAAACAGGCACTGAAATCCACCTGAGGACGTACTCGGTAATCTCAAGCCTGCATTTCAGAATGACTGTCGCCCTGACCCTTCCATTCACGTTTGTAGTCATGTACTTGTTGACAAGGTAGATGGTCTTGAAAATATTGTTACAGTTTTCCTTCTTTCTCCCAGAGTTCCCCTTTGCTGTGTGATCTTTCAAAAGCTGGAGAGGATGCTTTATGTTTCACGCCTGCAATAAAACTGAGAAGGCTTGTAGACAGCCCTAAGGTAGATGTCTACCCCTAAGCTAGTTACCACCAGCTCCTTTAATGCCAACAGAGAAAAATAGCTACTTTTACACTCTAATTCCTCCTGTCTGAGATGTTTACTTCAGCATGAGATGACTTTGCCCACTTTGAAGTGCCTCTTTATGTGACTTGCACAGACTGGCCTGTTGGGACAGAATCACAGAATCATGGAACGTGAGGACTTGGGAAGGGTCCTCGAAAGATCTAGTCCAACCCCCCTGCCAGAGCAGGATCACCTAGACTAAATCACACAGGACAGCACATATTATAGGACAAGGTTGTGTTTAATTGCCCAAACACAATCCCTGAGACCCATTTTTGGTGCCATGCTGTATCCTGCCTGAACTCAGACAACTACTTCAAAATGGCATGGGCTTTCCACAGGATCTGTATGCTCTCTACCAGACCTGGTGGGGCTGATAGAGCATCTGAGAAGATACTGTGGACCTACCTTCAGGCAAAAAGATCTGTCCTCTGAGTTAGATAAATAAATCCTACCTTGATAGTCTTAACATTTCCCAATAGAAGACCTGTGAATACAAGGTCACGCTGATGTTTGGAAAAGCATGATGGAATAGAGGACTTCTTTGGCTAATGGTTGGCTGCCTTAACCCATTTGGCACTTCAGTGCTACAGTAATTGTTGTTTACAGAAAATCTGCCCCACTGCTCACCCAAGCCTCCAGAAACTGGTCCCAAATGCCACTTATCTGCAGAAACAAACTCAGATGTGGGGATTTTATTTCTTGTTCTGATCCTCATCAGTGGCTGCTCTGTAAGTAGCATGCATGGCAATTTTCTTCCCTGAATGGCTGCAATCCATTTACAGTTTCCTCTTGGATTCATCTTTACAACACCCAGTGTCAGTGTGTACTACACTGCAGCAGTTCATTGGGAGGATGGGGGAAAATTTGCAAAGAAAATAAATTTGCCTGAGAAACAAAAAGAAACCTGTTCCAAGAGGTGGAGAGTGAAAAAAAAAATCAAAAGTTGGTCTGTCTTCCCCTGCAAACCAGTGTCTTGTCTTCTTAAAAGGGCTGGTAAATGGGACAGGGGGAAGTAAAGCATCCTGGGCTGGCTGGAAGCTACTGGAAAAATGAGTCATATATATCAGCCCAAAGCATGATAGCTGGGACGCAAAGAGGATTATCAAGTCAGGAGAATCCTGCAGCCTTTTTTATGCATAAAGTAAGGTTAGAAAAATCACTCACATCTCCTTCTGGCTTTAGACTCTATAAATAATGTATGCAGCTCTTCCAAGGCTTCGTTTTCCACTTTGTCACAGGGCTGCTTCGCACAGATGTCGCTGCTCCGAGACAGGACCCGAGTGCAGCCTTTGGCTCATTACGCACAAAGCTCCTTTTACTGACTTCACCCCACTGGCTACTTGAGGAAAAGAATAACTAAATCTTCCCCATTCTAGATTAGCTACCTAAGAGAGAAAAGTGGAGGGACTTGGCCCTGCCTATAATGGGATTCCAGCACACAGGGAGGGTAAGAAGAGTAAAGCATAAGGCGCTGAGCTGGATTGGTATAATTTAATTTTAGATTACTTCTAGACAGCTGATTATACCAGGTTCTACTTATATTCAGTGGAGAGAAGCAGGCACTTTTCAGCAGCAGTTAATCTGATATATTTATTGTGTCCAGTCCTGGACTCACTGGTGTAAAAAAGACAAGGATCTCTTGGAGAGATTCCAGTGGAGGGCTACAAGGATGATTAAGGGCCTGGAGCATCTCCCCTATGAATGAACTGGGGCTGTTCAACCTTGAGAAAAGACTGACAGGGGATCTGATCAATGTTTATAAGTATCTGAAGTATGGGACATAGGGGGCTTGGACTCAGTGATCTCTTGAGGTCCCTTCCAACCCCTACGATTCTGAGATTCTGTGATACATGTTTTGGATATGTCACACTCTGACTAGAACCAGTTGCCCACAAAAACCATCCAGTGATCTTCTGAATGTCCAGGGGTGTCCTGAGCTTCAGCTGAGTGAATGTGGCTGTATGTACTGAAGACCTGTGACGTTATGTTACATGAGAGCTTAAAACATGTTTTGAGGCACAAACATCAAGGGCTTCCTTTTGTCTCTATTAAAGTTTCTCTGTGAGACCTTTAACACCTGGATAGGTTAACAGCTCAAAGGCAGAGACTAGCAAGCAAAAAGTTCCAGGGCACAAGACACAAATGTAATAACTTCTAAACACTTGTTTCTGCTTTTTGCCTACTAAAACCACATTTCACTGTGTTGAATGTTCACAATTTCTTTTTAAATAACACTCCTTCACTTCAGAAAGACATTTGGCTCATTAGGGCCTTTTAGTAGCACTCAAAGATCACTCTGAGGATCAATTTTTCAGGGCATAATCAGTCAGATTTTTATTGTCCGTTTGTCCACATGAGGCCTGAAAGCAGAGCTCAGGGGGATGATAGCTTGAGTTCATTCAGGACATGAGAGATAACCTGGGAACCAAACAGGGAACAGGCTGCTGCACACAGCATGCAAATGATGAAGTATTTGAAATGAAAATGGAGCTATTTTCTCTGCTGGAGTGAATCCATACAGTTCTAGTGACTACCAGATTGATTCTGGTCCACAGGCAAAGAAGATGAAGCCTCTGGTGTTTATTTCTTATAGATATATATATAGAGTAGCTTTTCAAAGGAAGAAAGATCTTACTACTGCAAAGTGAGTTTTCCTAGAAAAGAGCCTCTGTACTGTATCCAGCAAAGTACACATTTATTTGTCAAGGACTTCCTTGTTATTATTGGAGCTGTGTGTCAACAAATTAATTTCTCTCAGAACTGGACAGCTCTAACAAAACTCCCACATCAGTTCCATAAATGGAGACTGATGAATGGGCATTTAAGAGAAGTAATGATGACAGCCAGTGTGTCCTTTGCATTTATCCTTAATCTCACTTGATATTTTTATTCATTCCTCTTTATATATGTTTTCTGCTTCATGATGGAAAATAGAAGTAAGGATGTTTCCCTTGATATTTATTGATAGATAAAATGAATCCAAAGTTGAGGTCTTGACAGAATGAAAGACCTTATTTCTTATTCTCTTACTTCTATTTATTATGTACTAAGAAGATCCTTATTGCTGGAACAAGACCTTCTCCAACTAGAGACGGGATATGAGTAGCTTTCCTATCTTGCCAGGGCTTTGGAAGTTTAGTGTTTCTAAATCGAGACAAAAATCCAGAGCCCCAAGACGGAGTTACAAGCCAGTGATCCATAAAGCATTTGGACCACCTGTTTGGGCACTGATCAATTATAATCTGAACATCCAAACCCAGAAGCAGTTTTGAACCAAAAGATACTTTCCAGTGAAAGGTATTGGTCATAAAAAATCACTGTCTTAAAACCCAAACTCCTTCAAGAGGAAATTTATCTCATGTAGTGAGATGAAATAGTCAAAATATTCCAAGATGCACAGAAGAAGGAATGCTGACTGTGAAGGCTTCTTTGAACTTTTCCTTTCACTCAGTAGTTTAAATGGGAAGGTTTTAGGCTCTTTTTCTTCTCTTTTGAGAGTTCAATGGCAACTAGCATTTATTTTGCTCATTTCTGCTGGGCCTTCAGCATATTGCCTCACAGAAAGCTTGCACTTCTGTGCTTCCTAGAATGTTTGCTCCTCTCCACTCCCAGGAAATGTAAATATTACTCTATTTAGACTTTGCAATTTTATGCAATGTGTAAAACCCACCCCAGGATTATGTAACATCAGCGAAATCATTGCCACTGGAGTATCATATAATGTCACCCTGACATCAAATTAATGGTTTCCCAGTTTATTAATGCCTTGGTTTAATTGTTTCATCATACCATTTTATATACTATATATATACTGTTTTCTCATTGGAGAGAGGCTACTGGTAGATCTGGGCTGTTTTACATGGACCTTAGCGATCTATAAAGGGGAATGAAGAGCAGGCTGATAGATTTTTAGTGACACTAAGCCACTCAAGACAGCAAAACCAAAAGCTGATTGCAAAGACCTATTTAGGGACTTGCAATACTAAGTGACCAGGCACATGAAATCACATGATATAAAGGTAACACAATGGGGAAGTAAAGCAATCTTAACTTTCTATGAAGAGTTATGAGCTCTGAGTATTTTCATTCACAAAAGAAATGTTGGAATTACACCCCCTAGCTCCCTGAAAACTTCATTTCAGTCCCCAGTGGTACTTGAGAAAGGAAACAAAAAAATATTTGTAATCACAGAGAAAGAAAAAGAAAATAAAACAGAGAACAGGATACTGCTATATAAATCCATTTGTGTGGTCACACCTTGAACGCTGGGGCAAGCTTTGATATTGCCACCGTAAAAATGCTACATAACTACTGATTTTCACATCATAAAGACTACACCAATACACGTGTCAGCTGTCTCCTGAGCAAAATTCCACACTGCAACAAGGATGAGCCCATCTTCTTAAGGACACTTAACTCTTCTACAGCACTTGTCATCCAGGGATCTCAAAGCATTTTACAAAAGGAGAGAAGTATCATTAAGCTTGCTTTATAGCTGGGGAAAGAGATCTAGAGCAGCAATCTAACTTGTTCAAAAGTAAATAGCTGATGAAGACAGAGGCAGAAGTGAACTTCAGGTCCTCTATCAGCTCATATACCCACTTCTGCCAGCAGTTAATTGATTGTGGTGAATTATTTTCAATGAGGACCAAAGAGCAGAGGTTAGAAAACTGCTCAGTTCTCAAGAACAAGGGTGGAAAAAAATCTATTAAAGCTGAATGTAACATTTGAAAAAAACCATAAATATTTGATCTGCCTGTTTGAAAAAGTGAAAATTTGATATGGCTTTAGCCTTGAGAAGTATTGCAGAGCAGTTCATATCTGGGGTCAGTTCACAATAGTAGTTACTGAGAAATAAAAGTAGCTCTGTTAACTGCCTCTGGTTCCTATTTTCTGAGGTTTGTCCTCTGATCTTTTGTTTCATGGTTCAACAGTTCTTTGACAGAGATTACAATTAAAGCTGTGCATAAGAAATGTATTTTTCTTAATAATATCAGGCTGAAATTCAGTTTCCTGACATGTATTTCCAACCCATTGCCCATTCTTTACCCTCAGAGAGGGATGTATGAATAAAACTTGGTTATGCCACTCTGAGGAAAGATACCAGAATTTTAAAAAACCCCAATAATTTGAAGAGAAAATACCTAACAGAGTGTATTTTTCTAGTGCTAGCAAAAAAATTGAATTTTGGAGCATCCAATATACTGGATTGACTAGAACTCTCCTGGGATATATTCAAGCCAAAATCCATTCAGGAATGAAATAAAGAAGGATGATTACCTAAATTTTCTCCCTCATATTTTTTGTCAATAAAAATACAGGTTTCTTGCCAAATATTCAGGATCAGCATTTATACCCAATTTCCTTTGCCTCTGAAATTGTCTCTGAAATTGTCTCTGAATTTGTGTCCCAGTTTTCAACCTGAGTCAATGTTCAATTTTTTTTTCTAAAGACAAGTAGGAAAGCAATCAAACAAGTCTATCTATTGCCTTGTTCAAAGTTTTTGAACCCTGAGATATAATAGAGAATAATATGGTTTAAGGATGAACTTGAGGACTGCTATCATGATCAAAGAGCTTTATTTTTGGCCAATCTCCTTTTCCCAGTGAAACTCAGAACTTCAGCATGACCTCTTTCTTAGTGTTAGGCTGCTACCTGGTGCTGCAGCAATTCAACACATAGAGTCAAGGAAATGAAAAATCAAAAAAGAGTGGAAATAAGTTTTGACAGACAAAAAAAAAATCCCCCCATCTTTTAAACCAATTCAGTATCTTCAGAAGGAGGTTTAAGCTGTCTGGAACTAAGAATATTTACCAACAAGTGCACTCAATTCGCATTACCCCTGGCTGGTATAATAATGCCTCTTGAACACATAATAATGATACCTTTGTCCAAGAGGTAACCCAAGTCAGTGGAGCTGTGCACCAAGCATTTGGCTCTTTATCTAAAGTACATGGGACCAATTTTAACTACCACAGGCTAAGTGCTTGCTTGTGGACAGGAAATGTAATTTGATGGCATTTTTAGACATGATCTTTCAGTGTGAGCTCTCTTTCAGAAATAACATTAATTTCTTCTAGTAACATTCATATCTCTGTCTTCCCAGCAGTAGACTGGAGTAGTTTTCTCACTGAATTGTCCTGTGTTTTCTTCCATAAAACATGAGCTTTGGTTGAACATTTCAATTCTTTGTTAGTTCAAATGCAACTCATTAGCTGTGACAGAAAGAGGTCACAGAGGTGTACTATTATTGAAATTTTTGTGTCTTCTGTTCCTGATGACCATTGTTCACTGGAGGGAAGAGGAAAGAAGTGTTTTGTCCCCATCTAAGTGGCATATGGACATACTGGAGGGATGTTTGCGCTGCCCTGAGTACATGGCAGATGTCAAACTTTAGTGCTCCTAATCCAACATTTCTCATGGGACCCCTGAAAGAATCACTAACTCCAGTAAGTGATGCTTGAGTCATTATATATGATTTGATTTTATTTGTGTAAGGATCAAAAAAATGAGACTGGCAAGTTGCTTTAACACACTGTGGAGTTGTGTATTTTAATTATAAACTCAAGACTCAACTGTAGGGTGGGTTTGTTTTTTTTTTTAAAAGGGCACATTTTAGCAATTAGGAATGTATTGCAAAAGGAGTTTTTAAATTTGCCTTTTAGACTATTTTCAGAGAGCTCTTTTCCTCACCCAGAAGTAATTTCTGTTGGGAAGAACCATAAGAAAGGAAAGGAAAGGCTTGCCCCTATGTTACTTCTCTAAATTGTATCAGCTGCTTTTCACTAAATCAAAGAATTGTTTAAGTTGGAAAAGACTCCTAAGATCATCAAGTCCAACTGTTAACTTACCACTGCCAGGCCCACTGCTAAACCATGTCTCTGAGCAGCACATCTACATGTCTTTTAAATACTTTTAAATACTCTACCACTTCCCTGGGCATCCTCCTCCAGTCATTGACAACCCTTTTAGTGATGTTTCCTAATAACAAGTCTAAATGTCTCCTGGCATAACTTGAGGCCATTTCCTCTTGTGCTATCATTTGTCATTTGGGACGAGACAAACACCTATTTGGCTACAACCTCCTTTCAGGTAGCTGTAGAGGGCGATCAGATCTCCCCTCAGCCTCCTTTTCTCCAGGCTGAACAACTCCAGTACCCTCAGTCACACCTCATCAGACTTGTGCTCTAGACCCTTCACCAGCTTTGTTGCCCTTCTTTGGACATGCTCCAGCACCTCAGTGCCTTGGGCCCAAAACTGAACACTGTACTTGAGGTGCAGCCTCACCAGTGCCAAGAACAGAAGGATGATTGCTGCTCTAGACTTGCTGGCCACACTGTTTCTGAAACAGGCCAGGATGTTGTTGGCCACCTGGGCACACTGCTGGCTCATGTCCAGCTGGCTGTTGACCAACTCCCAGGACCTTTTCCTCTGGGCAGCTTTCCAGCCACTCTTCCCCAAGCCTGTAATGTTGCCTGGGGTTGCTGTGAGCCAAGTGCAGGACTCAGCACTGAGCCTTGTTGCACCTCACACAGTGGCCTTGGGACATCAATCCAGCCTGGCTAGATTTCTCTGTAGAGCCCTCCTGCCCTCCAAGAAGATAACACTCACACACAACTTGGTGTCACCTGCAAACCTAGTGAGGGTGCACTTGATCCCCTTGTCCAGATCATTGATAAAGTTATTGAAGACAACTGGCCCTAGTAGTGAGCCCTGGGGGGCATCACTTGTGACTGGCCACCAACTGGATTTAACTCCATTCTCCACAACAATTTGGGCCTGGCCATCCAGACATTTTTTGGCCCAGCAGAGTGTGCCTATCCAAGCCGTGAGCAGTTTCTACAGGAGAATGCTATGGGGAATGGTGTCAAAGGCTTTAGTAAAGTCCAGGTGGACAACAAACAGTCTTTCCTTCACCTACTGAGCAGGTTTATTGTCTTTTATGGCTGTAGCCATTTTTTCCTGAGTTCCAACCAAAGCTCTCTGTTCAACCCACAGTATAATTAGTGCTGTTATCTCATTAATTAGAGCTCAAGTGCACAGCAGTGTAGAAAGGTTCAATACACAGTGCCAGTTCAGGGTGGTATAGTTATTGGCTCAGTTTAGAGGGGTCTCAAGGCTGCTCTAAATTAGTGACAGCTATAATGACCTGTATATAACGAGGAAGCCTCCAACTGTGCCTCCATTTTCTGTGTCTTTTTTGGTCTTTAAATAGAAAGTGCTGTTCTGAGGAGAACAAAGCTATTTTCATCACTCTAAGCTACCCATGGTATCTGCCAGAGATGCTATCCAAGGACTTTTCAGTCCTTGTTGACTAAAGGGGTTATGGCAGATTCACAGACTCCTAGAAAATGATGGAAAAACGAAATGGTCTGAGTACTGAAACCTACTCCCTTGTGCTGTCTAAACAGGATTTGTTCATGAATTAGTGTCCTGGTTTTGGCAGAGATAGAGTTAATTGTCTTCCTAGCGGTTTTCCTTCCACAACTGGTTAGTGCTGTGTTTTGGATTTAGGATAAGAATCATGTTGATAACCCACTAATATTTTAGTTGCTGCCAAGCAGTCGAAGACTTTTCAGCTTCTCATTACTGGCCTGCCAGCAAGGAGGTGGAGGGCACCCAAGAAGCTGCAAGAGAACAGTGTCAGGACAGTCAACTCAAACTGGCCAAAGGGATATTCCAGACCATATGATGTTATGCTCTGTATATAACTGTGGAGTGGGCTGGGAGGTGAGGCAGCTTGGGAACTGTCTGAGCATTGGTTGTGGGTGGTGAGAAATAGTGCTGTTAATCACTTGTTTTGTATATTCTATTATCATTATCACCATCATCTTCCCTTTCTGTCCTATTTAACTGTCTTCACCTCAGCCCATGAGTTTTACTTTTTTTTCCCCCTTTTTGATTCTATCCCCATGAGAGAGGATGAGGGGTGTGAGTGGACAACTGTGTGGTGGTTGTAGCTGCGGGCTGGGTTAAACCATGACAGTTAGTTTCTATGCCTCTCTATCAGTGAGTCAATTTACTGTGAGGCTGTTTGTGGTTTTGGGATGGCTCCCTTAGTGACACACAATTATGTTGCATGCATCACACCAACTGTATTTCTCTTCTTTGAACATAAAAGAATTTTTACATAAAAACAGACTCCCACTACATATTTTCTGCTTTCAGCTACTCACAACATCATCTGTTTGCTGCATCTTAACAATTAAAACAGAAATTCAGGTTAGGAAACATTCAGATTAGTAGCTGGCTTCCTAGGCAACAGAGAAGCTTCTTTCATATAAAAGGCACAGCTCTGAGAACGTGAGGGCAAGAGAGTTCTTAGCCTTGAAAAGGCTGGCAGCAACTGCCTGTTCTGGTGCTTTTGCACCTTCTCCAGGGGTGTTGGAGTAGTGTAATGGACAGTTATGCTGAATCTTGGTTCTGTAAGAGAGGGGACCACACTCAGCCCTGTGAATTCTCTGTTAGGACATCTGCTCGCTTCCTAGGTGGCTTTCACTAGTGGAAGCATAGAATTAGGGATTTCAGCATTATCCTTTCTAATGGCATTGATCCTTTCCATCCACACCCAGTATATTCTGGGAAAGAGTCACTTCATTTTAGTTGAAGATTCAGCATGGTTTATGAATAAGCTTCTTCCTCCTCTGCCTCCTGTTCCTTGGCACAGGGGACAGGGTGTCGGATAAACAGATAAACAGCCTGTTAACTGTAGGTGGCACTGAAAAGGAAGCTTAACAGGAAAGCTAACAGATAGATACACAGCAATGATGGGGGTGAAGATGTAGATGACTGTAGAAGGAGATTCAATTCCTTACCACAATTACTACATTTTTCTAATCAGTGTACATAACGGAATCGCACTGGTTCTCAAGAACCTCAAGTGGATGAACAGATATTACAGAGTACCTTCTCTTTGCATCTCAAAATGCTGTACAAAGGAAGGCAAACTGCATTACAGAGGGAGGAGAAAAGAATGGGCTAAGGTCAAGGAAGCATCCAGAAACATCACTGCAATTCTGACTTGAACTGTTGGCTATTGCGGCAACTTCAGAGAACAGCTGAAGATGTTTGACCTTGTTTCTGTTTTACTTTACATAAAAGTACATGTGGAACATCACAGATGCCTAT
Source organism: Zapornia atra (assembly GCA_013400835.1). Taxonomy (NCBI): domain Eukaryota; kingdom Metazoa; phylum Chordata; class Aves; order Gruiformes; family Rallidae; genus Zapornia; species Zapornia atra. The sequence continues at coordinate 123,189 of VZTU01027569.1, read as the reverse complement.
AAAATTATCCCTCAATGGGAGATGGCAGTGTTCTTCCACCCACATGCATGCTTACCAGGAGAACAAGAATCACTGGCCCTTGATATATGTAGTCGATATATTTCCCTGGCTCTTTTCCAAACCAGCACCTGTAAGAAACAAAACAAATATGAAAATAATTCATAAAGGGGGATGCATTTCTTTTAGATTTTAATATCAAGGACACCATAGAGAGATGTTCCCTTATTACCTGAGTTGTTTAGTGATGTGCATAATCAGCAGTTGATGGAGTTTTCTGCTTTTCTTTTTGTTTGGGCACAGATCTGAGCCCCATTTTCCCCTCTCATTAGACCATTCATGTTCTGACTGTATTTTTGCTATTGCCCCTGTAAATATTTCCAAGAAATGTGATAACCTGCTATAAGGAGTATGCAGTGGATGTGTCCTGCTGGGTCTGAAAAAAGGGATGGAAAAAATGTTCTTTGTAAGGAAAAAAGTCTATTATGTATTGCAGTGTCCAGCAACACTTCAATTTCATAAAGTAGGGCTGTTACTTCCAGCAAATATGTCTTGAGCTGCATGTAAATGCTGTCTAACAAAGGTGCTGGATGAATAAGAAATTCATCCCATTGGCTTTGAAACAAGCTGGTGACCACCAAATCCAGCATATAGTAGAGAGACATCATTTGAAGCTAGTAAATACCGGATCCAACATCACCAAAAGGAAATCAAGTGAGATTGAAGGAAATTATGGTTAAACTGAAGGGCCACAAACTAACAGAGAGCCTGGATATGTCATGTGTGACTGAGTGCTGGCTTGACTTTCACTTCCAGTAATGACAATTGCTTTACTCTCTGCTGTCTTATACCACAGACTGATATTCTCTTAACTGAGAGTAATAAATCAGTTACATTCATGTCAGTAAATTATTAAGAAACCAAGATTAGGCCTGGACTCAATAATTTATGCCATTCCATTTTCCTTGTTGCAGTTTTGTCCTAGGACAAACAATGTCCAACTCCCAAACTTTTTCTGGGAAACAAATCTGGAACTAGCAAGAGCCAGAGGCATTTCCAACAGTCTACAAACTGCAGTTACCCTGATTTGGACGCCAAGAGGGTTTAAGAATATGGGTGTGAACTACTGCATGATATTTAGACTCCAGCCCAAGGATCAATTCCAGGATCAGCTCATTTAATAGTATGGTTATAGCCACATAGTCTGCATCCTGGTTCCACCAAGCAGAGGCAACTTTGCTATCATAATGCCTTAAGGTTTAGGTCATTGCAGCTCAAGATATCTTAGCAAGTAGATTTTCAAGTTCAAAAGTCTAAGAGTTTCCTTCCCCTTTGTGGATACCACCTAAAAAGTCTACAGAGCAAAAAATATGTCTATGTTTGTCTTATGACAAAACATAAGCTTAGTGCCACTGAAGATGTGAGAACAAGGGTAATTCCCAAGCCAAGGAGGCTGTGGAGACAGGTGAAGATTTTCACTTTTACGAGCATTCAAGAAGTAATACTTGTTGTATCAAAGAGGTTGCAGTCGTTAAAGACACAACCTCACAAGTCCAATTAATTGAGATAAGGAAAGCTGTGGTTCATATGGAATTATTTAGAATCACGTCATCCCCCCAAAACCTTTCTCCAAAATGTGTTTCTTGCTAAAACAGAAGGAGGTGTTTGCCATCACAAAATGCTCTTACTGAACTGCATGCACAGAAATATTGAGCTATGCAGTGGATATCTGACTGGAAAAGGAGAAACAAAGCCCCCATTTTTAAGGCTAGTCAGTCTCACCTCTGTTCCTGGCATGATCATGGAGCAGATCCTCCTGGAAACTATGCTCAGGCATGTGGAAAACAGGAGGGTGATCAGAGACAGCCAACATGGCTTCACTAAGGGCAAATCTTGCCTAACAAATTTGGTGGCATTCTAGTATGTAACCATTTTGTTACAGCATTGGTGCATAAAGGAAGAGAGACTGATGTCATCTACCTGGACTGGTTGCAAAGCACTTGATGCTGTCCTGCACAACATCCTTGTCTCTGAATTGGAGAGACATGGATTTGATGGATCAACCATTCACTGGATAAGGAATTGGCTGGGTAGTCACACTCAGAGGCTTGAGGTGAATGGCTCAATGTCCAAGTGGAGACCAGTGACATGATGTTCCTCAGGGGTTGGTATTGGGGCTGGCTCTGTTTAACATCTTTGTCAGTGACATGGATGGTGGGATCGAGTGCACCCTCAGAATGTTTTCCAGCCATGACCTGGTCAAGTGGAGGGTGTCCCTGCTTGTGGAAGGGGGTTGGAACTAGATGGGCTTTGAGGTCCCTTCCAACCCAAATCAGTCTGTGATTCTATAACTGTATGATACCTAGGAACACAATAATGTTTGCCTTTTCTCTATTCATTTTTTACATCTCTTAAGTTCCAGAAAAATGAGAGAGCTTTGAATATTTTATAAATATAAACCATGCCTTTTACTCCCTGGTGCACTGACAGCAACTAAGTGTAAATTGATAATGTTGCAACTATTCTGCCAAAATTTGGAAGAATGATGAGGAAGAATGATTTAGAAGATGAGAGCAAAAGTTGGAATAAGGTACTTCCTGAGGCCAAGTTATCATCCAAGAAGAATCCCCAGGGCAGCCTTAAATGAAACTGATTTATTAATCTTTTTTTGTTACAGAGGTGGAAAGATATAAGAAAAATGAACTGCAAGATATGCCAAGGCAGGAAACACAATTCTCCAGAACTTGGAAGACTTACATTTGAGAGAGGTTTTTGGAGGGGATTTTGGAGCTATTACATATTCCCTGAAACTCAGAGAACCAAGGGCTATTAGAAGAGGGTTTCTATGAAGCTGGCTGCTCTAGCAGAGGAATCCAGCAGAGGGACTAATAAGGCTGAGGTACGTGGTAGAAATTAATGGGCTAGAAAAAGTCAAAAAGTCAGCAAAGAATTTGGAACTGACCTGGTAGAGCCCAAATGAGGTTCCAGGGTAAAGGGTGCTCACTGCTCTCTGGAATTTAAATATCGCTTAACTGCAAGAACATATGGAAGACTATTTATTATCTGAAGCCCAGTACTAGACCAAGGTTGCATTGAGTGAAGCATCATGTGTATATACACACTTTCACACAATTTGAGGGAAGAAGGTTGTGGCCAAAGGTAGACTTCTACAAGACGGGCTTGATGCTCGGGGTATAAGTGAAGGGGAAAATAAAAAAGGCAAAAAAAAGACAGCAGCTTTTCTAGGATGGTGTTAATCTCATTAGTCTACAAAACAGATTTGTTACATTAAATTGAAATATTTCTAATACACCTGTTAAATTAGGTAAGTAAGGGTGAGAGGACAGATATGCCAGGGACATTACATAGATCCAGTAATGTTACACAGATCTGCATTTCAGTAGCGGCAGTTCATAGTTACAGTCTAACTGGGACCTTAGCTGAGGTGTTGCAAACTTTTCTGCCCATCATCTCAACTCTTACTTTAAATCCAACATAAGCCATTATTTCTGTAATAAAATCAGCACTGCACATTTCTTTAAAACCAGAAAGAGAAATCCAAAGTACTGAAAATCACTTAGGGTATCAGAATTTTAATTCTGTCTGTGTGAATAAAAGCCATTTTCTTTTTTTCTTTTCTTTTTTTTCTTTTTTTTTTTACTTCTGAAAGAATAAACAAATACTCCCTGAATATTGAAGAGGACAATTTAGCGAGACAGTTCTGATTAGACTAGGGTATGTAAACATACTTCTATTGAATAGCACTAATTAGTATTCCTCATGGTTCTCTGACAGCTCTTTATATAACAAAAAACCACCACTGGTTTTATCATTCTTGTTAATTAGATCTTACTAATGTTCTTCCCCTTACCAAATGTCCATCAATGAAATCATTACAATAATTCTTAATCGTTTGTGTGTGGGGTTTTTCTTGAGACTTAACAGTACTTTTTTTCAGAGTTGTCAGATCTTGGTGAAGAACTGCTAAATGTCAGAGAGGTTATTTGCCACGGTACCAATTAGATTTGCCTCAATATGCAGAACATGGTCTCTGGTACGAACAAGGTCTAAATGATTATGAAGCTGGTTGAACCATTTTCTTAACATTTGCCCCATGTGCTACTCTGAGCTCTTCAACTATTATGAGCTATGTAACTTGAACTGCAGTTCAATCTCCAAATAACACTTAAGTTACAGTCCAAAAACATCCTCAGATGAAGAAGTTTCCCATCTTGACCTGCCTGCTGGGATATCCAAACACTCATGGAAGCTGCAGGAGACTACATGTTTTTTGCATGTGGTCTGATTTCATGGGGAATAACACATCATTTCCACAGTGGTGAGGATAAATGGAGCATAACAGGTAGGCTGGCTGGGGAGACTGGCCAGTTTTCACAGGACAACTCTGGAGATTGTCTGGTCCACTCTCCTGCTCAAAGCAGAGTCTGCTGCTCAGAGCTCTGCCCAGATGGCTTTCAGTGGATCCAAGGATGAAGATTCCACAATTTCCCTGGTCAGCCTCTTTCAGTGTTCTACCACCCTCACTGTAAACAGTTGTTTCCTGATGTTTAGATGGAATTTCATGTGTTTCAATTGTGCCACTTGATCTGTCACTGGGCTCCACTGAGAAGTGCCTGGCTGCACCTTTTCCATATGCTCCTACAAGTTATTTATAAACACTAACAAGATCTCCCTGAGCCGCCTTCTCTTCAGCCTAAACACTCCGAGCTCTCTCAGCCTCTCCTTGCATGAGAGATGCTCCAGTATCCTTACAGCAATTATTTCTCCACACTGGGGATTAGTTTTCTCTCATGTCTCTATTTGCACACACTTACAGAATTAAAATTAAAGACTATATTACGCCAGCACAGAGAAAATATTCTGTAAATGCCACAGAGTTTAGTCCAAGCTGCCCCAGCAGCTGATTGACTGTACAATAAGTTAAATATACACATGTGCACATCTAACACAGGTACATGTAGATGCATTCCAACATGTGCTTTCAATTCTCCCGACCTGAAGTATCACAGGCTTTAATGCTTGAGAAGGTGACAATATTTATGATGACTGACAGACCCTCAGCAAGTTATTCACCTTGTGTTTTACTCCATTTACTTTGCCGAGTCTCTCCTGTATATGACATTGCTACATATTTCAGATTTCATTTGCCTTTGCCTTACAGCTTAATGCCCTTATTAGCTTTTTATTTACAAGAGCTCCGCTCATCTGCCTGGGTGCATGTGCTAGGTCAAAGGAATGGCACTACTGAATCATCCAGTCTTCACCTCTCAGGCAGAGTAAGGTAGGTGAATTCTGGCCTCAGCACTGACAATAAGTGAGCAAAACACTGAGGCTCCAGGCCACTACACCTCACATCGTGGTGAGCAGAAACCAAAAGGACTTTCTCAGGGCATTTGGAGTTGCTATGATGTGCAGTGAGGGTGAGGATGAGTATGAATGTTTCACTCCAAAGCAAACACCAGCATTAAGGACAGAAAGGTGAAAACAGAATCATAGAATCACAAGGTTGGAAAAGACCTTTAAGATCATTAAGTCCAACCGTTCCTGTCCTATGCTAAACCATATCCCTAAGTACCTCACCTACCCATCTGTTAAACACATGCAGGGTCGGTGACTCAACTCCCTCCCTGGGCATCCTGTTCCAGGCCCTGACAACTCTTTCAGTGACATTTTTTTTTCCGAACTCATATAAACACATCATGCCTTTCTTCATACCTATGATACATCAAGGGGAGATGCTTTCACACTCATTCAGCGGGTACATAATGGTGGTGAAAGGCAGCACTGGTATAGACGGTACAGTGGTTTCTCCATTGAGCAACCCTGTGTGGAGTGTGAACACAGGTGTTGTGTCATATTTCTAACTGGGTCCTACTTTTGGGAGTGATGAGAAGTCTTCCAAAATGAGGTGTTCAAACATGGGCATTGAAATTGCTCACAACAGGAATGTTTGATGTGCTTCACCATTTTTAAAGAATGTGGTGTGGTGCCTCTCCAGGTTTCAAGACACAGGTTTTGGTTATTTTGATTTATGCTGTTTAATCTGGCTGGTTCCTTCAGCTCTAGTTCTAGGGCTGAAAGTTCTACTTCAGCACAATAAGACAGCTGGCTCATGCAAGGCAAAAAAATAAAAGGAACCTGGCCATGAAGTAGACCCAGAACGTTGTGATCCTTCACCTATCCAGAAACAAGAAGGTCTCTGGACATAGAAATTAGGGAAATCTCTCCAGATTCTGAGGTTATCTTCCAGGGCTGACTGACTCAGACACCCAAGAAGCAGGTTTCAACTGAAGTTTTTCTTCTCACTTTTGAGACTAAAGTATGATTTCTCCTGTATGATTACTGTAGGTAGGGATGGAATCACACAAAACTTTTCCCTCATGGAAAGGGTTTCTGTCTGATTGGCAATAAGTGTAACTCTTGGGAAGTAGATTATCACCTTCAAAGACACCATTAAAGCTACAGAAGAGACTCTGGTCGAAGGTTCAAAAATTTGTAAGAAGCAAAGAAGAGGAACTTAGTGGTGCATAACAGAATTCCTCCCATGCCTACAGAATGGATGCCCAAAGCTCATCCAGTTATCCTATCCATCTCCATTATGGTCAGGGGAAATAGTGCGTATTCATCCAACCTACTTTGGACATTTCCTTCCAGATGAGATGAAATGCACCCCAGACTGCATCTACTGTTTTGACTGATCACTGCTGATGATAACAGACCACAGATTAGTGCAGATGCAGACACCTACAAGGTAGACAATTACATTTAATCAAATGTACTATGGACAGACAAACTGTGTGGTCAAATGAAGAACAAATTCATGGAGAAAAAATGTTTCTAAGGTTATGGAAGGGAGCTGTAGTAGGCAATAGACATTGATCCAAACATTAGTTGAAAAGGACAAGCTAAGCTCTATCTGACCAGTATTGATGTTTGGGAGAAAAATTCCCCAAATATAGATGCCTCTTTGTCTCCCATATTTTTCAATTTCATGCACTAACTGCTTCCAATTGGAAAAGCCAGAAAGAGAAATGCAAAAATTTCAGCCATAAGCCTGTTCTTGACAGACTGTCAACTGAATTCTGCACACCCAGAAAGATAAATCCTTTAGCACTCAACTGCAGTTTTTAACAAGGTCTTAATTCAAGCAAAACTCTCATTGAAAGGGATTACACTGGCTGTAAATCATGTATAAAGCTATCAAATGAGAGCTTCAGGGCTTGGACAAGGATATTTGGGAAACTAATTTTCAGGAGTTGACTCAAGTGATGCTCTGAAATTTGAGATGATCTGGATTTGGATGGAGGTGATTTGACCTTTCTTCTTATTATCAATGAGCCTAATTTCTAAATCACCAGTTCAGCCTGTGGGTATTTCTTAAATTATTTACAGATCCACATAAGCATAAATGTTAACATCACTTACTGCTCATTTTCATAATAAAGCTTGCCAATGGCCCAGGCAATGATGATTGGGCAGGGAATACCTGCAGAAGCAAAAAAAAAGAAGTCAAGAGTTAATCACAGCCCAGGTATGGTACCAAAGTAGACTCAGATTTGTGTGAGGAGAGTCTTGGTTAATGAACTGGAAGACTCTAATTTCAATTGGTCCTATCTTTGTATCTTCAAGAGATCACAATTGCTAAGACTTCTTTACATATAAATAAAACAACCCCATATCTACAAAAGAAAATCCTAGTACAAATAAGAAAAATTACAGAAATTATTAACAAATTCACACACACACACACACATATATATATATACCTATAGTCCTATATAAGTGACCAAAACCATTTTGGCTGACTTGAAATGATGGTTCCTTAAGATTTTCCTGCAGTTGATGCAGCAACATTGTAAAGACAGTACTTGGGACGTGGGTGTTTAGGATTTTATTTCCTGGGCTTCAAGAAGATTGTAAACTTACTGGGATCTTTGGATGAAGCCCATTTTCAAAATTTTCAACAATTTTTTTGAGTCTTCTCAGCGAAATAGCATTATGAGGAAGAATCTGTTGATATACTGCAATATCAGAATTCATTAAATTTTTGTTCTTTTTAAAGGATCCAGCTACTCTTAATATATATTGTTTCTATGCCTACGATGTTTTCTGTGTGTGCATACAAGTTCTTATGAAGGCCATACATTTGCCCCATAGGGCTCAGTGGTACCCAGAAGGTGCTGCAGTAGTGTTCCTTGGGTGTGCAGCCTCAGTGCAGTAGGTAAGTTACATTTGTACACTTGAAGCCTCAGGTGTGCCACATCCTCTGCTTTCCAATTCTACTGTTACACCAATCTCATGTCCAGAGCCTTGTCCTTGTGCTTGTTTTGTGTTAGGCCTTCAGAGTCCATCTGGTTTGAAGGGGTTTTGCTGGAGGAGGAAACTGGAAGGGAGGAAGAGTAAGTGGAGCTGGTCTTTTGACACAGATCTCCGGGGGAAAACAGGAACTCTTTCATCCAGGCATTCCCCAGGCAGACTGGATTGATGTCAAGATTGGAGATTTTCTCCTCTCCATTCCCCCTTTACCTTTAACCTGTCACCTCAGGCATAACCAAACAACAATCCAAGCCTCCCCAGCTCCATCCCTCATTCCAACCTCCCTCTGAAATCACTGCTACTCTAAGATGAATGCGTGGATGGATGCCCAGGTTCAGTGACCCTCACTAGTATCTGCTTTTTTCCCATTGGAAGCAACATGACTTAAACCCTTACACAGGAGTCAGCATGCCCTTGATTCTAACACTGTCTTTTAAACTCCCAGTTTTGCCTCTTCTGGGGAAAATGGAGGTTTTAAAAAAATGAAGTAGTGTGGAAAGAGAACCACAGCACAGTAAGGGATGGGACTGGATTGCTAAGTGGTTTTCTTCAACCTCAACAAGAACTACAGAGCTCTGATCTCCTGCCCCATCACCACTGGTGGCTCTCGTGCCTTGCAAGTGACTGTGTTGTCTTCCATCTTGTTCACCATTGACTCACAGGGTCCACTCTGCTTGTTTCACCCATGTTCTTGCTGGGCATGAGCAGACAAAATGTAACCATGTCCTCTCTCCTTGAGGAAAACACGATACTTGTCCTTGTGAAGCAAAGAACAGGTTTTTGAGAATGAGGTTGGTAAATGATTGTGTATGGGAAGGCAAAGCAGAGCCAGAAAGCACCCAAAAGGGTGAGGAAAGATATATTCAGCTCACACCACTCCTACATCAGTAATCAGAGACCCAGAGGGTTCTGAGACAGGAAAGGGGGGGGAAATACTAGGGACCAAACCAATCAGGGGGTCTGCGAGAGCTGTGAGCAGCAGATTTTCTGGTTTGATGAAAGAATTGAAAAATATTGAAAAAAAATTGATTCAATTCCCCATGTAACATTTTCTTTCTTCTCTTTCCTCCCATTTGATTTTGGATTGATTGACACATTTTATTTTAAAGGCTGTTTCTGCCTTCAGAACAGCAATTCAATTACTTGTGCTCAATTTTGAGCAGAAGAGGTATTTCTGAACAAAATGTATTCCTACTTTCAGAAAATAAAATATTTTCTACTTTTTTCCAGCTTTCTTCTTTCAACAGAAAAGAACTGCCAAATTGGTGAATTTCTGTTCTGTTCTGTTTCACCTCAAATTTTACATTCAAGCAAACAAGGTGCCTGTGTGGGGCTTGTCTTGCCAAACCTCTCCTGAACAAGTTCAAAGCATGTATATGTTGGTTGGAGAGGATCTCTGAAGGTATCCACTCCAATCTCCTACTAAAAGTCAGACACTATCAACACTAGTCCACCTCAGTCAGGTCTTAGCTTTGCTGAATTTTCCATGTCTCCAGGGTCAGAGATTCCACAGCTTCAAAGTCATCTGTTCCAGTCTTGCACTACCTTTTGGTAAATTTTCTGTTTTCTTCATGTTCAACTGGAACCTCCCAATCTGCAATTTATAGCCATTGTCCCTTCTTATAACATCTGCTATTACCAAGAAGAATTTGGCTCTGTCATCTTTGTAATTATCTTTCAAACCACTCTTGGTACCTAACAGATCTATCCCTAGCTTCCTCTTTGCCAGACTGAACAAACTCAGCTCCTTCAGCCTCACTCCACAGGTCATGGCCTCCAGATTCCTGATCATATCGGCAACCTTCTACTGGATAATCTCCAGTTTTTCCACATTGCTTTTGACCTAAGAGACTGAAAGCCACAGTAATTCAAAGACAGCCTTCCCAAAGCTGAGTAGAAAGTTGTTAGTAACTTCTTTCAATCTTCTGGCCACACTCCTAGTGAAGTCCAGTATATGTTTTACCTCATTCATGAAGAGAGGGCACAGATGGCTGATACTCAGCCTGTATCCACTGCAAGCCCTACACCCTTTTCAGCAGGACTGCTCCCCTGAGAGCTGGTTCCCAGCCTGTACCAATTGACCAGCTTTTATTGATGCAGGTAGGGAAAAGGAGCAGCCTTTGCTCTGGCTCAGGCTGGCACAGCAGAAATAAGGTAACAGGACATGCAATGAGGTATTTTTCTATCTCTGAGTAGCCATGGATATTGTACAAAGATGACATGTGACTCTTTGTTAAAGGCTGTTCTCTGGGAGGGAATCCCTGAGTAGTCCTGAAGACAGCTGTAAGGTTGGACTGGCAGATAATTAGGTTTGTCTTCTAGTTAGCTCCTCACTTAGAAGTGTCTCTTAAGACTGAGTGATCCACAAGGCATGGACAGTGCCTTTTCTGTTTCATGTCGTGTTGAGCAACAGCGTCTAAGGGGTTGGAATCACTGATTTGCCAATCAAAGTGAAATTGAGATGATATGAACTGCTCCATTCCCAAAATGATGAGCCTGAGAGCTCTCCTTTCCTTAACACCAGGTGCCCGAGGATTTAAACAAAGAAGATAAATCCAGGGGTAACCTATTAGATTTATTTCATCACCACTGTGAAGAACTAAACCTGAACTCTTGTTACTCTGACAACATTAGGTTTGAATGTCGTATTTCACCACAGTGGTGAAATATTCTAAAGTTTATTCTTGCTGCTTTTGTCCTTAATCACTTTAATGCCAGGTACCATGTAACACTATTTAAACACACAAGTCACTTACACCACCCTATGAAGAGAAAGACCCATTTCCGCAGCTTGTCTGTGGAATAAGTCATCACTATAGCGGTGTGTAAGTAGCAACCTTCCACAAACATCCAGAAGAAGTTGGTCACCACAAAATAATTGTAGACAGTGGTAATACATCGACACCAGGGCTGGAAAGGAAACAGAAAAGCATATTTTAAAATCACGGTGACAACATTTAGAAGATTCTGTATGTTGTTATCCCCTTAAAAATCAATAGAGAAATCATTTATGGGATGTGGATTTATACCTGTGACCTGGAATCAAAATGACTTAGGACCTCACAGCTATGCCTGTGACTTTCTGCTGAGGCTTGGCTTTGAGCACACCATGCAGGACCTCCTTTACCTGAGCATGCCTGGAAAGTTCTTATGCCGCAAGGCATGTCCACACCAGCAGTCTGCAAGCGGTTAGGAAGCAGTCGTGTGGAAAGAAGACAAGAGGAAGCAGGTCATTTGACCACAGATGATCTTTCAGAGAGGTACAGCCATAGCTGAGGGTCATATCCAAAGATGACACAAGATCCTAAGCATATCTCAGGGCATATAACCCACCCGCTGAGAAATTCAAAGAAAATACAGCATAGAAGTGAATGTCACAGTCTTGCTTCACGTCCACTGAAGGGAAGGAGCACCACTGACATTTAGAAAAAGCTATTTTGCTTTAAAGAAATGCTTTTATCAGTTACTTCATCCCTTTGATTCCTGCCATTAGTCCTCCAGTCTGTAAATCACGTCGCTACACACATACCACCTCTGAATTTTGCCACAGCTTCAACAGGAATTTTTGGCCAGGCTAAATGTAGCAGTAAAGGGCTCTTCTCCTAAGGGCTGAGCAGTGAGAGCACAGCTGTGGGATACACAATTAGCTATAGAGAGGCAGATGGTAACATCACATCAATAAATCACAAGTAACTGCTGATGGTAATTTCCACAGTACTACAAGCAGAAGTCTGGGAAAATTTCTTTCTGACCAAGCAGGCATTCAGCATGTTCCCTGGAGCATGCCATTAATTACCTATGCAAGTTGGTATCATTGATGTCATTTTGGTTCCGCCGCTCTCCAGACTTTTAATTAATTCTGCTGAACTATTTGAAACTTTTGACCCTCGGTTAATTTTATTTCAGACTTCACAAGCATTGATGATCTCTAGGCAGTCAACAGAGCAGCAGATGCACTATCGAACTCAGAAAGATTCTGTGGGCTAAGGATTTATTGGTCAAGCAAACCAGTTACAAAATTATAGGTTCTTCAAAACTTGTGACTGTTTCTGTTTATTGGGCTGAAATAAATAAAAGAAATATTGTGTGTGTGTGTGTGTGTGTGTGTTAAAGCTTTAATTCCTGTATTATTTCCTTAAGATTTGAAATTTTACTTCCCTTCATCTTTAAAATAGGATTAACAACTCAGAAGGAGATGAAACATTTGTTTTCAAAGTTTTGTTTAAACTGAATTAAATTGTCTTTTTTATTTCCCCTCCTTTTGGCCCTAGTAAAGGAAAATAAAGCCACAAACAACCCCTCCTCCCCAATTTCTGGCTAAAATATCTTTGCTTCACTCCTGATTGATGCCCAGAACTCTAAGACTAGTCTTCCAAAGACTCCAAGTCTCACATTCGATGTTTTTGAAGGTATGAACATGAATAGAATCCTTCCCTGTACCCCCAATCTCATGTAAATTCTCTGACATAACATCTGAACTCTTGTTCCCCTCTTTCTGTCAGTTGAAAGTCCTGCATAGTTTTTGTCCTCACCACAGGTGCCCATTTTCACAAGAACTGTGTCAAAAAAACCCCTATAGCTGAGCCTGTTTTTCTGGTGCCAGAACTGACTGGGATTGGCCAGTGGATTGGGAAGAGTCTGGGACTGATACAGACTGAGACACATAACTGTGGTGAGATCTCCCTCTGCATCGTTTCCATAGGAAACCAGAATAAAACTAATTCCTTTTGGAATTGTGGGTTTATTATTATTGAATAATAAACCTAATTAGCAGAACTCATTAATTTATACCTTTTCATTTATTTGACTGAGGATTCTTGATCCCCACATGTATCTGGCATTAGGCTCCAGATATCTTCAGCAATTCCCCTTCCTGCTTTATTAGCATAAGCACTATAACTTCATGCAAAATGTTTCCACGTTGAATCCTTGATCCTTCTGTAACTGCATTATTTAATCTCCACTGATTGGCACAGGGGAGATCACATCCTTAGCTAGCATAAAGGATGTTGTTCCCATTGATTTTGGTGGCTTTGTTTTGACTCTTATACCGCAATATGAACTTAGTGAAGCTATCACTAAGCTTGTATAACACACCTTCTCCAAAAGACCACAGCATTTGGCAGAGAAAAGATGAGTTAATGAAAACTGGGGCATGGGAGGATCTGTCCATGTATTTGCAGGTTTATATTTTCCTTGGCATTTTGTGGCCACACTTTAAAAGGCGTTTAAGTCCCTGACTCCAACTGATTTTTCCTAAATAGCTGTAAAAGCCTGTATTAAGGTTTGCAGTGCTGTCGGGAGAGCAAAATACACAACATAAGGCTGTCGACAATAAAGCTCATATACCATGATCTTTTGTAGTCTGCAAATGTCAGAAACACAAAGCAACAGTGCATTAATAGAAGCTACATCTTCTCAGAGGAGCATCTGATTGAGTAGTGATACTGAGTTATGCACAGAGGCAGTTTAGCTAGGAATAAATCACTTCTCTATTTGTTTTCCCACAGTATGGGATTGGAGTTCAGGTGTCAAACATTAAAAAAAAGTTAACCAAGGATGATGAGTGCCCAGCTGGCATCACAATGAATGATTATCCAGGTTCCTGGGGGAGTTAATTTCTACAGGACCTGCTCCTACCTGAGTGGAGTCACACTGACAGCTATTAGCTATGGGTCCAGGTCATAATCTATAGGCACTTTAGTCTACTTGCTTTCTGATGAGAGAGTATGAAGGGGGTGTGTGTGTGTGTGTGTGCATGTGTGTTTGTACCACACTTTTTTCTTGAGTATTGAGGTATTTATCAGCTCTAAAAGCTCTAAAAGGAGAATACTCCACTATAACAATATTACAAGGGAAAGAGAACCATTCAAATCCCTGCCAAGGGACTATCAAAAAGGACTTCTTGCAAAGGAGGTTTAGAATTATTCCCCTAGAAAATAAAGAAAATGCTTTCGTCTTTTGGAGTAGATGATTTTAATCCATGATTGGGATTGTTGGGTGACTAAACAGGATGAGGTGTTACAGTACTTACATAGGGACTGATTCAATGCCCTCACTCAGACAAGAATCTGCAGTTGGGAGTTAACTTGAGTGAATAAGAAGTAACATGGAGAGTAAGAAAAAGGGGAGCATGGTGACATGCTGTACTTCTCAAGAGGACTCAGTGCCATGCAAAGAAGACAGTCACTTCTTTCTTGCCCCCTTCAGCCTTCCCATCTTTTGTTGTGTGGGTCTGTTTGGTCCCTTGGACTGTCTTTGACAATCAATCACCCATCAGAGAGATGACATAGCTATTTCAGCAGAAAACTCATCCTTGCTTTTTTTGTTGACTAGGTTAGTTCTCCACCAGTTTAGTGAGTTCCAAAGGTTCATTCCTTCTCAAGGGATAAAGAAAAGGGACAGCACTACTACAAAAGAAGCAGCAGGAGCTGGAGTGTAGTGTTTGGGTCCCTGGAGGAATGAGCCGTCCCTTTCAGTGACAGGGAGCTGCTGCTGGATGCAGCCCATAGCACAGAACTTCATCCTCAAGGACAACATGGTGAAAAAGGGATTAGCAGAAAAATGGAATTTTGTTTAAAAAAACCCCCAAACCACCACAAACCAAACACAAAGATATCAACAAACTGAAAATTGTATTGTTTCAGGTCTTATTTCTTACTTTTTGGGGAGTCGCACTGACTGTAGGCAGCAAGGTGCCCACTTTCTTCAGATAGAGTAGCTGACTCAGAGCCTCAACAGACAAACCAATTATTTCTGAACCCTTCTCAAGGAGATGTTGCCTCTGGAATGAGTGCTCTCCCTGCACAAGTACACATCGCTGCAAGATGCTCTGACAATGTTCCAGAACTACCAATTTTAGTGTCTCACACAATACTGTGTCTCACAGTGTAAACATTTGGAGAGTTTCTATGGGCAGTGAAAATAGAGAGAAGATTTTGGGTGGGATTTTTACTTAAAAAAAACCCTTTGATATTCAGTAATAAGGAAATAAAAGAAAATTTAGCAAATCTAAGCTCATTCTCTTCATCTTTTTGAAACTGCATGGAAGTCAGTCTGAGCATGGGGATAGGTGAGCTTTGTAATATTTCTATCAGCTGAACAAATTCAGCACCCCTGCCAGTCCCCAAATTACATGATGGAGACACGCCGTCCACAAACACTTACTTCATTGCTTTCATGTATGTTGTGATCTATCATTTGAAGCAGAAACCACATCACATTCCTCAGGATGAATGTGGTGATCAGGTTCCAGTGGATAATATTCCTCAGGCATCTGATACTCCTGAACAGGGAAATACATTTAAATCATCATATATAGCGAATACATACACATACACATTAAAGACTATATAAAATAAGATAACTTGGTTCACTTGCAAAATTCCTCATGATTTATCTCCCTCCATTCCCTCTTATGCTACAGAACAGGAGGATTGTCTACCCAGTGGGTCAGCAACCACAGGTCATGGGAGCATATCAAGACCGGTCTGGACGCCTATCTGTGCAGTATGTCCTAGGGAGCCTGCTTTGGCAGGGGGGTTGGACCTGATGATCTCTCGGGGTCCCTTCCAACCCCTATGATTCTGTGATTCTGTGATCTGGGTCTGGGACCATTCTCTGGCTCTCAGGGTAAATTGTACAGCCAGTGTCAAAGCCAAAAGCTGGATTTTGTAGTCTGGTCACAATGCAAACCAATGACATAAATACAGAACAGCAACACGAGGATGGCAAAATCTGTGCTTTTTTTTCCCTTGCTATACACATTTCTCCCAGAAAGCACAGTATAACTTCTGCAAAGCCGTGTACCACGTTTTGTCTTGGTAATGTGGAGGTCTCTTTGACAAGAATCTATTCAAGCAAGTGAAACAGGATCTACTGGAAAGACTCAAATATTCAAATGGAGCTTTCATCCTTGGTTGTCATTGCTGCTCCCCTCCACTCCATCCCATCACTCTATTACAATCTCAACCAGAAGTGATAAGTCCCTAAACAACAAGGCTGCACCGGCATCTGTTGCATTGCTCACAGAAGGAGATGTGGTGACAAACACCTGTGCTGGATGGCAAAACTGGAATAGGTTACATGTGGTTAGCCTCTCTAACAGGATCTCCTGTATGAAGTTCAAAGTTTCAGACCCAGTGATGCAAGAGGAGAGCTTGGTTTTCAGCCCCAGTGTTAGTTGGCTGCACCAAAATTTCTTAAATAAGGTAAAACTGCATATTGTCCTCAATCAGAAAATACTTGTATCTGGTTTTAGTCCTTCCCCAGCCTTCATCCAGATGCATCGTAAAATATAAGCACAGTGTAAAATATGAGCTGCAGTAAGTTGGATGCTAAACCAAATGAGTGGGCATCTTAAATAGTGCTAGCTGCTGAAAATGGCTCCAGGAGGCAGCCAGTGCCTGATGCTGAAGCCAGCAACCAAAGTCCCACTGAAGCTAGGCAGAAGGTTAATCATTACAGATTCACAGAGTTGTAGGAGTTGGAAGGGACCTCAAGATATCATTATATCCAACCCCCCTACCAAAGCAGGGTCCCTAGGGCAGGTCACACAGGGAGGCGTCCAGACGGGTCTGGAATATCTCCAGAGAAGGAGACTCCACACCCCTCTGGGCAGCCTGTCCCAGGGCTCTGTCACCCTCACTGTAAAAAAGTTTTTCTGCATATTGGTGCAGAACTTCCTGTGCTCCAACTTGAGGCCATTGCCCCTTGTCCTGTCCCCACAGACCACTAAAAAGAGGCTGGCCATTTCCTTCTGTCTCCCACACTTCAGATATTTATAAACATTGATCAGATCCTCTCTCAGTCTTCTTTCCTCAAGGCTGAACAGCCCCAGTTCATTCAGCCTTTCCTCACAGGGGAGATGCTCCAGTCCTTTAATCATCTCTGTAGCCTCCGCTGGACTCTCTCCAGCAGATCCCTGTCTTTTTTATATCAGAGAGCCCAGAACTGGACACAATACTCCAGGGTAGGGTTTGTCCAGGGCAGAGTGGAGGGGGAGGATCATCTCTTTTGACCTGCTGGCCACACTCCTTTTAATGCACCCCAGGAATTCAGTTGTCTAAGACAAGTTCATTTATCTTCTCATTCTTGGTGAGATGGCAAAGGAAGGTAAATGCTGAGTTGCAGTTTTGCAGTTACAGAGTCGTCAATTAAACGATCTTTTCTCAGCTAAATGCAAAATACTCTAATTATTAACATAACTTCCCCAGGGGTTCAAACAGGCAGTGCCTTTCCTAGGATCACTGGGTTAGGATTCTGCATTTGCCACATCCATGTCTCTGCTTGCAATGGAAAGTGTCAAATAACACAGGCCAAACATGGAAAGTGGGGTTCTCAAACCTGCTCACCTGCCGCTGACTGTAGCTCATCCCAGTGACAGCAAAAAGAGAAGGCACAACCCAGTAACCGACTTTGTGTCTTCTGCACAACAAACAAACTGTCCTTCTCAATACCAAACCCTATTTCGCTGTCATAAAACACTTACTGAACTTTTTCTAGGACTTGATTAGTTAGTCAGAGGGCCAGAAGCAATTTTGTTATGTCATTCAGCCTCACAAAAGATTTCACAGCCATTGGGCAAAACAACAAATAGAAGACCTCCCACATGTGACACACTGCAACTTAGAGAGAGATGCTCAGAGGTATAACCCTACTAAATCAATGTTAAAACAGTTTCTGACGCTCCAGGTATTTGGTCTGAGGCACTCAGGCTCCAGGTACTTGGTCTTGAGAACCTCACTGACTCATGCCAGCAGTCAATGTGAAAAACAAATTCTCCAGCTGCTTGGACCCATTCACTTTTTATGGTACAAAACCCAAAAGCGTTGTCCGTAGTGTAACCTGTGCTACCAGAGAACATGCCAGAACACTTCTCACTTCAAAAGTTTAACTTCTAACAAAAGGCAAAGGTTCACTGTTTGACTTTCAAGGGAACCAGGTAACCAAGACTCGCCACCTTTCACACTGAACCCCAGGAACCCCCAGACTTTGAACCACGCTACTGAGGTTTGTTCTCTGTTGATCGTTTCGTGAATACCCAGTGGCTGCTGTTCATCTAAATGTTTTATTGACTCTCCCATTGAGTTAAGGATCAGCAGACTAAAGGAGGAGTTTGAAATGCTGCTTCTAGGGGGAGAGGGAGGCAGGGGACTACAAACTGAGGAAATTTAGGTCAAACTGTAGAGCTGCTAGCACAAAATTAATTGCTTTTGAGAGCTCTAACAACAAAACAGATCCATACACTTGCCACCAGAATGTATTTCTTGAAAGAGACAAGATAAAGGAGTGGGGAAAAAAAATCCTTGCCGCATGCCTCCATTTAGATGTAATCATCCCCATGTCCTGCAACATCACTAAATCTGGCTGGAAGAAACCTTATTCCCACAAGATTTACAGCAGGATATTGGACTGGCTGTGGAGACAAAGTGAAATAAACAAATAGTTGTAGACTCTTTGGTTCAGTTCCTAAAAAGAGCTTTTCCTTCCAGTAGACTCCTAGACATCAAAACCACATTGTCTCTCGTGTGTTGGAATATAACAACAAATTCAACATCTACCAGCTGCTTGATCTTTGCTCTCCTGACTACTCGGTTCACGTTGCTTTGCCTTCTTTGCCCATCAGCCTGCATGTAGCCACTGGCCTTTGGTTGGACTGCAAGATGCTTGGGACAGAGGCAAGCTTCTAGTGATGTCTGGTTGTGATCCAGAGCAAGCAGGTCTGGTCTGTGTTGGGAACCCAAGTTCTACAGATAATTATGACCAAAACTCTCCTTGTTTTCAAAACAAGTATGCTGAGGGAAGATGTGTTCCTCATGTAAAATTAACTGAAGCATGAATGTATCTAGAAGCTGGAATTTAACAAAATTATGCCTGTAGTCTTGTCAAATAACACTTTGGGCATGAAACAGGGACAGTTGGCTCCTGCATCCCACTGCCTATAGCAAAAGCTGTATTTTGGTATCAGCAACCTTGTATCATGGCCTCGTTCCCTCCCCGAGACACTCTGTGGCATGGGTCATGAGTAGATGCTTTCACCAGCTAAAAGGCTTCATGTGTTTGGGGCTAATGGGGCAAAGAAGGAGAGGCTGTGAAGCAAGCACTCAGCTTTCCTGGCTGCAGTCTGTCTGCAGTCACATTCCCCACCACATTCCTGCCTGGGCAAAGCAGCACAAACAGGTGAGGGGCAGGATTTGCTTTTGTAATGCCTGAACCACTACTCCACTGGTGTTAATAAACCTAAATGAGTCTGGGTTTTAATGGGAACACCAGTATAGTAAGGCTGAGAAACGCATCGGAATGTGCTGCAGAGTTTCTCAGTGGCTTGGGCAGCAATGTAACCCCAGGCACAGAATGGTTTTAACCTTTTCTTTTTGTTTGTTTGGTTTGTTTTTCCTTTTCCTTTTCTTTTAATAAGAGTCCCAACTGGAGACTCAAAGTTTCTGTTTGCAGAGAGCCCGGAGCACATGGCTTCTGTTTGTTCCTGCCTCCTAACTACTACCAGCACAGAAATCACAGTGACAGTAATGCAATTCAGAGCCAGGGGCAGGAAAAGCTTGAGGAATAACAGCGTCAGGTTCATACTAGGGAGGAAGAAGCAGCAGGGCTAATACAGTGTGTGGAGGCTGCGGGGCAGAGCAGTAGAGCAAAGTTAATTGAGGGAAAGGTCTCCTGCCAGCCACCTGAGAAGGCTGCTGTCACTCACTTCACTGCTGGTGAACATCATGATTGCAATTTAGCATGGGTAAGGCATATAGAGGGACACCAGTGGAGACGAGGATCCCCTCGTTTCAGGCATTATTCATATGAGACTGTTCTGCTGGGTGCAGGAGCTTACCCAGTGCATCAAATTTACCCATGTAGCCAGATCAGAGCCTGAGGTGGACAGTGAATGAAGGACATGTCCCGGACTGGGCAACAGAGTGAGTTATTAACAGGAAACATGCTGGCTAGCTAGTGTTTGGTGGAAGGACAAAGCCAACACTGCCATACTCATCTCAAAACCTGAGGAAGAAACTTAAAATGCTCACAAGGGTGATTTGTCCTCCACAGGTCTTTTCCTGGCTCTCGGTATATGGAAGCTAGCTTACAATTGTAAGCCTTAATTAAAATTTCAATATTCCTTTTATTAATAAAAATGACCTGTCCCTTTTTGGAAGCTTGTTAAACAGCCATAACCATCTCCTGTGACGATGAATGAGCTCCATGGTTCCTTTCTCCTTGATTAACTACCACCTTCACTCTGTGCAGGGAAAAAAGAAGCAAGCCAGTGCTCTGGCAACAGCAATCACTGCCCTCACAGGCAGGACTGAAAAGGAACACACATCACGTTGCAAGTGGCAGGAGCTGGAATCTGGAACGCACTGAGCTGTGGTATAAGTTAGTGAATTGGGCTTCCCTCGAGTTACAGTGATGGGCACGAATGCACTCCCTCACGACTCAGAAGCTAAGACATTTGGGGAGCTGGGGGACAGCACAATTTGAAGAGTGTGGCAGTGACAACTTCAGGAAAATGAGAGCACAGACAGAAGAGAGAGACCTTCTCAAGAGGGCAGTCGCACAAGAGAGGGGAGAAACAGGAGGTGAGGGGACTGGGTACTGAACTGCTGCTTCAGTTACAGCATCACTAAAAAGAAATTGAGTTACAGAGTCATTTAAAGTGCCCAAAAAATCAGATAACAGAAAGTTTCATATTCATCGTCATGTCAGGTAACATCCCATTGGTTTTAAACCCTGAAATGTGGATTGGATGCTGAAGGTGTAGCCCAGCTTCCAAGAACAGCAGCACGTCACCATCTCAGAGAGCCCGAAGGCTGGCACATCACAAGACACCACGGACTGAGGCTACACGTTTCCATGAAAGAGCATCTTCCTCTATGTGCTTCCTGCCCTGCTGCTTTTCAGACAAAAAGCATCAGTCAAGGTTTTGGCTGGACTCTTCTACGAATTCTTCCCTTGTTTATAGGTCCAAGGATGGAAGGAGCAAGAAAAGAAGTTGTAGCAATTAAGTCAGGACAGACTTAAAGACTGAGGTCACAACATAAAGACATAAAAACACCCTTGTTCAGTCAGAGCAATGAGCCATGTAGGCTGTGTTGCAGTCCCCAGTGGGGATCAGTAAAAGAGAGTTTGGGAAGCAGTATGGAAAACAGGACTGATCCTTGCTCTTACCTCCCTGCTGCTGGTGCTCAGGGGTTTTAAGGTATTCCTGATTCAGAGACCACATGTAATGACATTGAATCACCCTGTTGGCAGCCCCAATGCCTTGCAGGAGTCACCAAAACTCCTGTGGTTTGTGTTTGCTGGAGCCATGGCTTATTTTGCTAACATGGTGTAATGAAGAGCTCATGGACTGTTATACACAGTGAACTACATTTGTCTACGTCAGTTCCTCTTCTCTGCTTGCCTGTCTCCTTCCAAGGGCTAGACAAGGAGGGATTTCCTCACAACTGCATTGTCTCCTGTCCTTCGGGAGCTGCAGGGAGGAGGGATAGAAAGAGCCTGGAACTAGACAGCAGCAATCTGCCAGTCCCAAGGGCTGCGGGGGAAATCTGGGAGGAGTGGTTGGTTGTGTATCTCCAACACGTATTCCTGATGTAGCACAGTCCATGCAGCAGTTTCACTTCTGGCTGTGCCTGACAACAGATTTTGAGGCCTGAAATATTCCCCTGAAATACAGCAAGTAGGGTCGGACAGGCACACACAAGTGGTGTGTGCCATGTTGAGGGAAAGGAGCAGGCAGAAGGAAAAGGATTTCCATGCAAAGGAGAGAGAAGTAAGACTTACAGTTTCTCACTTGGAGGGAGAAAAGACCCTGCCACTGGAAGCTTCTTGGTTCTATGAGTGAGAGGGTTTATAAGCTCCTCATGATTTCTTTCTTTCTTCTTGGATGGAAGAGCATAGCAAGCAACAGCACATTTTCATGGGAGGCTCAGTACCTTGGTTGATACTTATAGGAATTTGGGGACAATGGTACAGGGAGGAAGTGTATGGTCCAGTGAGTTGGGAGTTGCAGAGTATGTATCTTGCTGTGCTGGCCAAAATGAGACAAGACGGTCTGGGAGGACATGCCTCCCACTTGCTGCACATGCAGAGAGCCCCATAAAAGCATCAGCTTCAGCTCTGCAGCAGGTTAGGCACATAGAAGCAATTAAGGTGAAAGCAAACATACTTTTCTTTGGCTTTCCTAATTAGTAAATCAAAAGCCAGGTGTATGGTGGGAAATTACATATAATGACCTCTTTATTTGATTTGAGAACAGACTGGGATTCAAGCCCAAATGTCATTCCCTGATTCAGTATCCTACCACCGGCATCCTGAACTGCTTGGTGGGTGGGATGTCACAACCAGGTTTCCACCTGAGGAAAAATAGCAGCAAATGAAAAGAAATAAAACCCCAAATTCTACAGCAGTTGACTGCAGCCTGTCAGAGGTGGGCAGAAAGTTTCTGATTGTCGGTAGAGAAAGCACACTCTGCTAATTATTTCTGTCAAATGACCTTAATTGTACAGTTGGATATAGAAAGCAGAGAATTAGAAAATCCATTCCTGTGACTAGAGGAATGCTGAGACCTGAAAAGGCAGAAAAATCTGTTCAACTCTTTCTGTACAGGTGGCCTTGCTGGTTCAGAAATGGTAATCTATAAAAGGGTTTCTAAAATAGCACTGGTGAAACTCAAAGTAGCCTTTCTGTTGATTCATGGATTATTTTTTTCCCTGTCGTGTCCATGCAGTGGTATTTTTCCTCAGGGATTTACAGAGCTACTATTTTCTGTTTCAAAGCATGACACAAACAATTAACATTAGCAATCACAATAATGTGCCAGCATGGTTGAAAGCTAGCTGAATTAGTTGAATCATCTGCACGGGAATAACTGCAGATGATAACTTTAATAAAGAAGCTTGGAAACCTATTAAGTCGTGGAGTATTCCATTAATAATGATGTTCAATTAAGACTGATGTCCCAAAGTCTGTCTGAAAACAGCTGGCAGGAGAAATCTGAGAGCACTTTGTTGGAGTCCTTCCCATTCCATCACTGTTGAACAAGCAGGAAAGAGAATCATGGACAATACTTTAAAAAAAAAAAAAAAAAAGAGAGAAAAATTTCCTCTTTAGTCTTTTCTAGGGCAGGCAAAGCTCATGGACAAGCCATAAATGGCATGGAGTGGGAAGAATACTTAACAGCAAGTTATTTCCCAGGCTCTGTGTCTGCCATGGCCTATTTGCTTTCATCCACATGGAGGCTCCCCTGAGGTCCTCGTAGCTTCCCCTGCGTGCTTCTGTTCAATCCCTGCATATGTTCTGGTACTGATGCTTACAGATGGGAAAAGCAGCTGGAGAGGTTGGCAGGGAAAATGAGTTTCTCCGTGGCAGTTGCCTGGGGGAATATAAATACTCCCGCAGGAAACACACGAGGGGCAGTTGCAAGGGAGGAATGAAAGCCTGGAAGCAAGGACCAGCTATGTTACAAGGACAGGGGCAGGGGGGGAAATGCTCAGGTGAACTGGAGAAGCAGCAGCTTCCATTAGAGTTTAGGATGTGCATAGACCCTAAAAATAAACCCATTGTGGAACCATCTGTGTGCTGCTAAGCCGTTTCCAAAGCTTCCTTCTCCTACCTTCAAGCCAATGCTTTAATCACAGGATAGAGGCCATTCAGATGCAAAGGCTTCAAGCAGTGATGTTCCTAGGGTTGGAAGGATGCGTCCAACATAACACAGACCAGGACCACAGGCAGGACAGCCCCAGGGCAGGACCAGACTGACTGTGCTCAGCGCTGTCTGGCTGCATAGCATGGTGATCAGGGGACAAAAAAATGACCCTCTGAAAACTACCTATGAGTGTGCTGACAATACAAATCAGTACAGATAACTGTAGGACACTACACCAGCCTGTGCTTCATTCCAAGTGTACAAAGAGAAGTGTTGCCCCTGAGATCTACATGGTTAAATACGGGCTAATTGAAACCCAGGCACTGGGTGCTCTGAGCTACAATCTTGACAGTGTGATAAGCTCTTTCATTAAGAAAAGTCGTCTCTTATTTTCACAGGAATGACAAAGTCAGATACAGCTGACTTCATTCAGTACAGCATGTGCCTGTGGTTTAGCAGTTTGAAAAAAAAATATTTAGGAATCTGCTCTAATTTGCTTTACTAAATGAAGGTCAGATGTCATTTATTTTTTGAACCAAACAGGAAATGAGGCTATAAAGCATCTTCTCAGCGGAAGCTACCTTGCAGCTCAGGTTTCAGTATCTCATTACCAATCAGCTTTTGAATAGCTGGGGCCCCCCCGTACATGACTACAGACTTCCGGGGTTTATCTACACCTGATAACTATACAGGTTGTAGTTATCAGTGGCCATCCGGCTGCATTGCCCAAATCAGAGATAGAAAATCAGAAGTCAGACATTGAGAGCTGATAGCGGTTGATCTGTCTTCAGCTACTGTTTGGGAAATGTAAGAGTGCACAGCGTGTCCTCATTCATAATCCCCTGGTGGGATTATTTAAAAAAAAAAAAAAATCCAAAATAAAATTAATTTAAATGACCAGCTAGGGAATTCAGGGTTTATGCTGTTCTTTTCCTTTTAATACAATTATACAATTAGCAATGTTTATTCAATTATCTACCTTTGCAGATATCGTGTGCATAACCCAAGGAGGAAAGTCTGAGGCACTTACACCATTGTTCACATTCTCCTTGGCCTCATTTCCACCAAAATATGCTATGAAATATTTCATTATTTTTGAATATTTGGCCAGAAATTCAGGAAAGACCATGTAGGATCATTCACAGCCTGCTCCTCCCAATTTTTCATTCCCATGCTTGGTCTGACTTCATTAACGTCACGGTGCACACTGTGCGTGGAAATGCTTCCTCCCCAAGGAGGCAGCTGTTCCAGTAACAGGCAGAGCTTGTTCCTCATGCTACAGGAGGGTACAAGCCCTATTTAGGGGTGACAAAAATGAGGGGTTTCCCACCTCTCTCTCATGTTTTACTTAATAATGTGGAGCAGCTGTATCCATCTTTTAGATTAGACAGAAGAGAAGGTGGCTGGGTGGTGAACAGCTACAGTGGAGTTAGTGAGGGAGGTAGAAGCACGGTTCCTTGGATGAAAACTGAAATGGAACCATTTAGTACTTGAATACCTGCAGGTGCATTTGTAGTGAGTAACTAAACATCTTGGCTTGAAAACATCTTCTCTGATTCTCCTTCCCAGAGATGACTCAAGATATGTTCTTTTTTGAAGCAGATTGCTCTCCTGAGCATGACTCATACCTAAATTGTGAAGACCAAACTTTTACTTTCTCCCTTCCTCTGAAACTTTGGAGAAGTTGCAAGGCTTGCTCTGCTCTTCAAAAAAACCCATTCTATCATCATCAAAAGGAGAACAGAGCACAGATAAATTCCAGCTAGTCAGTCAACATAGATCTAATCTTGCACAGAGCAGTTCTATTACCAGAATTTAAACATATTAGTGTCCGTCTCCAAAAACACTGCCTTGTGGCTAATAACTTGGCAATGGCAGAAATATACCACTAGGAACACATGTCAAGCACAGGATGGGAAGTGGCCTACTGATCCTCCAAACCCCACCCAGGTCAAGAAAGTCATTGAGTAAAAGTCCTTCATAAATTCCAGGAACTCTAGTTTAACTCCAAATTAAATTCTTCCTCTATTACATTGCGGCTGGACCACCCTGCTCTGTGGGTTGGAAATCATCCTTTAATATCCACTCACAAGGCTATCCTTAGAGCACCTATATCCATTTCTTCTTGCACTGTCATTGTCCTTGAGTGTAAGTAGCTCTTCAGTTTCTAACGTTCATCCAACAGCGATGTATTTATAGGCAGCAATAATACTCCCTGCCAGCCTTCATATCGCTAGGCTACAATATCACTATTTCAGATGCAGCTTATGAAACCTTCCATGTTTTAAGAATATAGCTTTCTGGGCACAACTTTAATTACTGGTACCATCCTAGGACTTCAGGAGGGCTTTGCTCTCCTCTGTGCAGGCTGGCTTTATACAAAGAGTCTAAAGAACAAGTCATACGGACGTGAGATGAGAAGGGGTGAGTAAAGGCAGCTGGAAGGAGAGACATTGCCCTAAGGTCGATCAATAGGAAATATGTTTCTGTCCTTTACCATTTGTGAGATGAGACACTTCACATGGTTGCAGGCAGTACAGGCATCTCAGATGTCTTGTACTCAAGGAAGACCATCTCATTGAATATGTGCTTATTTACAGAGCTCCATTGTTTTCATTCCTGCCTTGCTTTGAGAACTTCACTATCGACTCTTACAAGGTTGGACAGAGTGTTGTCTCCAAACCAAGAGCCATATGGTGTCCACTGAACACATGCTCTGCAATTACCGGTACTTACAATGAAGTTTTAAAAATGCCATTATTTAAGGATGTGCTCTTCTACATTGCAGACGGAATAGACTGAGCTAGGCTAGGTGGAAAGCCAGGAGATGAAGAGGAAAATGGAGCACTGACATGAACTCATTCAGTCATGGGGATTTCCTCTTCCTCCCTTTGCTCAACAGAAAAGTATGTATGGGAGGATTTTACCTTAGATCTGGAGTCTGCTCTGCTCTGAGCACATCAGATACCATGTGACTTTGAAGTCCAAACCAGTACTAATCATGCAGGTGACCTACTCTCTCAATAGACCCTCAGTATCTAGGCTCTGGGAGTTGTCAGATCACTTTCCTGTACAAAATGTGCTCTGTGTGGATGCCTCACATTTCTTCTGACAGGTTTCTACAAATTGTTTAATTAAAGTCTTCCATTCTTAGTAGCAGAGGCGTCCAGCAGCAATCTCACCAACCGCGTGCCAGACTAAAGATGAAGAGGCAGTTTGAAGGAGCTTGGAACAGGGGAGAATAAAAGAAAGTGGATATTCCTCTTCTAAACCCTGGGAGGTGATTGTGGAGGGGCTGGAGAGAAAAAAAAGTGACTGTTGTTTGAAGAAAAAAATGTTCTGACTTTTGGGAGAAAAAAATATGTGAAATTTTGGAAATCTGGCTGTAATCACAAGAAAGAAAGAAGAGGACACTGCCTCAGATTGTGAGGAAAAAAGTCAGATGTTTTAAAGTGGAAGGTAGATTTAGTGGCAGTACAAAAGCAAAGTCTCCCTCAAAACCTCAATTTACTTTCGTTACCACTATAATAGTGACAAGATGTTATACCCATGTTTGTGGGTTTGGGTTAGCTGCCTTTGTCCAGCAACCTGTGCAGAAGGACATGTCCATTTTAATCATCAGCCAATCTTCCTTTGAGCACCATCCTTCTTTACTGGATTCAAAACTCAGCATGGACTTAGATGTTTCCCAGAATAAAGAATTGTCTCCCCATGCTTCTTCTTCAGTCACTACTGCACAAATAAAACATCTTCTGATTGAATCCAACCAGGTGACTGCTGGGCATTGCCAGTGCGTTAATAACAAGTCGGGAGTTTTTACAAAGGACTCTTTTTCCACCCTGGAGGCTGGTGTAACAGCACACTAACAAGGAAAAAGCCAAGACCAAGGACTTTGGGTTTATCAGCAACAGTAAAATTAAAATATGATTAAACTGAACAAAAGAAGTGTTTTAATCCTTCTGCCTTCCCACGACCTCCTCCTCCTCCCCCCAGTTTGATTAACATTACTGATAGCAGGATTCCTCCTATAGAAAACTTCTGCTTTACTACTGTGAGAATGTGATTACGTGGTATGATGAGAGGAACTGCCTGTGTGCACCTGAGGGCTGGATCAAACCTTCAATGAGAACACAGACACTATGAGATTCACATCAGTGCAGACCCATTTAACAAAGATCTCCTGAGCAAATCTCTCCAGGTCCTGAGCTGGAGATGGACACAGCTCTACAGCACATTTGGTGTATGAAAAATTAAGGGTTTTTTTCCTTCTCACCATATTTCTTTGTGTACTTTTGTGTTGTAAAGACAGCATGGCTTTTACACTTTTAAGACCACCTACATTCAGACCTTGAGGAACCATCCTTGAATCAGATCTTTAGAAACTGTATCAATGACTCACTGCCATTCAAGTCAGCATCCTGACAAAAATCAAGTCCTCTCTCATAAGCTGGGCTTAGCTTTTTATTATTTAGGTGTTAAATGAAATGTTTACTGGCTTTTTTTTTCATTGCACAGCCAAGAAAGGATTGGTTCATATGCGACAGAGCTGGAGAGACCAAGGATAGGTCTTTTCAGTAAAAGAAAGCTCCTGGCTGATGTCTCCTCCCTTCTCACTTGTATTGGCAGCTCAAACACAGATGGCAGATGACCATCTCGTCTTTTTGACCCTCAAAATATCTTTTGGTATATGGTTTCTTAGAGTTTGGGACAGTAGAAAACTTCTACTGGCATGGAGGGTGGGTTGTAAAAGGAGGACAGAGTGCTGCATAAGGAACTGAGTAAGACAAATACTGGGAACAAGGTGACATAGGATAAATTTGGAAAAATAGGGACTACAACCAGTTCTTTCCCCTTCCCACTTCAGCACAACTGAGGACTAAGCTTCCCATCAATGCAGCAGCTACCTGGACTGGGGCAGCAACAGCAATGGTGGAGCTCATCTCCAAAAGCAGAACATCCATCTCACTAGCTGATGGTCCTGCGCTGACAGGGCAAAGGAAAATCAAGCAGGTTGTGACTGAGAAGCATCGAAATATGGAGCAGTTGTAGAACTGGATCCTTGCCAGAGGTCTCTATTTTCACTCTCAGCAGGCATTAAATAAATGAGGTAGACTGGTGGAGTGGGGCAGGAATAAAGAACCAACAGATTTCTGCTTTGGGCCAGGACGTAGGACTATCATATCTAGTCTTCAGGGTCTTCTACTTCTTCCAACAAATAATACAGGCCACTCCTATTAAAATACATTCCCATGACTCAGGCTGTATATACAATATATATAATGCCTGATGCACATTTACCTATTATTTTCCACTACAATTCCTTCCCTCCTGCCCTTTCTCTTCTTCCTGTAGCGTTAACTCTTCTTCACAGACTTTCTTTCACTGATATATCCATTTGACCTCTCAAACTCCCCCCTGTACCACCGAACCAGGGAAGTGTTCCTTTGAATTTTCATCGATTTACATTCATCGTTTCATGAGGACTGGTGGGGATAAAACTCCTCTGAAGATGTTTCTCTTGTTATTTAAGAAAACTTTAAAGTTCTTTAACGGAAGAAAAATTGAAGATAACCCAAAGCAAAATGGAATGATTTCATTCTATCTCCTTCAGTCTAGATCTGGGCTCAGTCTGTCAGGGAATGCAAAATGACTTATGTTATCATGCACTGCCTTATAAAAAAAGAAAACTTGCCCCTAAAACTTGCAACCTGACACACTCAAATCCCAGCTTCCCTTAATGAAGTACTCTGCAGTTACTGAATTTTTTGCTGCATCAATAAATCACGTACAGTTCTCTTCCTGAATACAAATAGGCATTAGGTCCTGTGCATGGAAGCCACCACTACAGCTCATCCAATGCATCAGTCAATGTGCTTGGGAGCATAAAAGCCATGACCATTTTCCAAGACCATACATGAACTGGGCAGTGTTATTAGAGTAACCCAGTGAGTGTCACACACCCAACCATGTTAGAAGCATGCAAACAGATTACTCACCTCAAGCACAAGAAAAGCATAAAGGCAACTATAAGGGCCCCTACTGATATACAGTGGCCCAGGTAGTTTATGATGAGAGCAATCTTGTAATGGAGCGCATACTTCCTCTGGAGATAAAGAGATAACATGATTAAATCAGCATAACTCTCTAAGCACTGACATTAAGGAACAGTTAATCAGTTTAGGAAACAGTAATTACTTTTCTTGACTTTAAAACGATGTAATAGCCCCGGGGCTGTATAAGCCAAACATGCTGCCTGGCACAGAAGTACAGGCTTGGTTTCATTTCAGTTTGGGATTTGTCCATGGTTTCTTACAAATCTCAGGAAAAAAAGTTATTACCCCCCACCCCTTTCCTCTGCAATTTCCTCAGGATTTCTTATGTTTATCACTAGGCTATTTTAAAACTTTGTCATTTTAGGCTGACAGATTTTGCTGAAGACATGTCTTTTCACAGCTTCAAAAGTTATAAATCACTGTTTTGTTAGGAAGCTGCATGGTCTTAATGAGCCAGGTTATGCTAATTTCCTACTCAAATGGTTTGTTTTTCATACAAAAATGAATCAGTTGTCTGTAAGAATAAATAATCAGCCCTTTCCATACAGGCAGATTTTTCTCTGAGGCACTTTTCTTGCAAATGACGATCCCTGTCTTTCAAATTCAGGGTAGAATCAATGAAGCTGAAAGAGCTGGAGCCTGGTGGTGTCCAGCTTTTGAGAGAGTCCAACAAACCAGAGATCCTGTTGGTTTTTAGCAGCAGCCAGAGTATGTGGTGATATTTAATGTATTCGTGTCTAATTCCTAGGATGTTGGGGAGATTACTGGTAGGTTCTTGATCCTGTAAACAAAAAATTAAGTGCAAAAGTGCTCCCACCTAAACCACTTAATTTAGTGATGTGACCAAAAATTGACCTTGAAGTAATTGGAACATTCTTTATTGGTGGGCTGCAGCTGGCTTCAGAGAAAAGAGAAGCATCTCCCCTCTTTGCCTGACAGATAGGAAGAAGTAGAAAAGCACTATTTGGATAAATACCAAAGCTGGTTAAAAATTGACAGAGGTTTGCTACTTAAAGAATAAATCCTACTGGGAAAAAAAAACCCAACCTTATTGATTTACTCAATAAGCATGTGACATCAGTTTCTCTTCAGGCTAAGCAGATCTTTCCCCAATTTGGGATGTTGTCCTCCTCCAGAAGAATGAGACTTTTGAAAACTAACCACCTAAATTTCCTCCCTTGTGACAAAAATATAAAAGTAAAAATCCTTCAGATGGCATCAGTTTTCTAATTTTGGTTGAACTTCCTTTGATTCACTTTTTTCCCCTAACAATTTCCCTTAACATTTTATTCCAGTCAAAGGAATTTGTCAGTGAACGAACCGCTTGGATGAAACTACAACCAGCAGCTGTAGTTAATCTGTTCCATTGTTCTGTGAAGATAGCATCTTCCAGCACTTTGCCAGACACCAAGCAAGCACTCTTGGAATAATTTTCATGATGAAACCTGCCTATATCTTCATCTCACGGAGTAATGTGCTATTTCTGGACAGAACTCAACCACGTAAGGTATTTTTAAGTCTATTATAAAATCCTCTAAAATAAACTTCCCCATGCACAGGCTCATTTTCTGAATAACCTTGAGGAGAAAAAAATCAAACCAAACCAAACACAACACCACAACAAATCTACAAGATTTGAATTCCACACTGAGATTTATTTATCCTCAAATCACAGGGACACCTAAAGGGGAAGAAAACATACTTGACCTGATGTGCCTACCTGAAATGCAATGTAGGGTTGTTCAGCTAGTGCCCTGGCAAACTTCTTTACTTATTTATTCTCCTGCTTAATTCATAGAATTGTAGAATATCTTAAATTCAAAAGGACCCATAAGGATCACTGAGTCCAGCTCCATGCTTCTCACAGGACTACCTAAAACTAATCCATAAGACTAAGAGCATCATCCAGAATGGCTCATGTAGTGCTAGAAATCTTCCAGAAGATGATAATGTTTCTCCCTGGTCAGATTCTGCTCTTTGAATCTGACCCTTCATGCTCCCTCATTCGGCTCCTAGGGACTATTTCAACTTCACTCAAGTTTTAAGAAGGAATGGTTCAAAACACAAGAAAATGGATTGAAAAAAAATACAATTAAGCTCCTCTTGGAAACAGTGAAGCTGAACGAAACCCAGGCATGTCTTATTTTTTTGTTGCTGACACTAACAAGGTTTCCTGAAGGCAAATTCAAATATCGTAGAAACAAGAACTGCCTCAGTGCCTTGGAGAAACTATGCTGACAGGGTGGCAAGATCACTTTCCACCAGCCTACATGCAATCTGCATCGCTGATAGAATTGGAGACAACACCTTCAGGGCTGAAAAACACGTGCCCAGACTCAGTCATGTGTTGGCCAAAGCTCAGTTCATGTAAAATACTTGCATAAGTCCTTTCTGTCTCACCCTCTTGAAGACTGGTAATATTTAAAATGGTAACAACCTTTGACTGTTGCTCAATACTCCTCTGCTTGTGGAAAGGTGTTTCCCTTCACTAAAATGTAGATTTTAAAGAGGTATCTTTCCAGACCACATCACTGGAGTCCTCTTCCATGCCATACCTTATGCATGACGATCACGTTACCTCAGGCAATGCAGACTTAGCTTCCATCCAGCTTTCATCAGGTAAACTGAGGAATCACACCACTATGTCTTTACCTGAACCAACTTTGCAAATCTATGGTACACTCATCTCCCTGCATCCAAATTTCAGGCTAGTGATTGAGTCATTATGTCTAGAGGTCCTTTTCCTACTCTTTAGCTTGTATGTGACTGCTAACCTGTCCAAACCAAATCTGCTAATGCTTTGAACTAGTAACACCTAATGACAGTGCCCTTAGCTCTCTAGATGACAAGGATCTTTCTCCCTCCAACAGATCTTCCTGAGAGGTCCTGTCAGTGTTTACAGCACACATCTTCCTTCGAGGCTCTGCACTTCATTCCCAGTTCAGTCACTTTAGATTTCTTCCTGTTGCCAAGATGATCTCAGCAGCAACGCAGTTTAAAGGCACCATATCTCCTCTCCAAAGACGTTCAGAAGCAACTGGGAAGTATCTGTCATCCAAGATGACTCTGAGTTCACTGCTCTCCTGTTCTGAGCCAGCTGGAAGCTGGGCAGCTGAGGCTTAATGTGACTGTGCTCCTAAGCAGGACACATTAACTTAGGCCTGGTGTGGTGCTAACTCAGCTACACAACTTGAAGCCACCTCAAAACATTAGCAGAAACAGATTCCTATCCAGCTGTCAGAGGCCACATAGACAAGACCAGTGTTCCTAATTTACAGCTCCTTTTTGGAGGTTAAGATGTATTTTTTTGCTGCTTGAGACTCTACTTTGACTTCTAATGAGAGCACAGATTTGTGCCAGATGTAGAAAAGGTCCCTTTGACACAGGAGCCTGTAGGCTGAGGAGAAGTTTTCCATCAGACAACATTATGCCTTCAGTCGGTTGGATCAAAATGATTTCTCTACCTGATTCCTGTGCCTGGAGAAGTAGCTGATTGCTCAGAGGATGGGATTAAGTCTGACATTTGAGTGCCTACCCAACCAGTATCTGAAACAAGGGTTAAAAACACACACAGAGGTATCTAGGTGCCTTTGAAGTGCACTTAGGAGTCTCTGTGCTTCCTAGCTGGTCCTGGTGACCAATCGCTGCCGCTGTTGAAGGACACAAGTAATCCAGAAGGTCCTTGTCCCACCTGCCAGACGCATGGAGACATGCTGAGGCATTTTAAACTACAGCACGTAACTACATGCAGGCAATCAGATCTCAGCCAAAGTGGGAATCTAGGAGCAAAGCCATCTCAGAGCAGTTTTATCAGCTACTGCCACCACTCTTGACCACAAGTGAAGCAATGATGTATTAGTGTAATGCAGTGAAAATGTGAATCAGGAGCTCACATCCCCTAAGACTGACCCATGTCTGACAAAACCTAAAATTTCCCTTGCTACATTACCAACACTGTCATAAAACATGTAGCGCTGGGCATGGGGTTGGTCTTGAGAAGTCCTGTTCCTGCCTCATGTATTCATCACCCCATCTGAAGTCAAAACATACAGTTCTTTAGCGCTCTGGCTGTGAGTGGT
Source organism: Zapornia atra (assembly GCA_013400835.1). Taxonomy (NCBI): domain Eukaryota; kingdom Metazoa; phylum Chordata; class Aves; order Gruiformes; family Rallidae; genus Zapornia; species Zapornia atra. The sequence goes on along the minus strand of VZTU01027569.1, from coordinate 89,071 downwards.
CAAGCTTGGAAGCAGTGCTGTTTTCTGGATTAAAAATAAGCACAAAACACAGGGCGTACCTGCTGGCTGATGCTTAGCATCTGCTAGGTCCTGTCAATAAAGAACAATAGAGCCACATGTGTGCTTGCATCTCACCTTTAATCAAAATGGAGTATTATGGAAATCTGTGGGGATTTTTTAATTATTTTTAATTTCTTTTTGAGACCACAAAGCAACCCAAGTATTCATCTGTAACACTGAGCATTATGTAGAGATTTCAAAAATATTCACAAACATTCCTATTTGCAAAGCTTCTCGCAAATCTTTAAAGATCTAACAAATGAGTTTTTAAGCGTCTGCAAACACAGGCAGGGGAACATCTGCCTTTTCATCTGTTTAAGGAACATGCTACTTAAGAATTTTAAAGCTATCACCATAGCTGCAAAGTTTTTAAAAGCAAAAACAGGTTAAAAGAAATAATCCTGTCCTCTAGTCACAGAGCTCCTTCAGTCTCGCCAAATAAAACTGTGGTGTATTTGCTTGTGCATAGGCAATGACTGTTCAAGCCATGCAGACAAACACATAAAGAGTGTCATTAAAATACAGCAGAGTTCCCCTGAGCTGGTATAGCAGGCTGGGGTTACTGGGGTCACTCCAACTTAATCAGTTGAAATTGGTATGGGAGTTTCTCCACTACCCTAGACCACCTTGAACGTGTTTCAGTCCCTCTGGATGGCATTCATGTGCTGGTATGTTTTTTCCTATTCTTCTTATTTTCTAGAAGCCTCTAGCAAATGGGGGAGGGGGTTGGGAGTGGGAGGTGGGTTACTACCAAATTACTTAGCCAGTGGGCAAGAGTAGGCACTCCTTGGCAGCTGGTGTGTAGTTGTGTTTTCTGATTCACCTGTCAAAGTCCCCATTCAGCAATAACAAGCATCTCAGAGGATGGATACTGGGCCCCAGCCAAAACCCATCATGACTGTTTTGGTACAGCACTGGTCCAGATAGTTTTGGAGTATTAAATCCAGATTAGCCCTGCAAGCAGCCCTCAGCAGGTGAGATCTCATCTTCCTCCTCTCTGTTTGCAACTGGCATGGCATAAGTCCAATGACAGGATGAGTGGAATGAACCCCAAAACATAAACAGGTCTGATCTGCTGGGCTCCCCTCCTGGTTCTTAGAGGGGAAAGTCACCCCTGGCAGTGAGACACCACAACAGCTGTGTCCCACCACAGCACTCAAAAGAGGAGGAAGAGAAGGAGACCATGGCATGAAAGGCTTCAAAGTTTGAACTCTATGAGGATGAATGTCTATGATGCCTCCAAGAAAAGCTAAGACATTTGACAAGAAAAGGACTTTGCATAATCGCTTGCAGCCTTTCTGAAGGAGCTTAACTCTGCAGACTAATTTCATTCTCTGAACTCCTATATAATGCAGGACTCAGTCCATCTATTAAAGACAGCAGGGACCCAAGTCTGGTTTTTATGTATTTTTCTGTTGCTGCCACTTTACATATTTGCTGAAGGAAAAATGGCATTGGGATCTGGAAAGGCCAGTTGTTGGCGAGACCACAAAACGGAGAGGTACAGGGTGGAATCAGCTGGTCAAAGCTTATTTTTCAGTACCAAAGAAGCTTTTGGTCTTATTGTCATTATTACTAACATTTACTGTAGCAGCTGTAGGCTCTGAACAAAGCTAGGAAGGATCTGCATACACATACACCATCAGGGGCAGAGTGTAATAAAGCACCCTTTTTAAAAGAACATGTGAGTAGGGGATATGGAGAGGGGATAAGTGATCCTCCTGAATTCAACAGAAAGGATGTTTCGCAGAAACAGAAATGAAGTATGTCTCAAAAGTCCCAAATTAGTATGTTAACCCCAAGATTAGATTTGCATTCACGCATGCTGAGCACTGAGAAGAACGAAGGGGAAAATACAGACCTTGTCATCCAGAATAGGCTCGCACTGAGAGTAGTTTATCTTGGAAGCCCATGTCCCATTGCCCAGGCATTCTCTGTAGGCATTTCCTGGTACAGACCAAAATAAAAGAGAGATGAACACTCTGCAGGACTTTAAACAGCCTAGCAATTTCACAGAGTTAAGAAAAGGTTACAGAACAGATTATTCACAAAGTAAATCAAATATCCCACCTCTGTGAGGACTAGAACAGCCCTCTGAGGAGGGAAGAGGAGAAATAAAGGACATAAGCACATCTATGGACAAACATCTCGTGGATTACGTTTTCTTACAGCGTATGGGTTCAGAAGACAGCAAAGGTATGAGAAGAGTGTTGTAAGAGAAAGGAAGGCTTTTAAAATTAATTGTTAAATGATGTATTCAGAAACGGGCAGAGAAGTTTAAGTTCCTAGTTCTCCATGCAGGAGAATGAAATGCACATGGTAAATATACTGCTCTACCCCACTGCTTCTGATCCCATTGTAAACCAGAAGAAATGTTCCTGGAGATACTGATTTTCTAGAGTCTTCCCATGCAATGACATTATTGGTAAAACTTCTGCAAAGAACCTGAAAAAGGAGCAAGATAACCCCATCTCCCAACCCTGGGGCAGGCAGGCTGGGGAGGCCACATGAGAATGTCTTGGGACAGATTTCATAATGCATACATCTATGTTCAGATGTGTTCACCCATCATCTGTGAAAAAGAAACCACTCCTGATCTTTTTCTCCCAGAATGCAAGTGAAAACCATGGAATTACTTTACTGAAGCAGAGATTTCACACCCTATTGCAATGGCACCCTGAGGAGCTCTGGGAACTGCATGTAGTAATGCTGGGGGTGAGGAGGGGAGTTCAATTTCTGGCAAGCACTCCTCTTCATCTCAAAGAGTTTTTCTGAGAAAACTATACAGTTGTGCTGTACAAACTACCTTCCTCCACCCATCAAAAGCACATCCAATCCCCAGCAACAGGGTTTTTCCAGGCTTGTTTTGAACTGTGACTTAGAAACAACAGAATTAAAATAAAGCAGGAAATTCAGAAAGATCCCTGAAGGACACATGCTGACAACTTCCCAATGAACTCTTCATGATGTTCTTGCTGCCCTTTCCCCAATTTCTTCCTGGGCCTTTGCCATGGTGATTCAGAGCTAGTTCAGCACCCAGCCATTAGGAAAATAAGAGGAAGTCAGAAAAAAGCATCAGATTAAATGTTTCTAAAGTGCTTTAAATGTTTCTAAAGTGCTGTTGACAACAGTCATCCAAAAAGGTAGAAAGACTTTTGACAAGGTGCTTATCCTCCAGAGAAGGAAAGTCTACATGGCAAGCAACGAGGAACAGCTCACCTAGATGCTCCATGTTACACCATGTCCATACAGAGCATCAAATTTCACCACTACTCCCTATTCTCACTTTTTCACTTTTCCTTCTTGGGAGTGACAAGGCCAAATAACATAAATTAAAATGACTGATGACATTTGGGTCAACTACAGAACCTTGTGCCAAAGGTTAAGGACCTCAGTTTCCATTTCTGTCACTAGTTTACATATAAATTCACACGTCCCTCTCTTTCTTACTGGAGAATCAGGTAAAGACTGCCACTTTCTGTGCAACTTTTTGTGCTATTTCCCCTAAGGAATAAACAGGTGATTAGATTTCTTTCCCTGGTGTTCTATTATTATTCATCACCCCAAGCTAAATGTGTCTTGGGACATCTTTTAGCCCCCCTAACCTGAGATCTGCTCTGAGTGGGATTTAGCCAGCTGGATCCAAGTTATGTCCCTGAAATCCCTTGTATTTGGCCCCTCCTTCAGGCCAGTGCTGATGTTCTTTGTGCAGAATGGTTGCTGATTTTGAGTCTCTGTAGCAAACATCTGACTCTCCACACACTAAGTAGCAAACTTTGGTGCTTAGTCAGATGTTGAATCCCACTTGCAGGATGGCGCTCATATGAAACCCTTAGCTATCTCATTCTGACTCTTCCTTTCCTTCACCATATCTTTTATAGCTTTCCTTTTCTGATTTCCCTCTAGATGAGAAACTGACAAAACCCTAAAGTAGCTTGAAGTTGGGGAAAGAGGAGGGGATGGTGTCAAAACTAGGGGAAGAAGATTCACTTGACCCCAAAGCTCCTTTCAAAGATTTTTCTTAGTTGAAAAAAAAAGCAAACAGAATCACAGCATCACAGAATCACAAGGTTGGAAAAGACCCTTAAGATCTTCAAGTCCAACCATTCCCATCCTATGCTAAACCATATCCCTAAGTACCTCATCTACCCTTTTTTTAAACACATCCAGGGTTGGTGACTCAACCCCCTCCCTGGGCAGTCTGTTCCAGGCCCTGACAACTCTTTCAGTAATTTTTTTTTTCTAATATCTAACCTAAACCTGCCCTGGCACAGCTTTGTGCCATTTCCCCTTGTCCCATCTCCTGTCCCCTGGCTGAAGAGACCATCACCCATCTCTCTACACCCTCCCTACAGGTAGTTGTAGGCAGTGATAAGGTCTTCCCTTTGCCTCCTCTTCTCCAGACTAAACATCCCCAGTTCCCTCACCTGTTCCTTACATGATTTGCCCTCTAGCCCCTTCACCAGCCTGGTTGCCCTTCTCTGGACACGCTCCAGGACCTTGATGGTGAGGAGCCCAGAACTGGACACAGCACTCGAGGTGTGGTCTCACCAATGCCCAGTACAGGGGCACAACTACTTCCCCAGACCTACTGGCCACAGTTTTTTTGATACAAGCCAGGATGCCATTGGCCTTCCTGGCCACCTGGGCACACTGCTGGCTCATATTCAGCCTCCAGTCAACCAAACACTGTGAGTGCTCCTCTTATCCACACTGACTTCTTCCTCTGCTCTTCTCATTACTATTTCCATGTAGCACAAAACCAGAAGCAAATTGTGTGTACATGACTTCCTGGAAATGACCTGGTGTGACTGAGGCACAGCAGAGATAAATCACAAACCAGGTATTCATCCTTATCAGGCCACAATGCCACTGCTTCCTGCTTATTATAACCTTCTTTCCAGAAGGACAAATGTGTGTCTCGTGTTTCTTGTCCAAAAGGAGTGTTAGGGAACAGATCTTGACCAGCAAAGCAAGATCAAGAGTAATGAGTGTCATTCATTTCCACTTCCATTTTGATGTGTAACTGCTCCACTTAGAATATCAGGAGCCGTGAAATGTGCCCCTGAATTCTCTTGCAGTGCAAATGCAAGAATCCCATACAACGCCCACATCAAAGCAGTTCTTTGATAAATGGTGATCTGGGTTTATGAGCTGCCACATCAGATCTCTTACATGGTGGCTACCTAGCCAAGAGGAGGATAAAATTGAACTCTGAATTTCTTGAGCACAGAATCTCCTTCATCATCAGCCACTTCTCAGAAACTAATGCAGCAAATAGATCTGACTTCTGGGAATGTCTCATTTCAAACTCTAGTAAGTAATTTATAACTTAAAGCAAGAGTCTTCCTTCTTTTTTTCTTCCACAAGCTTTATGGCATTAGCTGTAATAGCCACATGGAAATAAGTTTTCAATCATACAGAATGTATTTTCATATCTCTTATTTTAATAAAACAACATAATATGGATCTTTACCCAGAGACTTAAAGGAGAAATATCTGATTTAGAAAGCAAGGTAATATTAGAGAGCAAGAGCTTCACTGCAGGCCTCTGGAAGAAGCAGCTCTTGCTCACACACAGGCAAATCCCATGGCATATAGTTGATTTGGTCTTTCAGTTCCTGGGGACACTGGACCAACAGAATATGCAGAGGACAGAGCCAGTCACACCTGGCATGAGCTGAACTGCCTGTGTGCTTTTGTATATATATCACTGCAGGGAAGAGCCAGGATAAAATAATGACAACTTCAAATAACCATCTTAAGTCTTCTTCATAGCAGCAAACAGCTGCTTCGTAGCATCCCTACTTACTGTCATAACCAGCACAGGCAAGATGAAGAAATACAGACACTGGACTCAGTGACAGGATGAGTCACAGGGAGGTGCCGAGTTGTTGAAGTGATCAGAGCAGCAGAGATGCCAACAAGACGACACATATATTGGTTCTGTGAAAGACAGCAATGGAAGATACATGTCCCCTAGCTTCTGAGTATGTAAAGGAAGAGAAGAGGGAAACCAACAGTCAGTGATTTACCAAGACACTTCTATGATCTCTTTGGTGTCTGAACATGCTGAAGAATATTCCTTCTCACGTGGTTAGAACTGGGTATCAATGTGTTTTGTGCTAAAACCATTCTTGCCCTTTGCCTAAAAGCCCTATATACAGAAAGAGACTGGATTAAGTTCAGTTTTTCTTAATGATTGTAATGAAAAATAAGGAGAAAATGAAGGAGTCATGATGGAGAACTCCATTGTAGAAACAATGAACACCTAGGAAGAAAAGAACAATTACATTATCTTTCTAGGGCAACAATAGCTAATGAGAGCTATTAGCACGTTATTTCTTTTTTTTCCTGGTTAAAAAAACAGGTGTGCCAATTTAAATTTCCATAGACAAAGGCATACTGAAGAGCTTGGTGTATTTTATTATAATTTCTCCTTCCTTCTTGACTTTATTCAAAAGAACGGATACACAAATTAAAGAGATTTTTGGTGGTTATAACTTGTGGGTTTTTGTACTCTATGTGCACTTGCACTCATACAATACAACTGGATACACAGATTTAATCTTCATACAAACGAATGCTGAGCAGTAGTTGACTCATGATGACACAGGCAACACACAGCCATCATACACATCGCTTCTGACACATCATACAATATTAATGTCCATCTACAGCCTCTTCTTTGACTTTGAAAATGCTGATTTCCTTTCGGTGTAGATTATTTGTGGCACTTTTGTGGCACTTGATTGCTTCTGCTTAACCATCAGTCCAGGGGACAAGCGAGGAGGTAAAAGGGAACTCCCTAAATAGACAGAAATACCCAGCCCTGCTCAGACTGTCACTCAGGCTGCTGACTTCCAGCAAATATACTGCATCCCCAGGGGGCCATCCAGCACAACATATGCATTTTCTTAGTTCCTCTAATGGCTGATTCAGTCGTGCTGGTCATGGTCACATTCTATGAATACAGCCGATGACAGCAACAGCCGTATTCCCAAACGCAGTGATTGAAGCCCCTCAGGCAGCGTGCCGCAGTCAGTGCCTTCCACCGCTGTTCCTCCTCTGTAGTGGTGGCTGTGGCTTTGATAGCCCAGCACCAGGCCTTGATTCTACACCTGAGCCAACATGTCAACTCCATATATAGTAGCAATGCACACACACAAACTGTAGAAGTACCTACACTTGAGGTTCTTGTGGGCTCTAAGGTGATGTAAAAGGGATCTTTATGTGAAAGGAACCTTGACAGGCTGGAGAAATGGCTGGCAGAAAACTCATGAACTTCAACATGGGGAAGCACAAGGTTCAACAACCCCACATTCCAGTATATGCTGGGGACAACCCAGCTGGAAAACAGCTTTGCAGGAAAGGACCTGGGGGTCCTGGTAGACCCCAGGTTGAACATGAGCCAGCAATGTACCCTTGCTGCAAAGGCAGCGAATTTTATCCTGGGCTGCATTAGGTAATGATTGATCAAGAGGTCAAGGGTCATGTTCTTTCCCCTCTACTAAGCACTGATGAGGACATCTCTAGAGTGCTGGGTCCATTTCTAGGCTCCCCAGTACAACAGATACCTGGATATACTAGAAAGAGATCACCACAAGGGACACAAGGATGATTAAGACACTGGAGCATCCTACATAGGAGGAAAGGGTGAGAGAGCTGGGACAGTTCAGCCTAGAGAAGAGAAGTAAGTCTCAGGGGAGGGATCTCATCAGTGTATATAAATATCTGAAGGGAGGGTTCAAAGAGGATGGAGCAAGGCTCTTTTCAGTGGTACCTAGCTACAGGACGAGAGGCCATGGGCACAAATTAAAACACAGGAGGTTCCACCTTAAACATCAGGAAACACATTTTTACTGTGAGGGAAGCTGCAGAATCCCCCTCTATGGGTATATTTAAAAGCTGTCCTGGGCAACCAGCTCTCAGTGGCCCTGCTTGAGCAGAGGTGTTGGACCAGATGAGCTCCAGCAGTACTTTTCAACCTCAGCCATCCTGTGATTTACAGGACACTGTTATGCATTGGAACAACCTTAAAACACAGCTTCAGCTCAGTGTGTTATATCAGTTTGAGAGGTAAAACCTTGACCATAATTTAATTTCCAACAGCAGATGATGTTGCAGTTCCAAACTGAATATGCAAAGAGGAGCACTTGATGAGTGGCATTTTTTAAATTTATTTTCTTTTTATTGACCCTGCTGAAGGACATAAAGCCTTTTAGGTAGTGGTAACACAATCTGTATAGATTGGCTGGGTGGCAGGCTTGTATTTAGTCAGTAAAAGTCCATTAAAAGCATGAAACAAACAAGAGACAGGAGTGCAGGGTAAAGGTAAGTGGATGTAATTCTCAGCAGGGAGTTAACCACATCCTTCCAGTCATTAGCGGGTGAAAGACAATTCCAGACACTCCATGCAAGCCCTGCTGTAATGGATCTTGACTTTGACAACTGGAACTAAGATGGTTTTGAAAAATAATTCTGTCATCTTGCTGTGTCTCATGATGGACTTTCTGACAAGGTTTACGTTTCCAGTCATCATTAATGGCAAGACAAGGGGGAATGGACTAAAGCTAAAGGAGGGAAGGTTTAGATTAGATATTAGGGGGAAGTTCTTTACAGAGAGAATGGGGAGGGGCTGGAACAGGCTGCCCAGAGAGGTGGTGGGTGCCCCATCCCTGGAGGTGTTCAAGGCCAGGTTGGATGGGGCCCTGGGCAACCTTGTGTAGCTCCAGGCCTGGAGGTTGGTGGACCTGCCTGTGGCAGGGGGTTGGAACTCTGATCCTTGGGGTCCCGTCCAACCATTCTATGATTCTATGATCATTAAAATAGAAATCTGCTTTTTCCAACTAATGCATTTCATCCTGGATCCCATGAACACAGAGTGGCCCTATAGTCATGAGACAAGTTCATCTGCTACTGGAATGAAGGGAATAAATAGGCAAATGAATAAATAAAATACGGTTTGTTAAGTTCTGAGCTGTGCACCACTAAGGCTGTCTGTCTGCTTTGACAGCTTGCTGATCCATGTTAGCTGTCGGCCAAGCTGCAATGAAAGGTCTATCAACTGGAAACCCAGAACCCTCATCGAACAAACTCCCTAGAAAGTAAAAAGTTTTGGAAAGTGGAGTTAGCAGTGACTGTGGCAATTTCAGAGGATCACAGATGCAGCCAACAACTGAAAGGGCACAATGGCTCATGTTGTCCATCTTCCTACCAACGGGATTTGTTCAGTCCAGGTTAAAAAGCATAAGCCCCCAAAATTTCTAGTAATTGATTTGTAAAACTATTTCAGACAGTCTGTTAAATCTCTCTGGAAATTTGTTTTTCTGATATCCTAAATAACCATTTTCCCCCTTCTTTTTTGAAACTATTAAACTCTTATTTGCTCTGTATTGCCCTCAGACCAAGCTGGGCTTTCTTTTCAGGGTCTCTTAAGCCAGCATGTTTACCACAGGCAGAGTTCAGCCTTGCAACTTCAGAATATCAGCTTGCAACTGCCCTAGTTTTGTACATCTTCCCAGTTCCTTCCTACACTGGCTTCAGGGCAAAGCACTGTAGGCCATAGAGCTGCCAGACAACGGTGCCTCCAACGTGGAGGTATTTAAGAGACGTTTGCCAATGCAAAGCAAGCAGAAATAAGTGGGGTTTTTCCTTAGGTCTGCAACATTAGAATAGTTTCTGTGAAATGCTGGCCATGAAAACCAGCTGAGACAGTGGGGAAAACGTGTCTTGTCACAGTGTAAAGCTGGATGAGATTTTCAGATCTGAATTATCTTTGAAATACACAGTTTTGGGGCGATGGGAATCCCTTGCTAAAACTGGTAAATTGGACTCAGGTTTTATCCCCACAAAAGAAAAAAAAGTAGAAAAATTCAAAGAACACAGGAAACAACCAAACCAAACCAAATCATCCCAGCATTGACCATTACAGCCTGTGAGCTACTCACAACATAAAAGTATTTAGACTCTGGTCCTTCCACTATTGGACTTCAAGACAGACTTGAAGCTAGCTCAATGGATTCCTTCCTTTCAGTGTCCTAATCATTGGGATATTGCAAGATTCTCCCAGTGCCTGCTCCAAATAGGTTTTATTCATTTAATGTTAAAAATAAAACATTTTGCTTGGAACTAAGCAATTTTTTTTTCTCTTGGGTACTTATTTGCTATGATCCCCAATAAATCTAACAGGAAATGCATGCTATAAATTCCTTAGATTTGCTTCTCAGATTTCATAGGGTTCAGATCAAATGAGACAGAAAAAAACCTGTGTTGCATAAAGGACATGTCACTTCTTGTATACACTATTTTTAGCCCCTTTTTCAAAGTCTTAGGAAAACAGCAAGCATCTAAAAATAGGGACTGAATCATGGGGCTATAAATTATTTATTCATGTGCCAGCCTTCCTCTTTGGTGGGTTTCTTCTGATTGTTGCAGTGACAAGTCAGCCCCAGGTAGGATTCTCAATGCACCAGTACCCTGCTTGCTATTTCTAGCAACCATAAGTGACAGTGGTATAATTGTAACAGCAGTCAGACGTCCATGAGAGTGGAAAAGCAAAATATCTCTCCACATATTTTATTTGTGAATGAAGGCTGTTCAGACAAAAATAAGGAGAGGAAGGAAGAGTTATCCAACCAATGCTTATTACTTTGTACATCAGCCAACACCATCCTGAAGGCCAAACTCTGTGCAAAGGGCGATTCTCAGATGTCATGGTTGAGGGGTTTTGTTTTTACATTCATGTAGAACTATAATGCACTTATGGGAGAGTTTTGGAAGGCAGATAAACAATAATTTGGACAAGAAACATTGCCCTAGAAAAGTACTTCTGGCCTCAGTTCTGTCTAGCTCACCAACCTGATGTTTCTTCAGGCTTTCAAGCATGTAGGAAACTCAGCTCAGCTTTCTATTGTTTTCCTTTGCCAAGAAGTCCTGAAATACTTTATGAGAAGCTCAAGCAGTCTAGTTATGCTCACTTTCTGTATTGATTTCCTATCTGCTAAAAAGCTCAAGTGATTCATCCAGGTCATATACCATGTCAAAAGCACAGGCAGGAAAAGAACCTTTCAGAAGTTTAGAAATCCTTCAGACTTCTCCAGTTCAGAAAAACATTTAGCTGGATTTCTATCCCGAGGTGTACTCCATTAGGAATACTGGAATACTGTTAAAGATTTTATCGTCTTGCCCACGCCTTTGTGCTCACTCTTACACACAGCATCTCACTTGTATACAGCACTTCTGAACACAGCCTTCCTTAGAACAAGCTGAGCAGGTTTAATGCTTGCTAGACTGTAAGAATATAAAAGGGCATCCAAGGTATACAGTTCTGTTTGTTTGTACCTCTTTCTGCATCTGCTATCACAGAATCACAGAATCGTAGGGGTTGGAATGGTCCTCCAGAGATCATGGAGTTCAACACCCCTGCCAAAGCAGGGTCCCTAGGACAGGTCACACAGGTCGGCGTCCAGATGGGTCTTGGATATCTCCAGAGGAGGAGACTCCACAGCCCCCTGGGCAGCCTGTCTCAGGGCTCTGTCACCCTCACTGTGAAAAAGTTCTTCCGCATATTGGTACACAAGATACATCTGCTTGTATCACCTAAGTACTGAGGTCCAACAATCAACCCTTGTTAAACCTTCTCCAGGCAACCCCTGGCTGTCTCCTAGACAGGTTGGCTAGGAACCTACCTGATGAGTGGCCCTGTTTACTGAAAACCTTACTGAAGCCTGGATTCAAGATCCATCTCCTTTCTGGGCCAGGCAGCCGTTCCCCTCCTTATCATTTCTGAGATGCTCCTCACTGCTGTGCTGTGGCTAGATCTTGGGCTATGTTTTCACCTTCTTAACCACAGCGGAGTCCAGGACCCACATCCCAGCCTCCATGTCCCTACCCTCTTTTCTCCACACTCCCATTACTGAAATAAGCAGGTCCCAATCCATAGTTTCTGGTTCTGATCTACCATCACTGTGCTCAGCAGGTCGCTCTTGTCCTAGGCTGGGGCTGCCTGGCATCAAGCATTGTCATTTTAGCACTGTGAGAGAGATCCTGTAGGCCAAATTGTGCAAAGCTGTCAGAAAAGTGGCTCTTTTTAAACTTTGCTCAATGAAATGCCTGCTAATATAAAACTACAGACAAAAGAAACTGCACGTTGTCTTTGGCTTTCCAATCCCTTGCAAGTCAACCCCACGGAGTTCTCCGGACATTTTGCATTCCTCTTTGACACTGCATATTCTGTTGCTTTACAGCTTCACTTTGAACTGCTTCAGCACTGAGGTGTGGACAGTGGTGGGGAATCCCCTATCAGTTGCCTTTTCCCAAAATAGTTATTCCTCAGAAGGACGATTTGGAAATTATCCTGGAGTCTTGAACATCTCCAGAGAAGGAGACTCAACACCGCCCCCCTTGGGCAGCCTGTCCCAGGGCTCTGTCACCCTCACTGTGAAAAAGTTCTTCTGCATATTGGTGTGGAACTTCCTGTGCTCCAACTTGCAGCCATTGCCCTTTGTCTTTTCTTCACAGGCCACTGAAAAGGGGCTGACTATTTCCCCCTGCATCCCATACTTAAGATATTTATAAACATTAATAAGGTCCTGCATAAATTTCTAGGAAAACTTTCATGGCCCAGAAGAGATGGGAACACCCACTTACCTAGATACCTAAAAAGCAGTGAGTGAGAAAGATGTAGCCTAAGAAAAGGTTCTCACTGCTGGTTAGTCCAACAGGTCATTAATTCTCCCATTGTTCTGCAGTGGCAGTGAGTTTCTGTGAAGCACTGAGGCTGGAGCTGGGAAGTCATTACCCAGGGCTGAAGCACAGTTTGCTTCTCAGCCTGACAGGGTAGGAGAGCACAGAGCTATGAAGCTCCCTGCCTAAGCCTCTTCTGGAAGTCTGGCAGGGCACCAGCTGATAATGTTTGATCTTTATAATAATTGCCTCTTAGTTGAAATTCAGAATTCAATTAGTCACTTGCCATAATTACTGAACACAGAGAGAGATGGCAATGACAATGAGAGGTGTAACTGTACTTTATTACCTGTAGTAAAGCACTGTGGAATTGAGAAGCACTATGATCTGATTAACACAATAGTGGGGGAGAGAGGAAGGGAGCCCGAGGCTGGGGTATCTCCTAGGACAGCTGACTCAAGAAGACAATTTGTACAGTCTGTTGGAGTAAATGAGCCCCAGAGTGGAGCCTTCCTCTGGTTTAATTTCTGCTGAGGATAAGTTGGAATATGGGGAACCCTGTTCTTCTCACAGAGCCTACACTGTCTGAAATTTATGAGGAACCTGGTGACCTTATGATATCTGAGTTGCAATCATGTAAGCACAGCAGCTGTATGAATGGTTCATGATGGGGCACCAAGTCAATCAGTTCTGTAAAAAGAATGAGAAAGTTGGTTGGGACAAGAAGGAAGTGGTGGCTAGGGATGGGACTGGACTCCAAATTGCCCATTCAAGTGATGTTTTCCTGGTAAGATTCAAATACCTTTTGACGTGGAATTCAGATGAAACCTCCAGTCCAGCAGCAGAGGCTGCAAGAGGAAAGCATCACACAGGAGACACAAGGGCCCTCAGAAAGCAAGAGCAACCAAGGAACACAGTGGAAGATGTTACACACAACACAAGTAATGAGGATTGCTAAAAGGTCAAGAGGACCTACGAAACCTGATTATCACAGAGTCAGCGCTGGAGTTTTGTCTACACCACAGTAGCATCCATCAGGAACCAGAACAGCTGTTCGGATTTACAAGGAATCTTTTTGTTGGTTGGTTGGTTGTTTTTTTTTTTCCACACCAAACTCTTGTCCAGACAAATAGATCCAGCATTTTATAAATACTTTTAGAAAATTGCAGTCTTACAGGATGATTCAGACAGATCCTGTCACACTGGCATGTCTTAAGAAGTCTGGACAAAACCAGAACATACGGGACTGTCAGCTCATGCTGTGTTTGGTTGCTAGAAAGCTCGGTGTCTTCCTCAAGCCTAAATATGCAGCAGGGGAGTTCAAGGAAGAAACAGACTGTCTACAAACTGAAAAAACCCCCCAACCCAACCCATAAACAACCCCCAAAACACACACACACACAACCCTCCCCAACAAAAAACCCAACAACACCCCCACCAAGAAAAAAAGATTGCAGGCACAAGGCAGATGACCATTTGCCAAAGTCATACCTGCCAGCTTTCATAATAAAATCTGATATAAGAGCATAACAATACCAGATGCTCCTTGGCAGACAGGAGGTCGTTTTGCTGAGCCACAATTCTCCTTCTAGAAGTGTAGGTCTAAAAGGGTATAAGAACAGGCAAGTTTTCCCCGATTTCTGTGAAGTCAACTAGTCAATTTGATTTTTCCTTAACACAAAATCCCCAATAAACTGTAATTTTTTACAGAATTATAAAAATACTCAGCAATACCTGCACTGGCAGGGGGTTGGACTTCACGATCTTCTGAGGTCACTTCCAACCTCTATGATTCTGCAAATACCAAGAGCCTGAATTTTGGTTGTGGAGATGACTACTGATGGGTCAGGTTATAAATAGCTTCTTTAAGCCATCACAGATTAGGTTTGTTTGATATGGAAAATAAAGTCCCTGCAGTACAGGGAAACACAACCATAATTGTAAATCTTAAAGGCCTATTACAGCTAATAATAGCACTATGCTTTCTGTTGATTGTCTCTCCCTGTAAATACCCTCCTCCCACTGAGGAGCAGAATAAGGTTTAAAAACAACTTCATGGAAACAATTGCCAGGAGAAAAGCACCACCCTGTAATACATTCTTTCTTATGTGGCCACAATGGGGTCCAGGAAACATTCACTGAAGAAATTACTTTAAAGACCACCATGCTTGAGTTCCAGTTTTGCTTCCCTGTCTAATGTTATTTCTCTTCCCATCCTTGAAACTGGTGCCAAAATGTTTTTTGAATATATCACAGAACATTAGGAGTTGGAAGGGACCTCGAAAGATCATCTAGTCCAACCTCCCTGGCAGAGCAGGATCACCCAGACTAAATCACACAGGAACGCATCCAGGTGGGGTTTGAATGTATCCAGAGAAGGAGACTCCACAGCCTCTCTGGGCAGCCTGTCCCAGGGCTCCGTCACCCTCACTGTGAAAAAGTTCCTCCTTATATTCACATGGAACTTCCACTGCTCCAGCCTGCACGCACTGCCCCTTGTCCTACCACTGGCCATCACTGAGAAGATCCTGGCTCTGTCCTCCTGACTCTCACCCTTTACGTATTTATAAACATTAATATAACAACACAAACCAAGCACAGCACTACTATGGAGAACACTGTGTCCAAAAATGTCTTACCGGCTAAGAAGGGCAGCAGGCATTAGCTGACTCTGTAGATATGCTATGGGCTACACTGATAACGTACCTGCTTGTTAGAGCCTGAATTTGAAAGTCCACCAATTGCTTAAAGCGCCCAGGGGTCCCCTTCCTATGTTAAGGATTACCACTTCCATCACTGTAAACACTGCTGCATTTGCAGCCTTCCCCAAAATGCAGCCTGAAACACGAATCGTGGCAATCCTTTCCTCTAAGACAGCCTGTGCCAAAGCTTTGGGAACAAAAACCTGAGAGAAAGAATATTTAATCTAATGTATGATGGAGTGGACAGATAGTAGGAAATTTGGTTTATAAGTGATACCAAATAGGAAGTGAAAAAATACAAGGTGAATTTTGAGAAGGAACTGTGAAGGAGCATATTGTTCTGTGAAGGTTGTTGTCATGCACACACCACTTTATGAATCAGAAAAGGCAGATTAAAGATATGCATTTAGCACCCTGTGTACAAGATGGGACTGTCTGCAGTGCTCCTTGGTCCCTGTTTCAGTCCAGCTTCCCAAGATGTATCCTAGCTTGCACACAAGTGATCTTTCTTCTCACAAGAAACCTCCCATGCACAAGGAGTTGAGCAATCACATCTTGGCCAGGAAGACCATGAATAATCTGCAAGAGCTCACTCAGGAAGGTGGAAAAGAAGGAAAGAGGCTGTTCCCCTGACATAACCTTATTAACACAATGCATCACTCACTTAGAAAACCTGCTGTTATGTGGGAAGGTGCTTTCTTACCACCTGATAATTATTGTCTCTTTGGGGGTTTGAAATGTCATGGGAGGGAGAGAGGGGATTTTAAAATCTCTTCTAATTTTATAGCATATAATGGGTGCTGTCAGCACATGCTGTGACAGTCTAAGAAAGGCATTTCACAAGCTTCATTTCTTGGCTAAGCTCACTGATGAATCTTAAGAACCTGAGCTTGTTTCAACTAGGAATGATTAGCAGGCCATCTCTGAACCATCCCACATGGTTTCAGGTTCACCACGTCCTGGCAAATGTGGTGTGTCAGGTTCAACATCATCGCACCCATCCTTTTAAGACCCAGATACATGTGATCTCTTTATTGCCTGTTCATAAAGCCCTACCATGAAAAGGATCAGGACTGCAAACCAGACCAAGAGCTGCCCTCACAATGGTATAGTGCATTCAATCACCTGAATGCAAACCACCTTCCAGTGGAAGCCTACTTTAGGGAAAGACTATGGCTACTCTGTAGAGAAGATGTCCTTGTCTTTCTCTCCCAGAACCACAGTCAAGACAACACAGAAGCATCTGGGCAGCCTTTTGGTGCCAAAAGGTGACAGAGGCTCCATGGCAATAGACATTCTGGGAACTGTCTCTGTAAACAGGAGGATGGATTTGTGCCCAGTGCAAACAGAACTTGTGCTCTCAAACACATGGTGGAAGAGAAGGTGCTCTCTAAACAATCACAAGCAGAAGAGAACTGTCTGATACCACTACACAAACTCCCCAGAGTCAGTTAGATATTTTCCTGCAGGTACTGACATCTCTGAAAAGTGAAAGTTGGTGATCCTCATTTTTGCCTTTTGGGGTTTTTGGGGTTTTTTTGTTTGTTTTTAATCCAGATCATTCTGCAGAGCCTAGTATAGTTCCCCAAGGACAACAGAAGCATGTATGAGGCACTGGGGAAACAAAAGATTGGAAGAGGTGAGAGCAAAGCAAGGCTGCCTTTGTATCCCTAAAGAAATGGTGCATGCAGCAAGAACTCAAGGTGGAGGAAAATGTTCTAGGTTTTTCCAAGCAGATAAAAGAGTTGGTGATACTTCAAAACATGTCAGACTTACAGCTTACTACAGGTAACTGCACAAAGGAGCATAAAGCAGGATGATGTAGAAAGTTCCTATCACTGGTAGCTGAGTTTGCTTGCTTTTTAAATAGTTGCAGATTGTGTCATGTTGACATGGCAGCTGGGCACTAAGATTGGTTAAGTGAGAATGCAAGAAGTGGATTTTCGGAAAATACAATGAGATAAAGAAGAAAAAAAAGCACATCTTTGAAGAGATTTACCATTTCCTTTCAACAAAGAAAGCAATAAGATAAAGCAAAATACGTTTGAATGTCCCTGTTCACCTAGAAGTGTTTAGTGTTCATCATTCACTTCCATTTAGATGAGGCTCTCTCCCATTTAGATACAACCTTCTTTGGTAACAGATTTTCTCTTATGAAAAGAAACACATTCTCATACATTGCATTTCTTATGCCAAGACAGATTTATCCACAGTGCTATTTCCATTTCAACTACAGAATAAAGTCCCTGAGAGCAAACTGTGCGTGTGCTATCTAACCCTTAGGTATTCAAATGGGGACTGCTGAGTTTGTGTTCTGTCTCCTTCTCTGGAGATATTCAAGACCCGTCTGGACACCGACCTGTGCAACCTGTCCTACGGACTCTGCTTTGGCAGGGGGGTTGGACTTGATGATCTCTTGAGGTCCCTTCCAACCCCTAGAATTCAGTAAATTCTGTACCAAACCATAAAATCTTAAATCCCAAGTTTGCCTTGAACAACTGTGTTAGAAAAAAGAAAAAAAAATAAATAAAGAAGGAAAGAAAGAAGAGATGTGTGATTGGGCAGGCAAACTGCATTGGACTTCAAAGAATCCCAAGTGCATGAGAAGGTGTCATAAATTTGTAACACCTTTCAAAACAACACAGTTTTTCCTTCATTTGCCAAGTAACAATGAGCTACTGGGGTATATATCAAACGTGCGGAAGGTGATACTAGGCATGCTTTCTTTGATAGATGAATTAAAATGTAACTTCTATAGTTGTTCGGGGTTTTTTTATGTTAGGGTGGAACTATGATTGCCTTTGCAGAGCAGTGAATTACATTTTATAGCAGTACCACCTTCACTTGTGTATTATGATTGGGGTACAGAGAAACTATGTAGTACTGTTGAAAAGTACGTTAACTTGACATTTTGGATACACTTTAAAATTAATGTGCACAGGAAAAATTCTGCAGTGCAATATAAAGCCCCCGTACAAATGAGCATCCAAATTCTGGAGCCTCTTCTGTAAGAAAAAATCAGCAGCCACTTACAGTTTCCACTGGAAATGTTAGTTTTGGTCCAGTGCCTCAAGAAACTAAGTAAGTGCTGTTCTATCAAACCCTAACACCGATCGCTTCCATTTTTATTCTAGGAATTCTATTTCAAAATATCTCCAACTGCTCTGTCACCTCCCTTTCAGAGTACTGCAAAATGGCAAAGACCTTCTGGAAGACCCAGTTTTTCCTTCAGTAATGCATCTGACACACTTGAAGGTATGGAATTCCACATGTGGGTCAGACTTTATCCCTAGACAAGAGAGAAGGAGAAGAATGAAGAAAAGGATCAAAGCTTTTAAAAAAGTAACAAGATGTACAAAGAACCACAGTGCTAAATTCTAATTACCTGTTCCAGCACCTCAGCCAGTCTGGCAAGGCTGTCTAATCAGCTGCGACTAGCTATACCTAAAGAATTCTTTGAGCTCTGTCCTTTGCTTGCGTTGCAATAATGGCTGTAACAACCCATATAAAGTCTTTCCATCTTCAAGTCAAGGTAAAAGAGGCTTTCCTCATGTACTTTCATTTAATCATAGAAGCAGTACAGACGTGGAACCTTCTTGGGTTATTGCTACAATGGACATGTCCAAAGGGTGCTTTGATCTAAGCCTCTTTTTCTGTTGACCAGAAATGGAATTGAGAGGATATCATTCAGAGTCATCATTCAGAGGCGGCTAAAATTCCATGAGATAAATCCCACCTTATAATTATGTTCCAAACAAGTATTTTGGATCTTGAGGTTCAGCGAGTGCAATGTTACAGTTTTCTAGCATTGAGTCTAGAGTAATTCTAGAGTAGTAAGAAGAATTCTAGAATAATAAGACCTAAACACAATTGTACATTCTTTCAGGAAGAGCATGATGTGGAATGGTCACCTGGGGTACATACACTCCTTAGCTACAGGAGGTAATACTTCCTCAATCTGGACTTTGATCCCTCTATGGCTTTAGCAGGACTAGTGATGGATTAATACCCATAAAATAACGTTTTGAGTCTTCTGAACAAGATTCTTTCTTCTGAAATGGCATCTGAAGGTTTTGTACAGCACTGACTTCAGTCACAGTAGCAGAAGCCTCAGTCAGAGACCCAGGCCCTCATTGTCCTGTAAGATCTAGTCACACCTATTTTCAAAATAGCACCTTTCCTAAGTTATGATGAACTAAGGTTATGAAGAAACAGTGCAAGAAGAAGAAACTGGAAGTGGGGTGTAGCCAAACAGCAAGAAAGGCATGTAGTGATAGGACGAGGGGTAATGGCTTTAAACTAGAGTGAAGCAGGTTTAGATTAGATATTAGGAAGACATTCTTTACTCTGAGGGTGGTGAGACATTGGCACAGGTTATCCAGAAAGGTGGTGGAGGCCCCATCCCTGGAAACATTCCACGTCAGGCTTGATGAATCTGAGCTCTGAGCAATTTAATCTAATTAATAAAAGGTGTCCCTGCTTCCTGAGAGGGGGTTGGACTAGATGGCCTTTAAAGATCCCTTCCAACCCAACGCATCCTATGACTCTATGACTCTAAGACTGCAAATAGTGTTTAAGGAAAAAGCCAGTCACAGATCCCAGCTAATAACTAACACACTCGTTCAGGACAGAGTTGCCAGGCTCAACTCACCATACCAAAAATGTAGATTGTGGAGTTGGCAGCGGAACCTTCATTTCACCTGCTGTAACTTACAAAGAGAGATTTCATGCATAGCACTTCCCAAATAAAATGTTAGGGAGTAAAAGACAACTTCACTGTCACCCAGTTACAAACTCCTGGAGTAGTTCCCATTAAAGATTTTTGAAAGGAAATCATTACCAAGAATTTTTTTCTTCTCAGCTATCTGATCTTAATTATATCATGTCAAATGAGATCATTCAGTCAGTGCACTACCCTTTAACTCTTCTCCTCCTAAAATAGAATCTAAATCTTTATATAAATAGAAGATTCTTTTTCCTAATAGGTGTTCAGGATAAAAGTGCCTTTTCCTTTCCTGTGCGCAAGAATTTATCTTTGGATCAATCAATAGAAGGTTCGCAGACATCCTAATGGGAGTACAGTGTTAACTGAAATTTGTTCTCATTATTTTGGAAACATGAAGGAGATGCAATATACATCATGTAGCGGTTTCTTCTGGTCATCAGCTGTGAAATTCAGTTAATTGCTCTAATTAGCTGTTACATGATTGTACATCCAGAATGCGATGGGAAGAAACATTTAGCTTCAGAGAGTTACTCAAGATTTAGCTCAGTCTAAGAGAAGAGTATAGCTCATTATCCCTGTTTAAATAGCTTTACAGTGCAGTATGCATATACCAATTATTTCAAGGGCCTCTGTTGCCTTAATATTAAAAATCTTTTATCAGAACTATTCACAGGACGCTTCAGATGGCAAAGGATATTAGTTGATTAAATGTGACCACAGACAGATCACAAATCCTCCTGTAAATCTACCATCTCCCTTCTTACTGCTTACTTTCCACCTATACATTTTTCCACCCTGAAATACTGTTACCCATGATCAGTCCAATAACCGATCCCCAAACTTAATCACTGAGCTACAAATACATATGTAGAAGGGTTTTCTGAGTCATATGGTAGCATTAACACACATTTCTAAACATTTCCTTATTCTGGAACAGGATGAAAGCTCTAGACCAAGAGAACCAAGCAGTTCATGCAGTTACATGTCAGTGCTAGTTCCTGCAGTGGCATGCAGAGAGTTTACAAAAGTCCTACTTAGTTAAAGAGGGAAAAAAGTCCTGAAGAGCAAGAGCTTCGCCACCTGCCCTTTCCAATATCCTCTGAAACAGGAGCTTAAAAGACAACTTCACTTGGGATAACGCTGAGGGAAATGAATTCACAAATGCTGAAGTTCCTCAAGATCTGCTGAATGGACAGCAGTTTGTGAAGGAAAGCTTGGTGGCGGCACGGTACAGATCCTTGACAATCAGCTGATGGCATCAGACTGCCTGAAAACTGAGATCCTCATCTTTGGAGCTAAGCTGGGGTAGAAATATCCATTCAGCTTCTGTACACAATACCAGAAACTTTAGGAAACTCTAAAAATATTTGTAGGGAATTAAGGTAATTATTACAGAGAAGTGAGTTTGTGTCAACAAAAGGAGATCAATTGTGGAATCCCTTGAAGTAAGACAACCAACCTAGAACTTCAGGTAAAAATAACATGTCAATTTAGTCTGGTGTCTCTATTTTGGGAAAGGATATGTGCTGCAGGCAGACAGAATTTCTCCATATGACTTCACTAAGCTGTTAGAGATAAAAATGTCTTTCAGGCAGCACACTGAATCCGGATTTGTTTTCTGAGACCAAAAACCAGTTAGTGTACTTAGCTATAAATCATGTGTTAATTTGCAACTTTTACACCTGGCTTAAAACACAGCTAGAGATCAGGACCAAAACAGCTGTATAAGAATCATGGCTGTAGGCAGTATTTACAGAGAAGCAATGGGATCACAACCAAGCCAAACTGGGCAGTGGGACTGCAGAGTATACACAGGCACTGAAAGCTCTGCCTTCTAATCCTACCTGGGCTAGAGGATCAGAACCAGATGGTTGTGCTAGAACAGCTTTGATGCTGTTAGTCCTAAATCAAGCTACAATAGCTGCCTTTGTAATGGTCAACAACTTCAATCGAACCTCTGACTGCAGAGTAGACCCTTGCACAGTTCTCCAGAGATATAACTGATCTCCTTCCATATTCCAGGTAGGATATACCACTAAATTTAAGTCAGCTTGAGTAGACTGCTTAGAAATTTCAGTCTGCAAATTCTATTTCAAATGTGTCAGTTTATCTTTCTGAAAGCCCAGGACAACAGTCTCTGATCTGTAACATTCAGTCCCCATAACCATATTTCCAAGCTTTAAGAATTTTTAGGGGGTGGGGCGGGGAAATCAAATTAATTTTGCTGCATTTACTTCATATCCTCCTCTGATGGGTTGACCTTGTCTGGCTGCCACATGCATGCCAGACCGCTCACTCCCCGCATTCCTCATCAGGACAGGGGCATAAAATAAGATGAAAAGTTTGTGGGTCTAAATAAAGAGAATTTAATTTTGAAAAAGCTGAAACTACCTTTGTCCAGCATCAGGGATAGTCCCTGGCCTCTTCTAACAGAAGCCACTCCTGCAGCCCCGTTATCAAATCCTTGCCAGTAAAACAACCACACATTCTCTCTTGCCTCTCTCATACTTTCTGGCTTTCTAGAGCCCCTAGTAGTTGCCTGGGGCAACATGTATTTCCCAGCATTTGTCTTGAGTCTACCAGAAAAAGCTCTGTTCCCTTGGCACAACAGCAATGCGAGCAAAATGAAGGCAACTCATACTACCAATAATCATCAATAAGCTCATCTATACAGGAAGAAGTAAATAAAAAATACTGCAGCAAACAAACAACATGATAACAAACCAGAATATCACAACCACAACAGCAGCAACAAATCTGTTGCCTGATCTGGCAAAAAACCATAAAATCAATTCTTCTAAAACTGTGAAGGATCATTTACATGTGCATGTGTTCATGACATTCATCTAAGCATTCAGGATATCGCTAATACTGCAGCTAAAACCTACTTATTGAAAACATTTCTGAGGATATGTTACAACTTGCTTCCAAATGAACTTGAGATTTTTTTTTTTAATCATAGAATGTGCAAGGTTGGAAGGGAGCTTTGGAGGTCATCTCAACCAAACCCCCTGCAGTGAGCAGGGACATCTTCACTAGATCTGGTCACTCAGAGCCCCGTCAAGCCTGACCTTGAATGTCTCCAGGGATGGGGCCACCACTATGTCTCTGGGCAACCTGTGCCAGTGATCCACCACCCTCAAAGTGAAGAAATTTTCCCTAATACACAACCTAAATGTCCCCTTTTCAAGTTTAAAACCATTACCCCTCACCCTATCACTCCATGCCCTCATGAACAGTTCTTCCCCAGCTTTCTTACAGGCACCTTTCAGGTGCTGGAAGGCTGCTGTAAGGGCCCCCCTAGAGCTTTCTCTTCTCCAGGCTGAACAAGCCCAATTCTCTCAGCCTGTCTTCATAAGAGAGATGCTCCAGTCCTTTTGTAATTTTCCTATCAATGATCTGACTTTAATTTAACTCCTTCGTGCAAAGTTTCTCCTGCAAAGCTTCCTGACAGCGCCTTGTAGTCAAAGGCAGGTTTGTGTGAACAGTTACTACATAGCGCTACTCCTTCATTACAAAATTATATGTATTATGTACAACAAAATTGCATAATCTGTGTAATTAGCTCATCTCAGTCATTGCTGGCAATGGAAATAGCTGTGAAGGTTGAACAGAGGGGAAAGGTAATGACATCCATTCACAAATAGGGATTGATTGCAACTGTAAATCTGACTGGCTCTAGATGTCCGTCTTGTCCCAGAGCACAGAAAGCCAAGGTGACCATTAACCAGAGGCACTCCAAAGATACTCATTTATAGCAAACACTTGCCATAAACTGCAGCGAACCAGAAGCTCACTCGTTCAGATCTGTGTCTGTGAGCTGCGCTGTGGAATGAAGTTAGACACAGTTATCCTCAGCTTCTGTATGAGGCTGTGTCAGCCCCACTGATACTTCAAAGCTCCACAATGGACAATAAAAAACCCTAATCCTCCCCCATTCCTAGTTTTCATTGCTTTTCCTTTTTTACCTCTTGTCCAGACAATAGCTCTGTATTTCCTTCCATTACCTACTAACCTCAGTGGAGGTGCTGATTCTGCTCTTCCCTTATCCCACCTACCTCATTTCCTGTGGCTGTGTGACACTGTGTGACACTGTGTCACACGCCTGACCAGCTCATGGACAAGTTACAACTGCATCGACGGAGCTGATACCACACAGGCAATAAGCCTCCAGAGGAACAATATACCATTACTTTGGTTTGAGTGTGGAAAGGCAATGCAGAGCCTGATCAAACCCTGTTTTCTTCTAACATACTGTCTCATCATTGCCCAAGACTTTGAATTCCTCTTCTTCATTTGTGTTATAAAGTTGCATGATGGATTTGAAGTGTATTTGCAGGAGGGGGAAAAAAATTGAAAAAATCCCCACCCCAAACTCTGCTTATGGAAAATGAAGACAATCAATACTGATAAAGCAGGACAGCACAATAATTTATCTTCACTGGATCAAGAAATGAGGAAAAACCCACTGGATGGGATATCTGACAACACAATATGTATTATACTAGCAAATGTAACCTAGGAAACAACTCTGCATTGCAGAGGAGAGCACCGAATAGCTGAATAAATATGATTTTGATAACTAAGCATTTCCTTTGGCACACAGAAGAATTACAGGTGCTACAGACCAGCAGGTCTGCACTAAGACAATAAGGCATGAAAATAAAAAGATACAGCTGTGAAAATATATGGTTAAACACAGAAATATACTGGCAACTGCAGTGATGGCTTACACAGATTAAATATTCAAGCTCTCGTGGATATTTTTGCAAATCTGGATGTTAATTACAGTAACTTTGGTTTTCCCGGACCGCACAAAGGGATGCTTTCCATTTGGTTCATGTTTTTATGTTGAGAATAGAAGATTTTTATTGCTGAAAGAGCGCCCTGGAGACAGGCATATGAAGATACTGAAATCCAACATGCCTGCTTAGCACTTTTTTACATCTGAAAGTCTCTGCATGAAAACTCATAAAGGACTGCAAAACAGATTCTGTCCTCAAAACTGTCCTGCTCAGCCCCACAGAAATTAATGAGACTGAGGAATAAAGGTGATTTATTGGCAAGGAATTTTGTGCATTCAAAACAGAAAAAGCAGGAGAGAAGTCTTTATGCAGTTAGCAGGCTTTGGATTTCCTGATTTATTGGAGTTACTTTACAAAGGGCAAGACCGAAGGACAGGAGACTAAAGCAGCTTGTCTGAGGTCAGTTGCAGGCTATGAAATAGGTCTTATTTACTGCCAGTTCTGACAGTTACAAGCTGCATTTGGTGTGAAACTGCCCTACTCCTATCCCTTTCTAACTGGCATGACTACAAACATCGTCTCCTGACTCCACAGGGCACAAGAACAATCCCACAAGTCCCAGATGGATCAAGGCAAGCCATGGCCAGATAAGTCTTCGCATTAACATTGAAAGCTGTTCTTTCAAGGCAACATAGTTCAGACCAAAGTGGTCCTTACTGGAAGGTTGCCCACCAACTCAGGGGAGAAAAAAAGTCAGAAGAGAGACAACAAAAAAAAGATCATGAAGAAAACTTGCCTGAACATCTCTTCCCACAGGAGCATGAAAGGAGAGAAAGAAGGTGGGCCAAACGTGCTGAATATCAAGCTGCAAATCACCTTTAAATTTTCAAGACAAGAGACATTGGCGTTGATTTTTTCTTCTGTTGAGTTTTAATTTTCTCAGACTCTGGTGGTACCGCTGTCGGTAACCGTGCCTGTTATTCATATCGCCAGCCTTGGATGCAGTACAGAGTGTATCACAGCTATTCTTTATATCTGATATTTAACCAACAATTCCCTTCTTGCACCTGCTGATCTTTGGGCTATTTTTTGCTTGTTGCCTCACAACTGGCTGGCAAAGTGCTCCAGCTCTTCCCCAGAAATGCTTTTTACGTGTCTCCCAATGCCCACCTCATCCTTCCATCAGGGTTCATGCACTGCACTCTTTCACAGCCATTCCTCACCCGCCTCCTGCTATACCATCGTTCCATCTAACCTCACAACACTTGCACTTTAATTACCTAGGAGCTGGTTGCAGTATGCAACACGCAAGACCTAGACATTTGAAAACTTTCAGTACTTAAACTATTTAATTTCATCTCAAGAAAGCTATTTTTATCGGGTCCTTCTACCTCAAGTATCTGCTTTTTTGAATGAGCCATCAATGAGTCATCCACATTTCAGGATTGAATCAAAGCAATTAGCCCTGCCTTTTCCAGCTGATTTTCATTAAGGTAACATGGCAACTAGACAGAGGTCAGTGCCCTGTGAGTCTCACTTGATTCCCCTAAAAGCAAGCAAAGGATGAACCAAAACAAGTAAAATGGTGCACAAAAATTACACATTACCCATCACTAGGTATATGGAATCAAAACAAGAGATTGAGATTATTCTTGCTCTGTTACAGGCCATATAAAACAAATTCTTCCTATTCCACGTACGGCTCAAGTGTCTCAGAAACTAAGAAGTGACACCACCAAGTTCCATGTCATGGGTGTTCGTGAAGAACAAAACACTGATGACGGAGACCACTTGAGGTCTGCAGGGATATCACAAAACCATAGAAATGCTGGTTAGAAGGAACAGTAGAGTTCATCTAGTCCAACTTGCAATATGTCATATTGCTACACCATGTTTAGCTTCATTTCCAGAAGGTACTGGCAAAATCAGACTTACCACAGTGAAATCAATTCCTTTCCCTGAAATTTCAGGAGGTGAATTTTATCTCAGGTTTATCAGAAGCTGAGTGCACACAGCTGATTGCCACACTGTCCCAGAGCATTGGTGACTCATTTGTGTGTCTACCCCATTCACAGGACCTTCTTTGTCAGTCAAGTTACTGCAGGGAATGGGATACTCTGGTGGTTTGACCCTGGCTAGAGGCCAGATGCCCACCAAAGCCGCTCTATCACTCCCCTTTTCAACTGCATGGGGGAGAAAATAGATATTGAGAGGCTCAGGAGTCAAGATAAGGACAGGGAGAGATCATTCCACAATCAGCGGCACGGGCACAACAGACTCAGCACAGAATAAAGGAAAGAAAACTCTCTAATTGTTGACACTGCCCTGCACCCCCAGTGACACCAGAGTCGGGTGATGAGAAGCACAACCAGATCTTAAAGCACCTTCCCCCACCCCTCCCTTCTTATCAGACTTCACTTTAGTCAGGATTTTGCTCCCTTCTTCCCCCCATTGTGGCACAGGGAGGGGCAGGGACTGGTGCAATGGGGGTTTCGGTCAGTTCCTCATGACTTGTTTTCCTTCTTAGCTGGAGTGGGGGGTGTGGGGTGGGGTGGAGGAGGCATTCCTCACACCCTCCCCTGCTGCACTGTGGTGTCCCACCCGCGGGAGACAGTCCTCCACAACTTCTCTGAGACCTTTCTGTCGGGGCATCACCTTCTCACCAATTGCCTCAGCGTGGGTCACTTCCATGGGGTGCCAACCTTCAGCCCCAGACTGCTGCAGCCTGGTCCTCCACCGAGTCACAAGTCCCCCAGCAAACCTGCTGTGGCATGGGTTGGTCTCTCCATGGGCTGCAGGTTTTGCTGCCAGGAGCTTGCTTCAACGCAGGCTTCCCATGGGGTCACAGTGTCTTTCAGGTATCTCCTCCTACTCCAGCGTGGGGCCTCTCCATGGGTTGCAGGTTGGGTCTCGGCCTTTTCCATGGGCTGTGGGGGTACACCCACTCCACCATGGGTTTCTCCAGGGGCTGCAGGGACATCTTTCTCTCTGGCACCTGGGGCGCCTCCTCCCCCCTTCCCTGGCCTTGGTCTGCACAGTTCCTTACATCTTCTCACTCCCTTCTCTGGGGGCAAAAAACAAAAAAGCAAAAAGTCTCCTCACTGTGATTCCCAGAGGCGCTGTGACCATCACTGATGGGCTCTTGGTCAGCAACAACTCCAGCCTTGAGCTGGCTGGTGTTTGCTCTGTGGGGCCTGCAGAGAGCTTCTGGCTGCTTCTTGCAGAAGCCACCCCTGCAGCCCCCTCCTCCACCAGAACCTGGCCATGCAAAACCACAACAGTCAAAGAGACTGGGATTTTGACAGAGATCCTGGAGGAGGTAATGCATGGAAGGCAGAGGGGAGGCGAGGAAGCTGAGGAAGTGATGGAAAAATAGGAACAGAAATACTCTCCAGGTCCCGTAATTGGAACGAGCATGGTCAGGTCCTTCACCTCTGTTCGTCCATGTGCCACGGTAAGCACGATAACTCAGTCATGGACTTGCAGCTGAGATCTAAGAGGGAACCAGTAAAGTAGGATTTTCCATTCCCTGAAAAATCCAACTATTATATATCATATTTCTAGTTACAGGAGAGCATTTTATATAGTCCCATGACATTATAAACTGAAACGCATTACTATTGGCACCTGTGCTCTTCTGACACGCTCACCTCTCCCGTTCAGCTCACAGACCCTAGTATTCCCCTCAGCACTCCCTGAAGGAATAAAACAAAGTGCTTGTGTGAGGCCAAAACTGCTATTATTATTACTGTTGCCTGAATTTCTTCTACAGGAAAAACGTAGTGAATACAGGAGAGATGAAGGGATTAAGAACAGATTAGGATGAAAAAGACAAAACCAGGCTGAGAATGGGTTCATAGGTGGCTAGGGATGACTTAACTACAAGATTACACCTTGCTGGTGATCTTTTAGGTCTCCCCCAAGAAAGAATAAGCAGCAAAAGTCATTCACACTGAAAGTGCATTCGCACTGCTACAGCATCTCTCCCTTGCGCTGGGCAATGCAGTGCACCACCATAGCTGAATTTGGATCCATCCCTCTCCTTTTCGAGTCTTAGGCTTTGAAACAGAAGGCAGATTCAAATAGTACTTTGTTCCCTCACTTCTCGAGCAAAACAAACCAAAAGCTTTCTTATTTTAGTGCTGCAAAGAAGGCTGCCTTAGTCACAGTCAGCTTCGGTGCAGTGCTGCCAGCTGACAGGTGGAAATGTTCATTTTTAGAGAGGCCTAACAAGAAGGAGACATTTGTTAAATATTGGCACAGTAATGGGGCAAATGGTTGAGTTCATACATGAGGTTTATGTGAGGTGGGAAATGCAGAAGATCAGATTTGATGGCCAAAATGAACCATATGTGGATCTGTGGGAACCTAGCTTCCTTCAGTAAAAACTGTTGACAAGGAAGAATGAAAGTTCACTCTACAGAAGTCTTGTGATCTGTCAGCAGCATTATGTGGCTCCCAGACAGCCCCATGCCTCTCACAGGACAGGTGCACAACTGTGCAAATCCCTGCAACTTCCCACCCAAGATGTCACCATCCACATCCTGAAGCAGGGAACTAAGAACAGGACCATAAACGCTTGAAGAAAACGGTTTCCCAAGTCAGGGGTCTTTTCTCCAGACCTCCTGGGGCAGAAGAAACACCTGCCAGGCAGGAACCTGCTGTGTGCTTTCCTCTGTAGAAAGTTGGCACTGTGAAGTCTCTCTGAAGTCCCCCTGCTTTTCATCACCCCATCATCCCCTGCCTTTCATTCTGCTGCTTTGGAAAGGATTAAGGTGTCTGCAGATTATGATATCTTGAAATCCAAATTTTCAGCACCTAACCACCTGCCATCCCCATTGGCTTCCAAGAAGAGCTCAAACCATTCGGTTGGTCATGTATATGAAGGTCTGCACAGAAACTCAAATCCTTCTGCTTCCAAAATCTGCACTAGCTGCTGTAGTTGAAAAGCAGCGATAATGTGGCAAGCCTGGAGACTCTGCAAGAAGTAATGACTGTTCATTACTTACTTTGAAATACACAGACACCGATGTTTCAGGTATTACTGGCATACTTCAGCAATAATTAAGTTAAATTAAAATACCTAGCGGTGAGAAAAAGAATCACTAGGAGTTCGCATCTAATTTTAGTTAAAATGTTGATGATGCACTAGCAAAATAATTTCCCGTTTTCGTGAGCTGTCTCATTTCCATAACACATTTTCTGTTTTCCAAATCTCTATTTGCTCCCTGGCTGATTCAGGAGGATAAGGAACTCTGTGAATTCTTCTGTCACTCTACGGTCAGTGCTTTCCAACCACAAGGGGTTTTGGACCATGCAACTGCACTGGGAATGGTTTGTTCTTCTTCCGTTTTCCCAGGGAAAACTCTTCTTGAGATCTGAAGAGGTTTTTTGGGGTTTTGTTTTTTAAACACTGAGTTTCTGTCCTTGTAATTTGTTGCAATGGCTTGCTCCTCACTGCACAGGTCTCATATGGAGCAGCATCTGGTCCTCTCTTATTCCCAGTGCTGCAGAGAAAGAAGTCAGAACAAAGCAATCTGAGTTTTATCGATTTTATGAATTTGTCCCAAGAGCTACCAATTACAAACTCCACAAATAACACCTGAGGGGAAAGAAACTGCACTGAAACAAAGAAAGTATCTACTAAAAATCCATGCCCCTTCAATCTCTCCTTGCCTTCCAAGCTACCAAGAGTGGCTATTGTAATCTGGATGTCATAAGCAATGTTGGGGTCCAAAACAGAGTAAGAGTTTCCCTTTTGCAGGGCAGATTGTGAACAGTGTCTTGCATAACTTTCAGAATCTGAGAACTTCACTGGGACCAGGAAACAGCTTGAAGTACTGTTCTTCCAAGCCATAGAAGTAGCAAAGATTCACCCTGACAGGAACAGCAAAGATGCTTTCATGCCACTGAAGAACACAGAGGAAAATACAAATAACTTAAATCCAGTCAATGGGCTTAGTGATCTGCAGAACACTCTTCCCGTGATCAAGTTCATCAGTCACAGCTCAAGATTGTCCCACTGTTAATATGCCTATTTGTTATTCCTGTTAAGCACCTAGACCATCTGCCAGGTGCCTGAGAGTCCGAAGGGAGAACCTAACAGTACCTGCCAGGGGATAGGACTCAGGCTGAGAGATCAGGTTGGTGCAGTAAGAAGGGGTACAGCAATGAATGTGGTGCATACAGCAAGAAGGAATTCCTGCATTATCCAGATGCAGGTTCTTGTTGGCTGCTTAAGCTTCTTTGATGGAGATGCTTTGCCCCTGAATAGTTACATTATAATGTAAACACATGGCAAACATCACATAGCCTTCTTGGGAACAAAGCTTAGCACTTCCTTTCCTTCAGAGAATCCCCGGTGAAACCACCACCAATCACCTACATTCAGCCAGCCACCTGCTCTCAAAGGCAGGGACAACCAGGTTCCTTCCAGAACATCTTCCACTTCCTCCTCCAGAGTGTCCTTGTCCCCGGTTCACTTCAGTGAGTCTGGTTTACCACCCAGCAGGATGGGGAAGCTGCAGAAACAGCGCTGTGGGTAATTAGAGCAGGACAAATTCCAGGACCACTATTCACACCACTTTTCTTCCACTACATCCATCATTTCCACCCCCAAGTGACTCAGTGCAGATGCGTGTGGACACTTCCTTTACCTGCACTTTAAGTGACACCCTGTGGCTGAGAGGAGGAATTACGGGTGACCATTCCTCCAGTGACACTCTCCCCAAGGCTTTTGTCACAACAAACACAGAGGCTGGAACGCGAGGAATCGCAGGCAGTCTCAAGCGTACAGTGAAGAAGCGAACAGCCTGATTCCGCCTTCCGCAGCAGGGCTTCAGACCTCATCCTCCCACAGCTTCACTGGATGGAAAATGGGTCATAAGGCACAGTAAGAAAAGAAACCCTACATCCTCAGGAGTCCCCACACTAGCTGTCCCTGGGTGGGATTTTTCCACTTATTCTGACATTGTGAAATGAGGATTTCTTGCTTTGTCTCCTTCTGTAATGCATTTCATTCCTTCCTTTCCCTTTATGTTCCTGAGCTATTCCCTCTTCCACCCCTCCCCTGGTCCCAGAAGCACACAATTTTGCAACTATCATCTAATTCCTAACTTGTGGGAAGAAACTGAACCTCAGGCCGTCTGTTTGCCAGCTGTCACCTTAGACAACAGCTTGTAAGTGACACAGAGGTGGATGGTGCAGCTTCCTTAGTGAAATTCTTGTGGAAACCTCCAAAAATAATGCTGGGAACCCAGTGTTTTCTAACCCTCCTAAAGGCTACCAGGTTCAGAGCTCTCTCAGAGCCCCATCACGGCTCTCAGGCTGCAACGACCTGCTTTGCCCAGCAATCCTGGATGATGGCCACAAGTTCAGGGTTGCTACTGCCATCAGGTCTGACTGACTTTGGCAGAGCATCACTTGAGTTCGGTGCAGAATGGCAGCAGCAGTTCCCAGCTCTGGGAAACGTGTGAAACCTGCCTCAGCAGTCAAGCTTACTTAAGAGAATCCCAATCAGACACAGTTGGATCATAGCAAAGCCACCTCAGAAGCAAGTGAAGAACAGAAATACTAATCAGTGTTTAATTAGCTGGAGAAAAGGTCCCTGAACATGACTGAAGCAACATTAACAATCTTCTTATTTTACTACACGCAATTAACTTCTATTCTGTGCTCAATGAAGAAATCACACATTTCACAGGATGATAGTAGCGGGAGCAAGAAAGATGGGTTGTTTTCATTCCTCCTTTTAAATACTGTTATCAATGTTCTTTTTCCAAGCTGCAAAATCAGAGTGATCTCTCCCCAAAAATTCTGCTTCACAACAGAAAGAAAACAAAGAATAAAAACTCGGGGGGATGGGGGAGGAGGGGGGAAAGTAAAGCTTTTCCCATGTGCAGGCACTGAAATCAAGAGACTCCCACTGCTGTGTTTGTGGAAGAATTCAACCTAAACTAGCATGAGAAAATGAACAAAGATGGTTGAAATGTTAATCTGGATACAGCGCTACTGGAGTCGAGCTGACCTAAGCAACTTCAGATTTCATATCCTCAGAGGGAAGCTTTACAGGCTTCAAAATTATGTTTTATTCCTTCCCCCAGAATTCCAACTCCAGCCTTTTTATTTCCTCTGATGTGTTCGTTTGTTTTCTCCTCTGTCTCCTTCCTTTAACTTCCATTCCCTCACTGATAAATACTGTGTTCATCTCAGGATGGCTCAAACAATTCTTCTGCAAGACTGCAGACCATTTTTGTTCTTCTTACAGCCTTTTTGTAGTGAGTCTACAATTAAAATTGGCTACAAAACAGTTCTTCTTACCTAAAATGTCCTTCTGCCTTTAAACAGTCCAGTGGAATGAAAGCTTTCTGGACATTTAGCAAGGCTCCAGAGAAGGGACAAGGTTGGAGTAGTTTTAGGGCTTCATAATACTTTTCTGAGTCTGAAAAAACATGCATTGCCTAGCAGGAAAAGTTGTTCATTTGGTCATTGAAACTTTCCTTTCAGTGATGTGCTTTAAATATAGAGAGCCCTTCAATCCAAATGGCAGTGCACCAGAACTGCTTAGCATCTGCTGCCTCTTAGTCTGGGATGCTTCCTCTCACCTTGTCCTTTTTTTCCCCAGCCCACACCTCATCTGCATCTCCTCACTGCAGCTAGAGGTACCTCTAGAAATCACCACTCATGGTTACAAGACTCTGTTGATGGGCACTTTATTTCTCTTTCTCCATTAAAGATGAAAGTCCACCAAAGCATAAAAGTTCTCTGCCTTTTACAAAGGGACTTTGCTTTCAAAAATGCACCCTTTAGAAATCAAACCAGAATAATCTCTGAGGAAAAAGTACATCATGCCAACGTGATCAACAGAAGTGCTCAGGACACTAAAATACATGAGATAGAACACAAGTGAAAATGTTAATCAAGCCTTTAGGCTAGATGCTTACAAAAGTGCACATTTCTGTACTTATCAAGAAAGGTCTTACCCAAAACTCTGTGACCAGTGATTTCCAAGCAAGGCTTGTGTTTCATATGCAAACTGAAGCCACCGCTCCAGAACTTTGAACAAGAATTAATCAGAAAGAAAAGCAGGAGAGGTTACATCTTGATAAAAGAAGGGCTGTTTAACATATGAAAATGAGCTCTTTTGCTCTTTTAAAAATTAAATCATCTCTTTAACCCCTTACAAAAGAGGGAGGATGAAAAACAGGAGACCCTTTAATTCACTTCTTCAACGTTGCCTCAGCACACAAAAGATTATTTGCCTCTGTTCAAGATGAGAAACCAGAGTACTGCAGGAATTTTTCTTTTGGTGTGGAGCAATCCCTGTCAATAGGTACAACTGTAATCCTTGTGCCAAAGGCTCTTTCTCCCATGTGAACAACAGTCCAGTTGCTACGTCACCAGCCCTCTCCAAATCATTCTCAACAAAGCAGCTGGTCAGAGAGCCACCAAGGAATCACAGAATATTTCAGCTTGGAAGGGACCCATAAAGATCATCGAGTCCAACTCCCTGCTCCTCACAGGACTACGTAAAGCTAAACCATATGACTAAAAGTGTTGTCCTGACACTCCTTGAACATTGACAGGCTCGGTGCTGTGACTGCTTCCCTGGGGAGTCTGTTCCAGTGTCTGAACACCCTCTCAGTAAAGAAACTTTTACCTAATGTCCAATCCGAACTTCCTCTGATGCAGCTTCATTCCATTTCCTTGTGCCCTGTTGCTGATCACCAGAGAGAGGACAGCAGCAGCTCCCCTTCCAGTGCCCCCCTTGAGGACATTGCAGACTGCGACAAGGTCAGCCTTCAACCTTCTCCAAGCTGAAGTGACCTCAGCCACCTTGCTTAAGTCTTGCCCTCAAAACCTTTCGCCATCTTGGTCACACTCATCTGGACATGCTCAAAATAGTTTGATGTCCTTTGTACACTGAGGTGCCCAAAAGTACACACAGTACTTGAGGTGGGGCCACACCAGTGCATTGTAGAGTGGGACATTCAACCCTCTTGACTGGCTAGCAATGCCTGGATGATGCACTCCAGGACACTGTGTCTACACTGTGGTGTACACACCCTCAGAACATAGAGTAGGCTATGAGGGACCGAATCCCCATCAGTGCAAGGTTAGCAGCGCTTATCTGCCTGTTTTCAGCAGCACAGTCCCTGGAGAAGATGAGTATACCTTTTGCAATACCCAAGCCACTCATCTGAAGTGGATATCTCAGTGAAAGAGCTTTCCTATACTGAGAGAGAGGGGGGGATTTGCAGAGGGAGTTAGAGCTATAGAGACCTTTTGTTCCTGTTGATCACAAAAGCAGTCTGGCCTCCTAATGTCAATCCCCAGGTGTGGGTTCAGTTCAGATCAACAGAGACCCAGGGATGAGTTCAGCTGCCTCAACACTGGCATCGTATCATTTGCCTTAGAGTACATACAGCACCTATGTAGCCTGGAAGATAAAACACAACCTTACACAAAGCCTGGACCCTCTGAAGGAGGAACTAGGTGCCAGGCAAGATACCCCTGGACATACTAGATTGCACCAGCACTTCTGCATGGGTTCCTGAATTGATGTGTACACTCAGGTGGAGCTGAGCAACTCTCTAGGCTTCATCCCCTGTATCAACCAGAGCTCCACTAACTTAGATACTTAAATTAGCTGTTGAATCCTACATGGAAATACACAGATTTTTGTGGTTTTATCTGCAAGCTGGAGGCCTTCCAGTGCTTCCACGTCCTGTATGCAAGCAGCACAAACCAAGCTGACCAGCCCCTGAATGACAAGTCTCACCAAGAATAACCCTCTGCTGCACAGGCTCTGGTAGCCAAACTCAAATTAGACAGCTAAGGCTAGATTGTCCATCAGATGAACATTTTTTCCTGGATCTCCTCATTGCATGGGGCAATCTGTAGGGAAAGGAAAGAGCCAAAGTCGACATACTTTTACAGCCTGTAACAGGCTGTAAGTAAATGACCACATTTTTGCAAACAGCAAAAAAAGAGTCTCATTACTGCCCATTTGCTGAATTAATCAGGCTTCAGGATATCATAATAAGTGAATTAATCTGTTTCCTAAAACAAGAATAAAAGCTTCACACTGTTAAAGCATAAACACATCTAGAGGGCAGTAATGATATTGTCATCTTCAGCTAAATATAGATCCCGAGCAGAGACAAGTGCAGAGACACACACTGCACCAACACATATATTTTCCCCCTTCTCCCTGCCCCCACCCCTTTGAGAACAATACATAATCTCTGCTGCAAAATAACAAAGTTGTGAGTGGATGGCATCATTTTCAGATCCTAGGTCAAAGAACATTTTGCCTACAGTCACAAATCACACTACAGGGTAACCAGGTCTTGATTTGCCAGCACAACTTTATTTCCCAAATAAAAGAAGGGGGGGAAGGGGAATAATCACCAAAATAACAAAGTGTCAAAGATGAAAAATACTCACAGACTGACAGACTTTGTTTTATGAATCCAGATGAAACTTATCTGAGTCACTCAGCACTTCCCAAGAGACACACAGAGACACAGACACATGCACAAAATTACCATGGGAATATTTTGCAGTTCAAATGAAAAGACTTTATGCAAAAGGTTTATTCTACAGGGGCAAACAGGACGGGGTTTTTTTTATGTGCCAGCTCTTGTTCTTAAGTTTTTTGACTCACATGCTCTTTTGTTACATCGTGCTGGCAGATTTCAGGGTTTGATAGCACTCCCTGTCCAAGCACTCAGAGGTTCTAAGTTAGACAGAGCCACAATCAAAGCAGGATAAGTGAGAAGATGGATACCAAGTCAGGGTAGATCCATCCATGCATTGATCTGTGGAGCAACTTGTCACAATTTGTCTTGAATTCTATACACCCCGTGCACAGAGACTACAATAAGGTGTAGAAATAACCCCATGAGGACCAGAGCTTGCACAGCCTGGTTTGCTATGGATCAGCATGTTGTGCTTGACCAAGTCTGGTGTATGATTTTCATACAGTTTGGGGGATTCCAGGTCTAGATTTGCTCGTATCTACAATTCAAAACCTTTTGTTTATGGGGAATGGTACTGGGTTCATTCCCTTCAGCTACTTTTATGAACCCAGTAAGAACTTGGCATCTGTGAGATACTAATTTCGTAGAAAAAAAAATAATTACTGAGATGGATATCAAAGTTTTATACATGTTAGAATGAGAAATATCATCACAGCCACACAAAACAAACCTAAAGATGCTCTGTAGTTCCCAAAAGGTGGCAGCTCGCAAACACAGGATGCATGGCAGTATAATGAGCAGCTGAGTTACACCCCAGAACTGGATAAGCCCTTAATCAAAAAAAGGCATCTCATAGTGCTTTTTCAGCATTGGTCTGATTTCACTTTCAAAACCAATTCAGTACAATATTACACCATCATTTCTCCCTTTGCTGGATCAAAATGCAAACCAAACCAGAACAAAGCTACACTACACCACCTTAGGCAGACATCCTATGTTGATCCAAGCCATTCCCTGACCAAGCCTTCACTTTGCAGATGGATTATTCACCTCTGAAATCTGCAAGATGCATTTCCCTTTTTTTATCAGCTGCCTGTGCTTATTTATTTACTGGCACGAGGCACATGGTACAGGTTTTTAGCACACAGAGTCCCACTAATGGCTTTCCAGTCAGCCCACAAGATAACCCGGTGAAATCCCACAAGTAGTCAGACTGGGTCGGAATTTGGTCTTCCCAAACTTTAGACATGTTCTGCATGTACTGTTTGCCACACCTTTCAAATCACCAAAAGAGACTGCATATCTGTTTTTGATTCTTTACCTGCTGTCCTGCTGCTTTCCCAAGCCTTAAACCCCAACTGCTGTGTCCCACGAAGCTACTGATTTTACAAGTTGACTCAAACCTCGATGTAGTGATACCACACCTTGAGTGCTGTGTCCAGTTCTGGACTCCTCACCATAAGAAGGACACTGAGGTCCTCGAGTGAGTCCAGAGAAGGGCAACCAGGCTGGAGAAGGAAGGGGCTGGAGGGCAGATCCTCTGAGGAGCAGCTGAGGAAGCTGCGAGTGTTCAGCCTGGAGAAGAGGAGGCTGAGGGGAGACCTTATCACCACCTACAACTACCTGAAAGGAGGGTGTAGAGAGGTGGGTGATGGTCTCTTCAGCCAGGGGACAGGAGATTGGACATGGGGAAATAGCCTCAAGCTGTGCCAGGA
Source organism: Zapornia atra (assembly GCA_013400835.1). Taxonomy (NCBI): domain Eukaryota; kingdom Metazoa; phylum Chordata; class Aves; order Gruiformes; family Rallidae; genus Zapornia; species Zapornia atra. The sequence continues at coordinate 50,953 of VZTU01027569.1, read as the reverse complement.
CAGGGTCAAATTAGATGTTAGAAAAAAATTTTTTCCTGAAAGAGTTGAGGGGATGTGGAACAGGCTGTCCAAGGAGGGGGTTGAGTCACCTTCCCTGGATGTGTTTAAAAGACAGGAAGATGAGGTGCTCAGGGATATGGTTTAGCACAGGATGGGAACGGTTGGACCCGATGATCTTAAAGGTCTTTTCCAACCTTGTGATTCTGTAGTTCTTCCCCTCCTTTTCTGCCCCACAACTTGGAGGAACTACACACATGAAAGACTATAAGATCAACTGAAAGCCATGTACTGTGGCTTCAGCGTACTTTCGGTCTCTCCTTCAAGCTCCATATGCTGCCACATCTGGGCACCAGCTTGCCCAACCCATCAGTCCCACAGTTTCTAATTGTGACTACTCAGATTTTATGGTGAAAGGAGAAAAATGTCCATTTCCCTAGGCTATGAAAAAATAATGCTTCAGTATTTCACTAACTGCATTTTAATTGGTTTTTAATTTCATTAGCATGCCATTTTTTTTTAAGAGCAATGAATTTAAGAAAATTTATTAGCACTGTAATACAAGCATTAGCCAGCACTGAGGAGAGGGGCAGGGGAGAACTTTAAATCAAGTCATCAATGAACAACTGAAAGTATTAACAAAGTTTATCAAAACAAAATGGGGCATTCAAGATTTATATTTTTCCTCCTATACACAGGAAAATAATTTTCATTCTCTCCACTGTGTTTATGACATAAATAAGGAATCATCCATAATGTTTTGTGGGTTTTTTCCCCTCTTTCCCTATGGAGAAATAAAACTAACAGTGGGAATTACTGACATCCTCCAGAGAAAAAAATGGAAAAGAAAAACAAAAAGCCACACTTCTTTGGGATACCTATTCTATGGCTGGTCTTTTAGGGTCCATTCTGACACATTTGCTTTTGTCTGAGGTGCCTTAATTCTCAGAATTTTTCTTTTGATCTTTTGAAAGGTAGCACAGTATTTGCTACAATCAAAGCCAGCATAACCCAGCCCTCTGCGTTTCCCCACCTACTTTCATTGCAAAGAGAATATAGGGTTTGAGGATGATTTTGCAGTTCTCTGAGGTATCCTCCTGGCTTCTGCTCGAAGTCAAGGAGGGCAGAAACTGGTCCCTGAGAACAAATCTGTAAGAGGGCTTTGTTTTGCATATCGAATATGCAGAACTTTTCTCTAGTTGTCTGGCTCTGGACACCTGGAGCTGGGGCAACAATAAATTCACTTTCAACAACTTAGGAAATAAGGTCTAAGGTGGCAGGGTCATTATTTTTCTGGACTTAGTAAGAATGCTAGCCTCCCAAAAGTAACATCATCTGCAAATTAGACTACTAACACCCAAGCAACAGTTCAGAGTCAAAAATGGAATGACATGTTCCCACAATCAAAAGCACACTGAATAGTCTGAAAACATGACTGACAAACAAGTGGCTACACATATTTGGAACCAATTTGTTAAAACCCCTCAATGAGGTCCAAGGATAAGAAAAAGGAAATGAGTGCCTGGGTCCAACAGCTCGAATAATAAATTTTTAGTGAGTCATCACGATTGTTTACCTCTAAGACTAAATCAGCAGTTCCAAGAGATTTGTAAGGAGCCCCCACACTCCCTTGCTTTGCATATCATCCGCCTCAAAATATCCTCCACGGTTTCTCTTGCAGTATTAATGCAGCCACCCCAGCCTCGTAAGCCAACTGCTGATGAAGTTACTGAACATGTTGACTCCAGACCCCAGCTTTGTGTTTGTCAGCTACAACTTCCAGCCCAGTTCGTCCCCCTGTTCACACTGCCAGCCTCTTAAAGCCAGAGTCCTTCAAAATACAGCTCGTTAGGTGTTAAGGCTAAACACTTTGCGAGTCAAAGGATCTCTAAATATTCCCACGGCTGAAGCACTGCTGCAAAGACATCCAGCTGTATGTATCTGCACATGAACAAACACACCGAGCACAGGATACCCTCCTTACATTGCAGAGGGCATTTTTGCCCCCATCTGCCTGAACACACTTGAGTAAAGAGGAATCGGGTGTCTGAAAGTCTGCTCCTTACAGAAATTTGCATCATTCCAGGCAGGAATTTCGAATATACAGGCTGGAATGGGGAGGAAATGTTCATTCCCAGGCAAACACTTTTTTTTTTTTTTTTAATGGAAAATATATTAGGTCTCCCTGGGAGCCTTCTCAGCACCAGATCCATGGGAGAAGGAAAGGAGTTTGTACTTACTCGTGGTGTTGTATTTGATCCCATTGAAGAACTCCGGGCAGGGTCTCTCTACTAGTTCCCCCGCGGAGGTTCTGGGCCAGCAGGTCCCGATCTGATCGGTGGTGGCATTGCAGTACGGACCTTTGGCGTGGAAAAAAAAAAGAGACAGAGAGAGGAAAAGGAACAGTTGAGAAAGCACTAAAGCCAGACACGCTTTGCATCACAAAACAATCCGAATCTTAGCACTTAGAAAAGCTTTCCCCGAGCCCTGCGCTAGGTAACGTTTCCTACCATCAAAGCCCAGGAAAGGGAGAGATGAACTCTCTAAAAAAGTCTCTTGTAAACGATCCAGGAGGCTGCAGTTGACATCAAATTCTTCTAAGATGAACTGAGATATGGTCACATCCATTACTGCCTCCGGGATTGCTTGCCGGACTGGATCAGGCTTCTTCCCCCCTTTTTTGTGGTTTTGTTTCAGGGATGGGGGGTGGTGTTTGTCCCCTCTCCTTTCTTCCTTTCTGGAAACAACCGCACATCAAGCTGCGGACACCCTGCAATCTCGGGTTGAGGGGATGATGTGTGAGCTCCTCTTCCTCCCAGCGTGCTGACAACTTGGCTGAGACTCTGCGTCTGGCTGTGCAGTTCAATCCTCCGGGCTCTTCTTTGCTAGAAAACAGCAGCCGCGGAACCAATGGGATCACACTGAGCCCGGAGTAAGGGGCTTGCGGCTCTCCGCCAGCTTCCCTGGTCTAGCAGCTCTCCAATGCCGCCTCACATCGCCAGACTCTTGTATTGCTTTCTCTCCCTCCCTCTTCTCACTCCCTCTCTCTCTCCTCTCACACACAACGCAGACAGTTTTATTGTTAGCTTCAGGGATGAGCACTCCTGCAAAAAAAAACACTCGCTGCGAATTGGAGCCAGGGAGAAAAGGAAGAACCATTAGATGAATAGGGCTCCTTTCCAATGAATATAACTCCTCTGGCTTTTTTTTTGTGAGGTAAAGCAATTCTTGCCTTTACTGTATGGAACTGAGGATGAGCAGGGATGCCTGGACAGGGAGGGGGAAGAAGGGAAGCGGTAGCTGCAGTACTGGATTCTGAGCAGAGCTTGAGAAAGAAGAGGAATAATAAAATCTGGGCTGAGGGAGATGGTCTGATAGCAGGGAGGCATCCGAACAAAGGCATCTGCAGAAATGACCCACAGGAGAAAGCAGAGTGGGGAGAGAAGGGTTGGGAGCCCAGTCTGGGTAAAGAAACACATCTTTCAGTCACTGTGGGACATGCTGGAGAGAGGCTTAGACCTAAACCGGCCCTTGTGACCTCCTGCATTAGGATATGGGGGCATCGCTATGAAAAAGAGAGAGCCCTCTCTGCGGGGCTGAGGAGGATCACCTAGGATCATGGATTCAGGAAGGGAGCAAATAGAAAACTGACTTTTAGGGGAGAAAAGCAAGATCAGTGTATTACTAGCAGAGATGAACGCAGAAACAGAAGGCAAGGAGAATAAAGACACTCTGACATAAAAAAAAGGGATCCAGAGACGAACTCCTGTTTACAGTCGGTGTTCACAGCTTTAGATGGGACAAGGTGCTTACACTGAGTTCAAAGCAGTGGTATAGGGCTTCAGATAACATCTGTCTCCCACCCTGCAATGGCCTGTACTTTACCCCTATTTTAGCCTAAAAGGCTTTATTCTTGACTTTTGTGTTATCCAAAGTAAGAAAAAAAAACCCCAAAACTCTGGGTCGGAAGGGCAAATAAATTAACAGCACGCACTGATGAGAGAGCTAGCCAGGAAACTGTTTTGCCATCTGGGAATCTGGAGATTTTGTAGCATTTTCAGATTGCAGTGGAGGGTCATCACGTTCTTGGGATGAGTGGTTTTGTTTTAAATACGTAAAAACCCCACAAACATAACAAGTGCCCTAACTATCCAGGCAGCATGAAATTCTGAGGCAAGTGAATGCATCTCTCCCACTCCTCCCTCTGGAGCCACAATCTCCTTTGGCGTGAATGTTCCCCAGATTGCAACCCTTCTGCCAAAATCTGCATTTCAACAAACTGACCTTTCCCTTTTTATGTCCTAGGGAGCCTGCTTTGGCAGGGGGGTTGGACCCGATGATCTCTCGAGGTCCCTTCCAACCCCTACAATTCTGTGATTCTGTGAACATTGCCAGATCTCTTTGTCCTGTGCATTTCAAATCCCAAAAAGAAGGAGAGGAAATTTCTTCAGGAACATTCACACAACATAACCACCACTTGCAGGTTGTCTTTAAACAGGGCTTTGAGGAGAAAACCCTTTTTCTTGGATCCTATAAAGGGTCCTTTATGCCTCTAAGCAGTTCGCAGACATCTATCTCTTGAAGTGTCTTCAACTCTACACTTTACGTTTCTTCGCTTCTTCCTGACAGTTCAGTTGAGTTCAGAAAACTGAGGACAGGGCCTCTCAGTGATGGCTATGAGATCTTCTCAGAAGATCAGCATTTTAAGTACCCAGTGACATCACTGAGCCTCCGTTAGAGGTAGAACTCACTGATCAGAGAGTAGGGCACCTTGTCCAGGATGCTGATAAGATTTTCTTTATTTTCTTCTGCTGCTGCCTCTCTTCAGGACAAAAAAATCACATAGCCTGGCCAGGAGTCTTCGTCTCTCACCTACTGTCTGCCTTGTCTGTTTTCTGACACTGTTTGTGCAGCACCTACCACACTGGAATCAAAAGCTTGGCTAGAGGTTTTGGGCACTAGAGTTTCCTCTATTTTTGCAGGCATTTATAGGTTTTATTGAGGAACACTTAACAAATTATGAAAAGTAATAGTTTCAAAAAATTAACCACTTTTAAATCTGGTAAATGTTTTGCTTTTCTAAATACTGCCTGTAGCATCTACACTTGAAGATTTTTCTTACATATATTACAGAGTCAAACACTAATTTGGATTTCATTTGAAAGCTGCTAACAGTGGTTAACGCTTGAAACAACAGCCCTGAATTAAACTCAATATTTTTTCAGGATTAAGAGAATGATTTCTTCATTTAAGTCAGAAGAGCTACAAAATCTTCAGTGTAAAATGATTCTTCCCTCCACCTTTTCAGGTCAGCTAATTTCAGGAGCAATACATACCACACAGATAATACTACCACGTTCCATATATTTAACAACCACAAAACCCACCCCAAAAATAAATACAGAGATGATGAACAAATTGCCTAGGAGTAAATCTGAGTGAAGAAAATAAATGATTATTCCTCAGTCCACAAATTAGCACCACTGTTTAATAATCCCTTCCCAGTTCTGCCTTTTCCAACTTCATCTGGGTACCATTAACTGCTAGTGAAAGTTTGCCTCTGGCTAGACCTAGTCAAATCCTGCCCATGTCAGTTATTTGACTCAATTGATGCAAAAATGTTGCTCTTTAAAAGACCCAAATGCAATTAAATGGAAGACTGACAGAAGCATTGTTGCTGCTGACACTGCTGATGCAATACCCCTCCATGATGCATTTGATATAAAATAACTACTACATCGTGCCAGGCAGTAAGGTAGCAGAACTCTGCCTTTAAAAATTACTGAGCAACCCAAGAAAGCTAGTAATGGGGCTTGGCAGACAGAAAAACTTTGTCAAAAGTGGGCTTCTTCCTATATATAGGTATTCATGGTTGGTTAGGGTGTGTATGCAAGGCACATGCACAGCCACGCTGTGTAAGAACATCTGAATAGGCAAGGTTATGGAAGTGAGCAAGGCAGACAAACACATGAACAATTCCAGAGCTCAGTAAGCCTCTTCTACAGCAGAGATACTGTAAAGTAAGGTAGAAGTCTTCTAATAAAAGAATGAGCTCTGCTCGTGAATGGGATCCAGGATTCCCTGGTGATGGAAATCTGTATGCCAACCCTTACACCACTGTTACACACAGGTTTCTCAACCTCCAACCAAACTCACGGTTGGTAGAATTAGCCAGAAGATGGCTTTTAGTTTGCCCCACACAGATGACATCATTCTGTTTAACCAGCAACTCCAAAACATAGCTCTATGCAAACTCAGACAACATTATGTGTTTGTGTGGGGTAGCAGTACCCCCAGACCCTGCTGACAGCTAGAGGGACCTCTTCTCCTCAGGCACTCAACCTTCACAAAACCAAAAAGGCCACCATGTATTTCATTACCCAATTAGAAAGAAAAGAAAGGAAAAAACAAACCAAAACAAAAGGAAAAAAACCCAGCAGTTCTCTTATTTCCGTTCCTCAAAGCCTCACTGTACCTCATCCAGCCTTCTTTTCCCACAGTTTTATGATCCATTTCCCTATCCATTGATGAAAAGGGCTCATGGTTTCCAGGCACAAAAGTCATCCATCTCTTCTGGAACACAACATAAAGCTTAGGACAAGAAATGCACATCATTTGTCAAACAACTTGGTTACATCAATATCCTCCTTATTTAAGTTCTATTGGCTTCCAGGAATCTACTTCACCAATATGGAAGTATGACATTGTGTGGCAGGCTGAGTATTGGCTCTTTAGATCTCTTTCTTTAAATTCAAGTAAATCCACATCCTTACTCAACATCTAACATTATAAACTGGTCTGTTAACACAGTGATGGATCTGTGTTTGGAGTGTGAGATAATCAAGACAGCTACACACCCAAATAACTGATTCAGAAGTGTGCTACCGTCTGCAGGCCAAGTACAATGTCTTCTGGTGGAACTTCATGTCCATCCAGCACTTGGGGAGTTACTACAGGTTCATGCCATGAACACATTGTGATGTTTATCACATCCTCAGTGAGGGAGAGACTCAGGTGAACCTCAAAGAAAGGATTCCCTACCCTGGTTTTGATGGAAAAATGGCAGAGAGAAAGATGAAAGAGAAGGAAGCGGAGATAAAAGAAACATATCTCTTATTAGTAGAAATGAAGCCTTAAATCCCTAGAGGTCAACCAAGAGGCAGAATTAAGCTTAATGGCAGAAATATAGTCTCATCAACAAATTGTTCATACAGCCCAGCTGCTCTGGTTTGGAGTTTAGGGTCTGCTTCAACATTGTAAATACAAGACAGGAAGGTTTCAAAAGGCACAGTAGGTTTTTTCACATCTCTCCTTTTTCTGTTTGAAGAATGTCCCCCAGTAACCCATTGTGATGACCTTTCAGCATCTGACTTTAAAGGCAGTGAGACTATTCAGATAGGTAAGAGATGCAAGACCATATGCTTTAAGGAAGGTACTAACTTACCAGAGAGACTTCGGGATGGCAAACCCGAAGGCCCTCCTTCTCAATGTTCCCTACAAAACTGGCCAGATCACACTTTCAAATGCAGTGACAACAATACTATTACCTGGTAAAATATTTATCTGTCCTTCTCATTCCAAGTGTGTGGGCAAGGAACGTAAAGGCAGTTGTCAGTGTGGGAACAGGAGAGCTTCATACCATACGAAGCACGACAATTCAAGCAGCAAGAGAATGATGGCAGCTTAAAGACCTTCACAGACAGCACATGATCTACCACAGCAATGTTGTATTTGGCTATCTTTTGTGCCATACCATGCCATGGCTCCTCACAATGAATCATACCCCGCTACACGATTCAAGCTTTGAAGAAAACCACTTCTCAAATTGAGTACGACTCCTCTGATCAAAATCTGGCCCTTACCCCATATACTTGTGATTTACACAGAGTTGCAAATTGTTGTATGTGAAGAGGAACACCAGACACAGATAAAACAGCTCTTTGTTTCAGCTGACCGGCTCATTTGTTAGAATGAGGAGCCATCCTTTATTGCTGGAAATGAAGTATGATGGTAGCCAGCAAAGATACAATTCAAAAATGCAGGTTTCTGGTGATGAATCTTTGCAGCTTCATTGATGTTAGAAAATATTTACTGTGCGTGTAAAAAGATTCAACAGCATAAATAATCAATGGCTCATCGCTACACATTCATCTATTTCTTGCAGCGCGTTCATACGCTTGTCATTCTCCACAGCTATAAAACCTGTACAAAGTGAATCATGGCACATGAGACAAATGATGAGACATTGCAGGAGGATTATAAGAACACACAAAAGAACCAACCTTGACACACTCATGAACTGCCAATGTTGTTTTTTTTTCTCAAGTGAGGTGTTCTGGATGAATGTGCAGAACATACGAGAGCGCAGAAACATTAATTTCAGAGTAATTTATTTTAGACAAGTTCAAATTCAGGGTCAATGCTTCACAGACATATAAGAACATAAAAGACCCATTTCATATATTTATTTATGCCTGGCAATGGGCCAGTCCTCTGTTTACAGCATAAGCAAATAAAATAATAAAAAAAGGGGGTTAGGTCACATCTGAACAAATTGTGACAATGACAATGTGTCTCATTAGTCCCACTGTCTTTCTGTTAAATGCAATGGGACTGTTGCCAGAGAATCAGGGGTCTTGCCCTGCTCTCCTCCTTACAACACATTAGACAACATGATTTCTTGTGGCTGTCCATGCCAGTTGAGCTTTTGCTCTCCCTGCCTCCCATGCTGCTTCCTTGTGATGACTTTCAGAGCATGCTGGGAAGATCTGAGTAGTCATCTCATATGGTCTTAAGGTGGAAGCATAGGAAGAAAAGGTGGATGGTAACAAAATGCTCAGAAGCCAATCTCCCATTTCCTCTGAAAACACACTGATACTCCGCAGCATAATTGGCTTTGAAACATCATATAGCTTAGAAAGCAGAGAACAAGATAGGAATAGGAATAACATATGATCCTGTTGCCCAGTATCCCATCTCTGACCAAACCCAGATGCTTCAGAAAATGATTTAGCCCACCAGCAAAACCAGCCTGCTCCACATTACCATGATTTAATTACTAGGGCATCCTAAGCAACCTTAATATATGCAGTAAGAGAATTCATTCTTTGGATTATAGGTCTTGCCTTCATTGCTCAGCACACAGCATTGTAGTTACAGTAATGAAACTCATAGTTTTAAACCATCCAACTCATATTTGCTTGAGAAGCGTCATCAGTCTGGCTTTGAGACCCTGAGCTATCAATTTAGGTAGTCCTTTGGGCATCTCTACCCAATCCAGGTGCAAAATCCCTAACAGCAGATTTAAACACTGTGGAGTCACCAGCTCTCAGATTGGGATTGCTTTTTCTCTGCTTTTCATGAGGTATCTAAGATGCCATTGCAGCCAAGGAGTATCTAGATTTTGATTCAACTGCCCAAGAAGACATTTCCTGCACCATCTGAGATTCTCTAGCATATCTGAGATATGCCCCGTGAGGCTGACAGATAAACCCAGGACTTAGGAAGGACCCAGCTCTTGTGAACTAGCAGCTGAAGGCCAGGTATTTGTCCTCAAGCATCTCAAGTGTTCTGGGACACCTCAAATGTTCTGGGACACCTCTAAGCAACCAGATAGAACCTCAGATATCCATCAGGGCTGATTAGATCTCACCTGAAGATATGTGTGCAAGGGCACATAATCTTGAAGACTTAATCTGAATTTCAACTAACAAGGCAGTATGTATGCACACTGCTTCTCTAAATCCTCACCATTTTCATACTCAACAAGAAGCAATAACAGCAAATTTTCTTATAATCACTTGGTCTTCTAGTATTTATCTCCACTCAGGCTCCTGGATATTTGACTGACCAAAACTGGACCTTCCATAGAAGAAGGGAAGGAGCCCACCATCAGCATGTCTTTAGGGAAGGGTTTACTACTTAGGCTTTACCCTATGCAACAGACCTTTTTTCCTTCAGTTACCTAACTTAAATCCTTCATAAATATGGGAAACAAATTCTGGACATGTCACATCTCTTACAGTACCTCCAATGCAGATACCTTCAGAGGTCCCAATTAACCTCAGCTTCATTTGCAGCCAAGGGAAAGTAATAGGAACTTCTGTAATGCAATTCACCTGATCTATTTTGATCACCTATATAAGGATGAGACATTGTCCTGGTTCTAGCCAGGCCAGAATTAATCTCCCCAGGCAGCCAGCTCAGGTGAACTGAGTTAGCTTGAGCTGTATTCATACCACCTGAGATCACTTTCCCATAAAAGGGGCTGGTTGGGGAGGGGCACTTTTTGGTGCCTCCAGGGCAGCCTGAGTACAAGCTGGGGTATCAGGTTGGTCAGTCCTCACATTGTGCAGCACTCTGTAATCATTGGGTTGGTAAGGTGCTCTGTATTATCACTGCATGTGAGTGTAATTGGCTGTTATTGTTCTACTTTCATGGTGCCTTTTGTCAGTAAACTGTCTTTATCCCAACCCATGGAGGCTCTGTCTTGCTCTCCTCTGGGAGTGAGTGAGCAGCATGTGGTGCTCAGCCACTGTTTAGGGCTGAACCACCACAGACAGGTAAGGATTAGACATGAAAATGGATTATCATAATATTATTAGGCTGATAATAACTAATGGAAATTAACTGTATGGCCCCTTAATTTTTGATTTGCAAAGCGCTTTTGAACTGCTACCATATGAGATTGCAGCTGCAGAAGAGGATGGATGGAAAAACATTATCTCTGTATCATTAGTTTGAGCCTATGTTGGGAATCAGTGACCATTGCTATCTACATAATTTTTGATACCTCCTGGCATAACAAATCCATCTACCTTCCTTCAGATCTTTTCCCTAGCTTGACTCACTACTCTTTGACCTTTTTACCTGGGCCAATATTTCTGATCCTGTACCACAGGTTACTTGGCTCTTGCCAAGTAACATAGAAGCATAGAATGTCCTGAGTTGGAAGGGACCCCTAAGGATCATGGAGTCCAACTCCTGTCTCCACTCAGGGCCAGCCAAGTCACGCATCCAAGGTGGATGTTGGAGCTGTACATGTATGTTAAGCATAAACTGAAGCAGACAAATCATGCACTGTATCGCAGTTTCAAAGCATAAAGAAATAAAAATGCCTACATTAAGCTATCTTTAGAAGATATATTAACCACTATACCTCTATTCATAGTGGTGGTTTGATGGGGAAAAATTCCATTGAAGGGAGAGAAACACCTCTATTTTATTGAGCATGCTTGTTGCAGGGGGATTTGCTCTTTGGTAAAGGGCTGTTACCTTTTTCAAAGTCAGTTTCATTGATGGGCTCTTTGGTGCTTAAACTTATATTAAATTTAAAACCACACTTAACTTTTACTGACTTCAGGAATCAAGAAGTTTTAGTGATTTCATAAATAGAGGTGGTTTGTTGAACTAGGATTTAAATGCTGCTTTGGTTGAAACGCAGGTGTAGTTGTTCAAATACTATCTTTTCCCTTGAATTTTACTGATCTTGTATAAAGCTTCTAGAATCTTGTTCAGAAACATGTATTTTGAGCCACCTGTAAACTGACTGTGTCCATTTGGTTGGTGAGAATAAGTAAGAATAAACATTGGAAACCAGTTTAAACCTCAAACCCAATGTTTTTCTACACTAATCAGGTGTTTAGATAGGGACAGCTCAGTCTATAACTGGCTGCATTAGCTTTGATTACAGTGGATTTTTACAAAAGCCATGTATCCATCCCTAAGAATTCAGTGCAAAGCAGCTGACAGCTGGAATAAGCACCGACATTAAAACAGATTTATTTCAGCGGAGATGTAAAATACATTTAGCTGTCATCAAGTAAAATAAAATAGCTGATATTGTGATATTTTAATAACAGGTGCAGCAAATAATTAATCCTGGGAAGTATGGCACTTCCAATCTACTTGACAGCACCACTCCGTTTCTTTTCCCATGATGTGCTAATCTGTTTTGTGTTTGGTAAACTGTACATCTCTCCCTAATGAATATTAAAGAAGGAGTTTTGGGAAAACATGTACCATTCTGTTTAAATATTTTGTCATTCACATGCTCTCATGCTCAATTGCAATTCTCATGAATTACAATCTTATTGCTAAGCAAGTGTTGCTTCTCTTATGGACCCATCAAATCTACCTCATTAACCTTTCAAAATGTCATACCTCCAACCTGAGTAGCCATTCATGATGCTGTTAACTGGCTGTTTTCATAAGTAGGTGTCAGTCTGCAGACTGATGCTTGGAAAAGGTATTTTTTCAGCACTTCTTCCCTTCTCCAGCTAATCTAAAATAATCAGAATCATCATTTACAGCCATATTGCATGCAACAAGCACCTGGTCATTGCAACTTTGCCTTTGGGGGCTATTTAATGAAGAAATAATTATTTTTTGTGAAGATTTTTTCTGTAGTTATTGCTGTCTGAATATGAAGAATTACTTCACAGATGAACAAGTTCTCTTCATTTTAATTTCCTGTAAAGTTATTAAATATAAACCCCTCTTAGTTTATCCCTCAAGTATGTTCTGCCTTCATGCAAATAGCCCTTCCTAGACAGAAAAGACAAATGAATAAATACATAGTATTTCATTGAGGGACAGACAAAGAGTTTTTCAAGTAGCTATTAAATTCTTCTGGATCAAAGAATGAATGTAAGCAGCATATAAGTCATTCCTAACTGGACTGGAAGTTACCACCTTTGAATATGTAGTACATATTTCTCCTAGTTTCTAGGCTTGTTTGGCTTGCTGTCAGAGCAATGTTGATTTCTTTTGCTTGGCCACTGGAGGGCTCTCCTAATTCTCCATTACTGAGAAAAAGTTTAACGACATTATAAAAGAAAACCTGTTTATAGTTACCTGAATGCAAAAAACCACAGCAACCAAAACAGGGGAGTTCACTAGTTTGTACAAAGATCTGCATGTGGGCAAAGTGCATCTTTTCCTGCCCCTTCTTCTTTAACAGCAAAAAGGTCACTACAATACGAGATGAATTTCACAGAACAGAAAATTTCCTTTTACACAAAGACTATTAATTCCACACAAGATCATGGGTTTGAGATGTACAGCAAAATCTGTCCTCATCACCCATTCCACCCCATGCCACATTGTTGCACTCTGAAATAGCGTGGCCAGCAGGTCCAGGGAAGGGATTATGCCTCTGTACTCTGCATTGGTGAGGCCTCACCTCTAGTGCTGGGTTCAGTTTTGAGCCACTCACTACAAGAAGGACATTGAGGTCTCGGAGCATGTCCAGAGAAGGGCAACCAGGCTGCGGAAGGGGCTGGAGAGCAAACCTTACGAGGGGTGGCTGAGGAAACTGGGGGTGTTTGGCTTGGAGAAGAAGAGGTTGTGGGGAGACCTTATCACTGCCTACAATTACCTGAAAGGAGGGTGTAGAGAGGTGAGGGTTGGTCTCTTCACCCAAGTGACAGGTGATGGGACGAGCGGGAATGTGCTGGACAAGGGCAGGGTCAGATTAGACATTAGGAAAAAATTCTTCACCAAAAGGGTTATTGGTCACTGGAACAGGCTGCCCAGGGAGGGGGTTGAGTCACCAACCCTGGATGTATTTAAAAGATGGGTAGACGAGGTGCTCAGGGATATGGTATAGCAGAGGACAGGAATGGTTGGACTCAACGATCTCAAAGGTCTTTTCCAACCTTGTGATTCTGTAAAATCACCGCACAACTCAATTTTTCAAGGAAACTTGCTTTGAGACCTCTGTCATTTGATTTCCAGTTTATTTCCCTCATCTCAAGACCAATTCCCCTGGCTTGTTCAATTTGCTAATGATGCAAATGCTGATAGATCAAGTGAACTTTATTGACATTCAGATTGCACAGCAGGTCTCACATGCCCCGGGGCAAGATGTCCAACTCCAGAAGTCACCAACTTGAATAAACAGCCCTAACTGTGCCAGTTTTATTCCCAAACTTTTAAAATACTCTAACACTGACAGAACAATGGATTTTCTGACTCTGCTCCTGTATGACTCTGCTTTTGTCTTTGAATATAGGATTAGCTAGTTGGGCTGGAACACCCTAGGGGACGTTTAAATTACACTTTAATAATTTGGTCTGAATTTCATGGGATTTTTAGTATGCCACATGACAGAAAATATAGAGAGAAGAACAAAGGTGTGAAATCGGGAGCAGGAATTTACATCATTTCCCTAGACCTTTTTCAAAATCTGCAGTTTTCTGAATGAAATAAATGGCTGGGATCCTTAAATTTCAGACGTTGATTAGCTTATCTTAAAGCCATTTATAATATCATTGTTGAATTGTTTTTAGTAACAATATTTCTGTGCTTAGACCTGCAGTAGGTCATCTGTGAGCACAGACTGGAAGCTCTGGGTGAGAACACTGATGGTGTGGATGGTTAATAGTCTCTGCCTGCAAGCAAACCATCAGGACTCCCTCAACGCACAGGATCATAGAATTATCAAGGTTGGAAAAGCCCTTGAAGATCATCAGCCCTATACCACCGTAACCTCTAATCCACCTCATTGTAAATTATACATTTAAATCAGATGAATGCTGCAATGTTAGCAAATGCTTATAAGAGGAGCTTGATTTGTCTGACTCAATTGCAGATGTCTCCACTATGCATATCTAAAGTTAAGTGAGCCAAATCCTTTTTCTACCTTTGATTATGAGCAAAGGTAATTCTTCCAACACAATCCTGTGAGTTTAATGTGAAAATTCCAGTCCCCACTGTAATCAATGTCTAAGTGTTCCTCCACACCAAGAAAGCCACAGTTTCATATGAAATAACTGATTATTTTAGAGAGGTGAAAGAACAGCCCATTTTACCTTCTTCAGATAAAAACTAATAACCTCCTTATAAGAAACTTCTGAGAATAAGAAGCAATTTCTATTTTTTAGAAGAAAATACCACTCCTCTTCAGGAGAATTGTACTAGTTTTTATAGATTATGTTTCCTAAAAGTCTTTGCTGGAGGCAAAATCTGTAGGAAATATAAACCAAACAGCCCATAAAAGAATTGATAGATGGGCATTGCCCAGGACAGTTCTCCTCTGAGTTCCAGATGATACAGATGGGATCATTTGTCTCAGTTTAATAGTCTATAGAGTAGCTGTCAGAGGCAGAGAAATCTCTAGGCTCCCTTAAAAGTCAAGAGAACCGGTCAATGCAGCCAGTGGACCCTATGGGATGATTTCTGTCACTATGAAGAAGATACTTAAATTGGGTCACATAAATTGTCTTCTAAAAGTCTCTCTTTCTTACCATTAACTGTAACGGCAACCTGGGCTGACCTGCTCACTGGGACATGTCTGCAGTATAAATGTCTAAACTTAGGGATAGGAATCCCATCTGTCAGGAAAATAAAGGAAAAATCAGGCCTAGAAAAACTCTCTGGTAAAAATAGTCTCATTTGTGGAGAACTGAACAATTCCACTGGGGCTTTGCTTTTGCTTTCATTTTTGTACAGTTTTCCATGATGATGGTTATTATGCCTACATAGGAATCCTGCTTGATCATGGTGTCTTTATTTGAGGAATGATTGGTTGTAACCGACTAAGAGCACCAACTTAGAGCACCAACTTAGAGAAAAGCAAACAATGAATGAGAAATAACTTCCACAGTTTTACTTACAATTCAAAGAGCATGAGTTTGGCTTTTTAATCTCTAAAACTAGCCATCAGTAAAGTGAGGGTTATTTCATGGAGATGCCTTGACAAACCAGATGACATA
This sequence comes from Zapornia atra, assembly GCA_013400835.1. Lineage (NCBI taxonomy): Eukaryota > Metazoa > Chordata > Aves > Gruiformes > Rallidae > Zapornia > Zapornia atra. The sequence goes on along the minus strand of VZTU01027569.1, from coordinate 35,240 downwards.
ACCAGCATTGCTCCAAGAGACAGAGTGCAGTTTTTGATTTCATTGGTACATGTAGCTGTGTCCTGCTCCACAAACAACTGTCAGGGTCTCTGAAGTAGAAAGTACTCATGCAGGTAATTCTCTACATGGCAGAATTAGCATTCTTCATAAGGATTTGCAAAGTCCAAAGCAAAATTATTTAACCCAACTGACAACTGTTCATGCCCAACTCTGAGTGCAGGCAGAATTAAAAGGTGTCTTGAATACACCTTTAATGTGTTCGGTATCTGTAGCACTGCTCTAGCGCAGGCTGTACACCTTTCATGTGAGACTGACCTTCCCATGATTTGCTTTAAGCCTAAGATTAATTGAATTTGGAAACAAAGCTGTTGCGTGTTACAACCTGACCTGGTACCAGACACTGTGGGAAAGCTGAAGCAACAGCTGTCTAAGAATCATAGAATGTTTTGGGTTAGAAGGGACCTCAAAAACCATCTAGTTCTAGCCCCCCTGTCATGGGCAGGGACATCCTTCACTAAACCAGGTTGCCCAAAGGCCCATCCAACCTGGCCTTAAACACTGCCAGGGAGGGGGCAGCCACAGCTTCTCTGGGCAGCCTGTGCCAGGGGCTCACCACCCTCATAGTAAAGAATTTCTTCCTAACATCTAACCTAACCCTGCCCTCTTTCTGCTTGAAGCGATTACCCCTTGTCCTATCACCACACTCCCTGATGAACATGCCCTCTCCCGCTTTCCTGTAGGACCCCATTAGGTCTCCCCAAAGCGTTCTCTTCTCCAGGTTGAACAAAACAAACTCTTTCAGCCTGTCTTCACAGGAGAGGTGCTCCAGCCCTCTGATCATCTTCATGGCCTTCTTGATCCACAGGGTGGAACCCAAAGCAGCTGGACCTACGCAGTGTGTTTCTATGAAGAGATCTAAATGGCCATAACTGCACTTGCTGACTTCACAAATTCATGGTCTGTGGTCGATCATGTGGGAGGCCGTAACAAACTAACCAGCGGCACCAAACCAACCCATTTTGTCCCATTTTCTGGACCCAGTAGGAGTCAAACTGCTGAGGACTAAGAACTTGGCATTATTGGGAGAAAATTCCAGGTTCATACAAAATACACAAAAAAATATCCAGCTACTGCTAAGTGCTGAGTTTGGGGATTTTCTGCTGAATAGATTCCATTTGCATAGAAAATAATTTTTATTTTCCAGAGTTTACAGTTCTACAGTTAATACAGCCCAACAGATTGGGACTGATGTAATTTTAAGAGCAGTGTAGTTAAGAGTGGAAAATCTCATTCAAGCCCATAGTTTCCAGAATAAATAAAAAGGGAAGGAAGGAGGCAAACAACTATAAACTCTTACTGTTTAAAGGATAAAACCCTCTTCCTTTCTGAGCATGCTGAGATCTCCAGAGTGTTTATCCCAAGAGACATGCTGATCTGATTTAGTGTCTAGATACTATCAGAATAAGAAAAAGAATAGTAACAACAACAATATGATTTATAACCACAAGACAGACTTTTGAGTTTTCATCTTTGTGATCAGAAGTGCCCCAGAAAATGAGAACTCATTGGTCTCCAGAAAGCTTTCATTAATGGGCTGAAAGCATAAAAATAAAGGAAAAACTATTATTCTAGAAAGCAGCTGGGAATCTATCTATGCAGCGTGCATGGATTTGCAGAGGGCAAGGTATAGACAATTCAGGTTTCCAGGATAGAGCTTGTAACCTTCCATTTATGCCTGGGAGAGGAAGGTTTATTTTAGATATTAGGGGGAAGTTCTTTACAGAGAGAGTGGTGAGGTGCTGGAATGGGCTGCCCAGAGAGGGGGTGGATGCCCCATCCCTGGAGTTGTTCAAGGCCAGGTTGGATGGGGCCCTGTGCAACCTGGTCTCGATCAGGCCTGGAGGTTGGTGGCCCTGCCTGTGGCAGGGGGTTGGAACTCTGTGATCCTTGGGGTCCCTTCCAGCCCAGCCCAGTCTATGATTTTATAACAAATGCCTCCATGGATCAATTCCTTTTACCCTGTGATTTGCTCCTAAGGGCAACTTTCCCTCTGGAGATGCCTGCTCATATATACTGCCTGTACCACTGGTCTGTAAATACGAGTGACTAGTTCAGAGGCAGACAGAACTTGGCTGAACTGCACTCCTCCAGGAAGGCAAAGTGTTTTGAGCAAGGCCCCAAGTGGCCAGAAGCAGAACCTGCATCCTCCTTGTCCTTGTTCCATTACCTACATTCTTCTGTCCTCAGGTATCATGTGTTGTCCTCTCCCAGCTGCAGCAAGATAACCAGCTCTCCTTGTGTTTGTAACAGGACGCAAATCATCTCTTTCTCTACTGATAAAAGAGGGATTTTGTAATGTTTTCAAAGAAAGAAGCCTATCTGCACTTTAGCCACCAATTCAATTCTCAGAGGCCAGAAGTATGAATAGCCCCTACCATCGGGACGTTAAAAGAAAGTAAATGTTTCTGAACTATATAATCTACCTACAGTGTGCTGCTGATGAAAAAAAGGTATCTTTACAGCATTAGATTCCTTCATTATGAATCACTGAAAATGATCTTCAGTGGTACACAAACAGTGGAAGCAGCACATAAGCCTTTAGCAATAGAAAAGAATTTTACACCCAGGTTAACAAGTGATAGGACAAAAGGGAATGACTTCAAGTTGTGCTGGGGAGGTTTAAATTGGATAGAAGGAAATATTTCTTCACAAAATAGGTTGTCAGCACTTGAACAGGCTGCCTTGGGAAATGGTTGAGTCACCATCCCTGGAGGTATTTAAAATGTGTGCTTAGGGACATGATTTAGTGGTGGTTTAGTGCTAAGTTAACGGTTGGACTTGATGATCTTAAAGGTCTTTTCCAACCCAAATGAGACTATGATCATTCTTATAAATGGATTCACTGCTTTCCCTAATTGAATGCTGTAGTTCTTCAAAACAGCACTGTCCCTGCATAATTACTATTCAGTGTATGAGAGAAAAACAAAGAACTGCAGGCCAAAGGCAACAGCATTGGGAACCAGAAGGTTTCTCTACTGGGATGTATCTAGAACAGAACTGGTGATCTCCAGAGGGAGTTCCACCACCCAGCAGTGCCTGATGGATGAGTGGAACTGAAGAACCCACCTGATTATTGTTGTTTCTTTCCTGAGGGTTTCTTGCTCATCACTCTGTATGTTGTATACTCTCACTGGACTCAGCTGCCAACAGATGAGTCAGCTACTGAAAAGTGTATGTGGTCAATCAGCATAAGATTAGCACAGGCTGAGAAGTTTCCATCTTTTCTGACACCTAACAAAAGACCATCAGCTAGAATGAAAGGCAAACTGTCTTTGCCTAGATGAATTTCAGCAGCAGGTCAGCACACAGGAAAGGAGGAGATGGAAGAAATGCCTTCTCAAAAATGGGCTGTGATAACAAGTACTTATCTGACTGTAGCCTGAGTAAAACATTCTGCTCCTTTTCTTCCAGGCTAATGTTCTTGTTTGCTTGTTTGTTTGGGTTTTTGTGGTGGGGTTTTTTTGTTGTTGTTGCTGTTTTGTTTGTTTGTTTCTTTTTTAAAAATAAAACCCAGGCAGTTAAGTGAGGTCTGTTTTGTCTTTTCTGAAGGTTTTAATACACATGAAAGTAGTTTCCATATTATTTTCAAAATCCTATAAAGTAAAAATCTTCCTAAAGGTAAAATCAGTTTTATTCTCACTTAGACATCTCCTAGCAATCAGAAGTATTAAGATTTGAAGTGGAATTTTTTTTTTAATGTCTGCTTTTGCCTATGGGAAATTTGATATTATCATTGCCTTATCATTGTGTTGGAAATTCCTAAACAGACAGGAACAGAAAACGCCCTGACTGTTAGTATGTTTGGGAACCCCTCACTCCATTAGAGGAACTGAAAGGCACTGAATCGAGGTGAATGCTCATTCTACCAGCTTATGTTGTTTTTCTGATACCGTGTGTTGTTATTTTTATTCTAGGTTTTATTTAGAAATTAATTTATTAACAAGATCATCTTTAAGTGCTTCTTGACACTTTGTACGAGTGTCTGTTGTTACATACTCTGCCATGCTAACAGTTACTGAAAATATCACTTTTCTAGATCACAGAATCACAAGGTTTGAAAAGACCTTTGAGATCATCAACTCCAACTGTTCCTGTCCTATGCTAAACCATAACCCGTCTGTTAAACACATCCAGGGTTGGTGACTCAACCCCATCCCTGGGCAGCGTGTTCCATTGTACCAAAGGATTCCAGATTTAAACTGTGACCCTGATGTAGCATCCAATAAACACAAATATGAGTTTTAAAAGCACCTTTAAAAAAGAAAATAAAAATCTTGGCTGGAATATCCCATTACAATTGCCTCTGCATTAAGCCTTCGATCAATACACTTGTACAGAAATGGCAGCAGAAGAAAACCTTAGCATCTCCCAGATATCCCTCCTCGGTCTGATCTTAAGAGAATATCCAGCTCTAGATCCTGCTCTATCTTATCTCCATCATCTCCACCTTTCTAACAGTTCAGCAGGCTCGGGAAGATGAATAATGATGGATGGGGACACCTGCAATGAGCAAGATGTAGAGAAGGATCTGTGAGTCCAAAGAGGAGGATGAAGTGAGAGATAGGATGTCCTGTATCTCAGGAATCTGGGAAGGAGCAGGAAGAATGAGGAGAGTGAGTAGAGGAAGACCCCAGAGACGAAGGGAAAGATACATAGTTCATTTGCCCCTACAGCTTCTCAGCCCCTTCCTAATCAATGACATTTCCAAATTAGCACTGATTTTGTACCATCCCTGCTCTCTATCAGGAACAAGCTCAGCCAAATCCCTGCATTTGCAACAACCAACGAACTCATTTCACCACAGGCAATTGCAATCTCAATAACACAATCTAGAGTAATAAAAGTACAGGGATGTAACACATGCAGCATCTGCAGAGTTGTGAGGGACAAGGACTCCTGTCTGCAAGCAGACACTGTCTTACAACTACTCGTGATTGAAAACCCCCCCAAACAAATAAAGAGGAAAAAACTGGGAAGAAGGAAGTGAAACAACACTGATTTGAAATTACCCAACATAATAACACAGCCTGGGAAAGAAAAACATTGCTTCCTCCCACACAAAATCCTTGGTAACACTTAGCTAATGGGGCTGTGTCTCCTCCACCCCCCAGTAACTCAGCTGGAGAGGACAAAGGGCAGCAATTACAAAGCAGAATAGTTATTTGCAAAGTGTAATGCAATCATAGGCCAATGGTTGAATAAACAAAATAGCAGTTGAAAAAAATAAATGTTTTAAATTTGGCCCTGAAAATAATAAAGCAAGCATAGCAGGAAAAAGGTACGTGGAGAGGTATTCCACTACCTGAAGCCAGAGGTGATGGGACTCCAAAATGGAATCTGCTAGCAGCCACAGAGGTATGAGAAGCACTAATGAGAAGAGGTTTTGGCCCACACTGTTGCTTATGAGGGAGCAGAATCAAGCCCCTGTTTTTAAAGAGCATTTGGCCCAAGAACATATGAGCCTCCAAGAACAAGGTGTGTAGAAGGTGAAGGAAACCACTGATTCAGCCTTCATTGACATAAAGAGAAATAAAAAAAGAGCTTGAGAACGTACCACTTGTGATGCTTATTAACAGACACTGAGAGATTCCAGGAAGAAAAGTGCTGTATATACCAAAGGCTGTCATGGTAACAAGGCTAGCAGCGTTTTTGTCTCATATTAAAGTCTATAATTGCATGTGCTGTGCTGTTTGGCCACATACCTCTCTGAGGTACACCCCACAGTTGACCTCCTCTTAAGCTTTGTGCCAGAATATCCTGCAACAGTTCACTGGAGTCCTTCAGGCCCAGAGTGACTCAACAGCTTGCTGTAACTCAGGTCACTTGGCCCGTGTGTCAGGGTTTTTCCTGTCAGGGGTATTTCATGTGTTTGAGAATTTCTAGCTACTGTTTGCAGCAAAAACTTCATAGATCATATGCAGGCTAGACACAATCAGGTAAGACTTCTTCAATTGTTAGCTCACCCACATCATCATTCTCTTCCATGGCAGTCTTGTCTACACTGACCAAGCTAACAACAACCGTGACAATTCAAAGCACCCATCAGTAACATTTGCATATTAATCAAGAGCTGTATACATGGAACAGATAAAGAGGACAGGCTGCTATTATGCTGATCACCTTACCCTTGCCCCATACATATGCAAACCTTTTAAATACCATCAGGTCTTTTGAGGGCTACTATGGCATAAAGGTGTCTCTAAAACACATACCATGCCAGTGCCATGCTAAGATATGTCATAGAATCATAGAATGGTTAGAGATGGAAGGGACCTCAAAGATCATCAAGTGCCAACCCCCTGACATGAGCAGGGGCACCTCTCACTAGATCAGGCTGCTCAGGGCCCCATCCAACCTGGCCTTGAACACCTCCAGGGAGGAGGCAGCCACCACCTCCCTGGGCACGTTGTGCCAGGGCCTTACCACCCTCGTAATGAAGAATTTCTTCCTAATTACCAATCTAAATCTACCCCCTTCAATTTAAAACCATTCCCCCTCATCCTATCATTACATACTCTTCTAAAAAGTTCCTCCACAACTTTCTTATAGGCCCCTTCAGGTACCGGAAGGTGCTATAAGTTCTCCTTGGAGCCATCTCTTTTCTCTGCAGGACTGCTCCCTATCACATCATCTCCCAGCCTGTACTGATGATGAGCATTGCCCCGACCCGGGTGCAGGACCTTGCACTTGGCCTTGTTGAACCTCACAAGGTTCACATGGGCCACTTCTCCAGCTTCTCCAGATCCCTCTGGATGACATCCCATCCTTCTGGCGTGTCAGCTGCACCACTCAGCTTGGTGTCGTCTCCAAACTTGCTGAGGGTGCACTCAACCTCACTGTCAAGGTCATTGAGGAAGATATTAAGTAATACCAGTTCCAGTACAGACCCTGTTTTCTCTACATCAAAATATGCAAGTGTCACATTTCATATGAGAAGAGAGTAATTAGAACATGGGGCAAAAAGATAGGAATTTCAAACCTGCTTCTAGCTAATGCTGTGATCTCAGGCAAGCTATCTCCCTTGCCCTTACTTGTTTTTCTAATAGGCACTGCCTAATTATTCATTGTGAGTACCTCAGCATTCCTTTCCCCTGTCGGGGAAGACAGCAGGCCTGCTAGCAGCCTAGCTCTCTTCTCCCAAGATTTAGGCCCTAACAATATTCTTCTGTTCCCATGAGAAAGGAAAAGTTACTCATGCTAAGAGGATCCTAATAATCACATTCTCAAAACACAACGGCCTTGTTGATAGGGGTACAGGCTACCCTAAAGCAAGAAGCAGTTATGGGAAGGGATTTGGGAGTAACGGAACATGTTAGGAACCAACCATAACAAGAGGGTCAAAACAGCACGTGTGCGGGTACTTTTAGGCATTTAAGGTAAACTAAGGATATTTAGCTATAAGATAGGTTTATCAGAACTCGTTATAATTACTAACCAATTGATACGGTGTGAACAGTGTGTGTAACCAATTAGCAGTTTTTTAGCTTGCCACGTTTGCAGTAATAAAGGTATAGAACCTGTGTGATTTCACCTAATAAAATGGCTTCACCTAAAATTCATATGGAATTGCGTGTTGATCTCTGCTGGTCGCCACATTCCCCAAAATCATTACTTCTAATCCCTTGAATTTCACACCAGCCACCAAAATCCAAATTTAATACCTTATTTTTCCATTTATTTATAACTGTGATTTTCCTCTTTGGGCCTCCAAGATTTCTGAAGATCAACTGAAAATACCAACACACAGGAGCTCCAGCTAAAAGCTAGAGCAGTTACATCAATCAATTAGAAAGTTCTCATGTTGCATGTGGGTTTGCAAGGCTACCATGGAATACGTAAAATGTTTGCAATGCAAAAGTGTCAGCTGCTTACACTTAATTGCTACATTTTCTGTTCCAACCAAGTACCACTGGCAGGCTGCAGAGCAAGAATGTCTCAAGTTCTAATATTCTTCCAGTGATTGGCTTTGAATTCTTGGCAAATCATTTAACTTTTTGCCATATATAAAACAGATAAAAATATCCACTCCTCAGTTTCCATGGATTCTGCAAGGATGTTTTCATGACTAATTCTTTTAATTATAAACTATGGTAAGCTAACCAGAACAAAATATTTCTATTTGTTTTAACACAGAAAATGATGGACCCAAATAATAATCTGTAACAGTCAGGCCTCCTGAAATGAGCTGAAGAGTTTAAAAGTGCTTCAAAATCTGCAATGCAGATCAAGAATTCTTTGCTTGTTTCGTCTGTGGACTATGGGACTGCAGAAAAGCAAAATACTAGATACTGTGTAATGCTGCATATATTTTTCCACAAATGTGTGTTTTCTCAAATACAATGGCCATGTTTATTTCATGTTCTTGTGGGTGTTGATGAAAATCTAATGATTATAATAGAAAAACAGAAGGCATAATAATTTCTGTTGTGTGTGTTTCCCCTGATGCCCCTGAGCTTTCTGTCTCCCTGATGAAAATGACCATATAATCTTATCCTGCAGGTTAGGGAAATAGTAGCCAAAAGTTTAATAACATATATAGCTATATGGAGTTTGATTGGCATCTTATTAAAACAAATTATCACTTTTAAAAAAATAATACATATACTGAGTGAATTTCTGTATCATTTATTTCAGAGGTTTAAATCCTAACCAGCAGAACAAGTTATTTTATAGCAAGCTGGAAAACTGTATTTTTTTCTGTTTAATAAGTGGTTTACATGTGTACATGAGAAGGCTTCATGGGAAACTAAGTAAAAGAAGAGCAGCAGTCAATCGAAACAACATGGGATAACACCAGCCTGGTCTGAATGATTTGGACAGTCTCTCTCCCAGGTAGAAATGACAAGCCCTTCAGGTGACAACCATGGCATTTAAAATAGCATTTCCCCCCTCTGAAACGCAACACTTTTAAAACCTCTAGGAGAAATGGGGGGAAAATTGGTGAGCATCCTGCAGAAATCGCTAAGTTTAATTATCCATTAAGAAAATGGAAATTCTTGCAACGTTTTAAATGAACTTAAAACAAGAGAAAGGGATATATTTTTCTGGAGACATGACAGCATCATATTGCAAAATCCTAGAGCACAAAGGTTTCAAAGTTCACCCAGTGGCTACTGGAAGAACAACAATTTCACCACAGATTTTTAAAATAACTAGATATTTATGCATATTTATACATATACATGTCTATATTTTAATACATATATCTATATATTTTTAAAAACCCAAACCCCACAAAAAATTGCTCAGATAAGAAGCCACCCATCTTAACCAGAAATCTTGGGTTTAGCTTGCTAGTAGAAGTTTCAAAGACCCGATCCCCTGAAGTGTGGCTACACACTGAGGATTCATCTGAAGATTTCATACCCACATACACAGTGATGAACTCACCAGCAGTCTCCTTGAGCAGATTAATAATAAAATTTCAACTATATCTCCCTTTTGATATTAACTCTTTCCCATTTATTTACACAAAACGCAGAAAGTAATAGTTTTCCACATGCTGCTAAATTACCTCAGGGATACTTTCAAAGAAAAGAAGATTCTTAGGAGTATGATTAATTTCCTGTAAGTCTAGATACTGCAAAGTAGACATTTGCAGCTGAGTGGGCCTTAGGCTGCTTCTATACAACATAAAAACATAGGTTTGGTTAAAAATACCAGAACAGCCCTATTGGTTCTGACTGAAGGTACACCTACTACTACATTTCCTATCTCCAAAAGTAGCCATAATTGGATGCATAGAGAAGAACACAGAATCACAGGGTTGGAAAGACCTTTGAGATCATCAAGTCCAACCATTCCTGTCCTCTGCTATACCATATCCCTGAGCACCTCATCTACCCGTCTGTTAAACACATCCAGGGTCAGTGACTCAGCCCCCTCCCTGGGCAGCTGTTCCAGTGCCTAATAACCCTTTAGGTGAAGAATTTTTTCCTAATGTCTAATCTGACCCTACCCTGGCACAGCTTGAGCTCATTCCCCCTTGTCCCATCACCTGTCACTTGGACGTAACCAACCCCCACCTCTCTGCACCCTCCTTTCAGGTAACTGTAGGTGGGGATAAGGTCTCCCCTCAGCCTCCTCTTCTCCATGCTGAACACCCCCAGCTCCCTCAGCCGCTCCTTGGAAGGTTTGCTGCTCTCCAGCCCCTTCCCCAGCCTGGTTGCCCTTCTCTGGACACACTCCAAGACCTCAATGTCTTTCTCGTAGTGAGGGGCCCAAAATTGAACCCAGCACTAGAGGTGCAGCCTCACCAATGCCCAGTACAGGGGAACACAGAAGAGCAAACACATAAGCGCTGTTCCAGCCTCCATATTAATCTCAGAGGATTTCCTCAACAAAACAAAGTTTCTCTGCTACTTTCATTTAACAGTCAAGAGATCAGCTTCTAAGTGCTTGGTCTTATGCACCAGGGACATCTGCATGAGATGGAGTTTCAAGAGGATGAAGACAGAGCCTTCCAATGGTACAGTTCCTCATGGTGTTCTTTAGAGGGGTTTAGGGAAGGCAAAGAATCCCACAGATCAGCTAGCATGTTTTTTTACAGCAGGGCTATTTAGAGTCATCAAATCCAAATTCTGTAACACATTAATGGAGTTGAGATACCAGATAACAGGTCCACCTTTAGGAACCTGTTTTGCATTTGTCTCTTTCTCTTAGCTATGGGTATGCACACTTGAAATATTTGCATCCATAAACAAACTTTTTGTCTAAAATGTTTATGCACACGAGTCACACTAGTCAACGGTGTGTATCACTGTAGTGAATGAGTCTTCACATACAAGTAGAGATATACACAAGGTAAAGTGGTTGAACAGTTCAAGTCCTAGTGGCTTACAGAAACTGTGTTAACATTTTCCGTTATCTTTATCTTATACAGCCAGCATCCACACTCTGACAGTTTAATGAGTAAGATGAATGACTGGAGGGAAAAAAAATAAATTGCACAGTTCTTACTTTGTAGTGGAATAAGAAATCTGAACAATGTAGAGCCAGAGCTTTACAGATCAGCTTTGCACTTTGACTAGCTTTAGTGCTTAACTATTCTTCCATACATGGGACCATACAATAAGATATCTGCACCTCAGGGTTGGAGGCCAAGGCAAATCAATTCCATGCATAACAGAGTTTGTTCACAAAAGGTCGACCAAGGGATGCAGTTGAGAGCTAAACAAGGAGGCATGAGCTGCCAGCTGTAACTTTACGACAGCTGATTTATGCCAGCTGAACCTCTAATCCCAGTGTCTGTGTGCACATTCTAGTCCATGGTAGGCCATGACAGCTTCTGTAAATAGGAAGCGTCCCACCACTTTGTCTTCCTCAGACCATTCACTGGATTCTCAAACAGCTCTGACCACATCTTTCAATGTACTAAGAACAGGCAGTAAAAAGTCATCCTCCTTTTTTGATTTCACTAGACACCGGTGAAGAACTAGTGAAGTAAGGCAGTGCTGGCAGGTATGAGTTTATACACAGGGACCTAAGACACACAAGGTTTCTGATTACACCTTCTCAAAGAAATGGATGGAATCTAGTCTCACCTCAGTCTGTCCACATGGTGAATATGGCTCTGAGTGTGGCTCAGGGACACCTCTCCAAAAGGAAACATCCATTTTGTCAAATGCAGGGACACAAAGGCAAGACAAATGTATGTTAACAAGAACATATTTAGAGGCTCATTCCTAAACAGGAGAGCCTACTCCACCATGGGGTCATAAGGTCCTGAGCATATTATTGAAATCAGAAACAAGCAAACGAAAAAATTCTCATTCTAGTCCATCTCTCCTGTTTCCTAATAATAGTTATCCTCCAGCACTATATGTTAGACATCCTCTTGAACCACCCATCCTTCCAAATAGTGCAGTTTGTAGTATCACTATTGTTATGTAGGTTTACTCTCTAGATTGGCCACAGTGTTATTTCACTGCCTGAAGGGCTCATCAACCCACAAACCTAGAAAGAAATGTTCATTTAAAGGACAGGAGGTGTTTTCATTTAAGACCAGAATCACTGACGTGATTCCATGTGAACAGAAAAGGCACTCCATCTGTTTAGTAGAACTTGACAAAATGAGAGCTTCTACAGAGTATATTTTTATCTGCCAAGTGTACAAAAAATGCTATCTATTTTAGAAACCAGATTCAGCAAATGGTATTTATTGTACCAACTGCATAAATTCAAAGACTTAAGTACATTTGATGAACTGTGGCATTGTAACAGTCATTACCGAGTGTCTGCTGAGAACATACCATGCAAAAGTAACAGATCCAGGATTGAGGTGTACCACCCATGTGAAATATGAAACAAAACTCAGTGGTATGTTCCCACTGTAACATGTTTTTTTTTATGAGCTATGCCCATCTAATTTGCATTCCTCTAAAATATTATACTGTTTACTTTTCCCTTTCCTTAGTCTTTAGGGCATCCTAAGCTGGCAGCATGGAACCACCATGGCAATGCCATCAGGTTTATCACTGTAAATGCTTCTAGTATCTAACAGGATCATGGGATCTGCCCTGACTTAATATCATCAGCAACCTTGTTCTGCAGTCCTCCCTTACACTCACACACCTAATATCTTGGTGACTTCAGGCAGGAGTGCTACAGATTTTCTTTTCATCCAGTTCAGAGCTGATGTCACTGAGAGACTGTTTTGATGGTTCTCAGAGGGTTATTAACTTCCTACATTGTATACCATAAGGTCTGAGAAAAGTGATTACTCTTATCAGGGGAGTTGATGTTTCATCTTAAATCATTAGCACTGCTTCCAGTGTAGTTGGTCCCAATTCTAAGCAAAGATTACTTCATTCAGTAGTTTGCTGAGGTTCTGCAAAATCACCCATTCATGAGATCAAGGCACTGGAGCAACTTCTTACTGAAACATCCATCACATGCAGAATCACAACACATGGCCAGACCAGAAACAAAGGCTACTTATGAAAAAAAACAACCCACCATCCCTAAAAAACCCCAAAAGCCTCTGACTAGCTCTCATCACTATAATAGATGACCACTTTAGAGTCTCACTGACACAGTGTGATGTTTGCTGTAAATTTTGGAAGAACTTGTCAGCCTCTGGACACCTAGGGTAAAAGTGGGAACATTTAGATATGTTTATGTATCTCATCCATAAACCATTTACAGAAAAAACCCACCCCAAAACCAAAGAGCCTCCACCTAAGTCCCCTAAAACCCCCTACAAATATCATAAATATTTTCTCTGTAAAGCAAACGTACAAAGCAGATGTGGTGTTTAGGGGCATAGTTTAGTGGTGGACTCGGTTGTATGAATTGCAGAATCTTGGGGTTGGAAGGGACCTCCAGAGATCATCAAGTCCAACCCCCTGCCAAATCAGGGTCCCTAGGACAGGGCGCACAGGTCGGCATGCAGACGGGTCTGGAATATCTCCAGAGAAGGAGACTCCACACCCCCCTGGGCAGCCTGTCCCAGGGCTCTGTCACCCTCACAGTGACAACGTTCTTCCGCATATGGGTGCGGAACTTCCTGTGCTCCAACTTGAGGCCATTGCCCCTTGTCCTGTCCCCACAGACCACTGAAAAGGGGCCAGCCATTTCCCTCTGCATCCCATACTTAAGATATTTATAAACATTAATAAGGTCTCCCCTTAGTCTTCTTTTATCTAGGCTGAACAGCCCCAGTTCACTGAGCCTTTCCTCACAGGGGAGATGCTCCAGGTCCTTAATCATCTTCGTAGCCTCCTCTGGATTCTTTCCAGGAGATCCCTGTCTTTTTTATACCAAGGAGCCCAGAACTGAACACAATACTCCAGGTTGAACTCGATCTTATTAAAGGTCTTTTCCAACCTAAATGATTTTATGATTCTAAATAATCCTCTGTAGTAGACAACAAAACTTGATGGACTATCTACATAGTTTCTTAATAGGTGAGAGTTTTTCCATATCCTCAGCTTGGAATGGTACCAGTTTTAAGAAATGCAACTTTTCAAATTATAAGGGCCAGTGGCAGCGATACAAATTGTACAACAGGGACTGTTTTATTTTGGGAAGTACAAGCAAGCTCTGCTAGACTGCCTGGTATGTCATTCGAGGCAGTGGGAAATAAACCAACATCATCACCTCTATTTAAATAGCTATTGCAACATCTGAAAATAGGAAGTGCTAGGGAGATTGCCTGTGTCTTTAGCTTGAGCTTTGATCCGGCAAAAGCTGATGCTCAGAGTTAACTCTGTGCCTCTAAGCAGTAACTGGTCTGTGTAGATGTGATGAAAGCACATGCCTAAGTGCCTCACAGGCAGCTGCAGGAGCAGCGTATGTAGTTTCAGCCTGCAAGGCTGACGCCAAGAGAGTGCAAATCATACGTTGAAATGAGTAGCTCATCCAAGTATCATTATAAATGGAAGTGCTCGTTGATGTGACCTGCTGGAAAAATCAGAAGGGAAACAGTGAGAATTGCTGCCATGCCATTACTGTGGAGGGCTATTTAGAGATGTAATGAGGCCAAATCTTCTGTTTCCAAGAAACAGAATAGTGCAATGTGCAGAAATAACTAACTGCTGGAGCAGTGAGTGCCTCACCTTTGCAGTTCTGGAAAGAAAGCAAGTTACCGACTATGTTTGTCTGTCATGAAACTTGCATCTAGTGAAAGAATGACTGATTGACTACTAAAAATTAACAACAGTCAGCCAAGCCAAATCTACAACCTGTGTAGAGCAGGTGCAGCAAGGCAAAACACTCATGACTTTTTTTTTTTTGGTAGCCAAAGCATCTGTGATTAAATCCCCTTGTCAATGAATATTTAATATATGGACTTGAGTTATAAATGTGAATTTAAAACCCATCTTGCAGACTACATGCTATATGGCGTTCATTTCATAGAATCATAGAATTCATGCAGGAATCCAAGTCAGAGCATGGGACTGAGGGCATCGTCCAGATGCTTCTTGAACTCAGCCAAGCTCAGTGCTGTGACCCCTTCCCTGGGGAGCATGTTCCAGTGCTGACTCCCTTCTTAGTACAGAACCTCTTCCTAACATCCAGCCTAACCCTCCCCTGTTTCAGCTACACGCCGTTCCCTCAGGTTCTATCCCTGGTCACCTGGGATCAGCACCTGCTTCTTCCCTCCCCCTTGTCAGGAAGCCACAGACTGCCATAAGGCCTCCCCTCAGCCTTCTCTTCTCCAAGCTGTACAAACCAAGGGACTTCAGCCTCTCCTCATCAAACTTCCCCTCCGGACCCTTCACTATCCTCGTTGCCCTCCTCTGAAAACTCTCCAATATTTCTGTGTCCCTCTTGAACTGTGGCATCCAAAACTGCACCCAGGACTCGAGGTGAGGACACACCAGTGCAGTGTAGAGCGGGACAATCCCCTCCCTGGACCAGCAGGCCATGCCATGCTTGATGCACCCCAGGATACGTTTGGTCCTCCTGGCTGCCTGGGCACACTGCTGGCTCATGGGTAACTTGCTGATTTGCAGATTTCTGTGAAACTCCTGTGTAGAAGTGCCTATGTGGAGATGTCTAAATTGAGTTGAACATCTAGTTCATCTAGTGAAGACATTGGATATCTAAGGAAGGATTCAGATGGTCACACATAGGCACCTAGTGCCACTAAGTGCCCTGAGAGATCCTTCCAGCAAGAAACAGCTATTCTAGAGGGCACAAGTCTCTTGTGGGTTCTATATATCTGCCAGCTCTGCAGATCTTGTTTACGCTAAAGCATCTTAAAGAGTACTTGGCACTGATGTGGGAACAACTGAACCCCATTCCACTGAATATCCAGAGGAGTAATCTGGGAAATGAGTCCCACCCTGTGAAAATATGAGACCCCCAGTGATAGTGGCAATGGCTCCTGGGCACTTTTGATTTCAGGTATTAGCTTTTGCTTTGAAACTCCAGGTTCGGTCCCACCTGCCCAGTTCACAGAGGTGACCTCCATACATACATTAAGCAGAAATTACCCAATTAAGCCCACATGAACA
Source organism: Zapornia atra (assembly GCA_013400835.1). Taxonomy (NCBI): domain Eukaryota; kingdom Metazoa; phylum Chordata; class Aves; order Gruiformes; family Rallidae; genus Zapornia; species Zapornia atra. The sequence goes on along the minus strand of VZTU01027569.1, from coordinate 19,218 downwards.
GCCAATCAGGACAGTATTATGACCAGCACACACAGCCCAAGAAAATATCAGCAAGCCCAAGATAGTTACACCTGCCTGATAGGCAGATATTCATGAGCAATATAAGTCCTAATCAGAAGAGTGAACCAAGGACAAAAGCTAACCAGGCAATCAAGTCCTGTTACCAAGTTTTGAACTGAACAACTTAACACTGAATATCTTTCCTGCAGACAAACAGGCCATACCAGGACCACCAGCCTTACAGTAGGCACGGAGACTGCTTTGAGAAAAGGCCTGTGTTGCTTCTGGGTTAGAGATGAGAACAGTACAAAGAATCTGGATGAAAAAAGATGACAAACCACAGATGACAAACCCTTTTCCACTAAAGTAGCACATATAAATCCTCCATAAACAAAACCTAGAAAGCTAGGGGTTTTTTGTTTGAATAAAGCTCCAAGAAAACAGGAACTATTTAAGAATAAAATAATTCACAGACTCTGCAGGGTCTGTCTCACAGTAGTTAAAAAACCTTGTTTGGAGACACTTGCACTTGTGTCATGGTCACAGAGGCAGATCTGTCTGGGGACAACATCAAAACAAAAAATGATGGAAATAAAAGTACTGTAATGAATGGTTAGCTTCAAGGTGGCAGAAACACTGCAGAAACAGCATCAAGCCTTCAGACTCTTTCTTAGCAAAATGATGGGGAATAATTTTCTGAAAAATGAACTTGACCATTTTTAATGTTTGAAATGTAGCTTTTCGATATTTGACTTGTTTCGTGAAGGACTATTTCAAATTGAAGTTGTTAAGATAAATATAATCTATAAAAGAGTGATAGAATTAAGTTTTTTAATTGATTCTCCAAAGAAATCTTTTGATTTTTTTCATTTCAACCAGAAACCTGCATTTTTGGATGCTACTTTTCCCTAATTTATATGGGTTTGTAATCACTATAGAAAAGCACAAGCACAACCATATATTCCCCCAATAGACACACACAATATACTTTGTAGATATGTAGTTTTCATAAGTGGAAACAGAACCAGATGCAGAATATTGAAGTGCTATTTGAAGGTCTGAAGTAAAACCTATGGATATGTATGTTTTCTGTCACAAAGGGAGCATTTTGAACTTTAATGGCAAAGATCATGCATCGAACACACAGCTACCAGTCTTTCAATATACACTTTAAAAACTAACCTCCAAAGACATGTGAGTATGCATGTGCTTTTTCTCTCTCTCTCCTAAGTTGCTTTAACTGCTGTCTAGCATAAATTTGAACAGTTTTCTCTGAAAAGTGTTAATAATTAATTCCACAGCAGTCGAACACAAGGCTATCTGTAGTTACAGAATCACAAGGTGGAAAAGACCTTGAAGATCCAGAATCACAAGGTGGAAAAGACCTTGAAGATCAAGTCCAACCATTCCTGTCCTAAGCTAAACCATATCCTTAAGTATCTCATCTCCCCTTTTTTAAAACCCATCCAGGGATGGGTACCAAACCCCCTCCCTGGGCAGCCTGTTCCAGGCCCTGACAACGTTTTCAGGAAATTTTTTTTTTTTAAACATCTGATCTGACCCTGCCCTGGTGCAGCTTGAGGCCGTTTCCCCTTGTCCTATCTCCTGTCACCTGGCTGAAGAGACCATCACCCACCTCTCTACAACCTCCCTTCAGGTAGTTGTAGGTGGTGATAAGGTCTCTCCCCAGCCTCCTCTTCTGCAGGCTAAACATCCCCAGCTTCCTCAGCTGCTCCTCATAGGATTAGCCCTCCAGCCCCTTCCCCAGCCTGATTGCCCTTCTCTGGACTCATTCAAGGACCTCAATGTCCTTCTTATGGTGAGAAGCCCAGAACTGGACACAGCACTCAAGGTGTGGACTCACCAGTGCCAAGTACAGGGGCACAATCATCTCTCTAGACCTCCTGGCCACACTATCTTTGATACAAGCCAGGATGCCATTGGCTTTCCTGGCCACCTGGGCAGTTGGTTTACATGAGACCTCTGGGTATGATATCATTGGTAGCTCAATGCTGACAGCCATGCTAAGAAGTTATCTGAAGCGTGACAGTGACCAAAGAAGAAGTTTGATTCTTGTTTCTGAATGGCATGACATTTAATAAATCCTTCTCTCAAATGAACTTTGCTTTGGCCAGTTGTGACTAACAAGTAAACCCCTACAATGGAAGAAATCTCAGAGACAGGCAGAGGTGCTGCTCCCATGAAACTTGGAGAATAATGCAGGATGTGACTGTTATAAAGAAGCTGACTTTATTTCAACACAAAGGGACCCTGGAGACTTGCCTTTGTTTTTGATAAACAGCTATCAACAGCTGAGTGGATCAGCTGGTGGTGTAAATATTTCTCCCTGAGTTCATTAAAAGAGTGTGAATGTCTCCATGAGTTAGGCAGACCAGCACGGGGGAGTATTTGTCTTCCCAAGTCACCCTTACGCGTGCTGGAGCCCGGCTTTCCTGGGAATGGCTGAACGCTGATGGAAGGTGGAGAATGAATTCCTTGTTTTCCTTTGCTTGAGTGCACAGGTTTTGCTTTACTTCTTGAAATGTCTTTATCTCAACTCACAGGTTTTCTCACTTTTACCCTCCTGATACTCTTCCCCATTCTGCTTGGGGAGAGGGATCAAGTGGCTGCATGGTGCTTAGCTGCCTACCTGGGTTATACCCCGAGGAAGAGGTTCAACACAGAATAAGAAACCACTTTTCACACCTTCCCAGTTTTGTGCTATTGTAAGTGCTGGAGAAGGTAATGGTAATCTCCAAGTGATGTCAGGTTAGTTGGAGACTTGACTAGCATCTTTGAGGAGCTGTGTGTTGGAATCCATCCCTGGATACATTCCTCCCACACCCACCAACACATTCCTTAACCCAGAGATTCCACAGAGACTTGAGAAAACCACATCAGAATACTGTAAGCCAGAATTTGTACAGGTAGAATCCTGCACCACGCAGAATCAGAAGGTTTACACCATTTCTGTGGGACAACAGGTCTTCACAGTACTGCAAAGTGACCAGAATGAGTGCAAGGAACCAACCTACACCTCAAGAGAATGCAGACACCAGGGGGAACAAAACATTTTTGCTTTCAGTGGATCCCAGGACTTCATGAGACAAAATGTATGACATCTACTACCTCTCTTTTTTGGTTCATTTGAATATCAGTCTTAAGCTCTGTAAATGCAGATTACAACTTTTAAAGTGACTGAAGAGTAAGAAAGAGAGGAAAAATAAATAATGCAATTCTTATAGTGATACGATCAGCACAGTAGAACTGGCCATCCACCTTCAGGTTTATTTTTTGGACAAAACTCTGTTTTTTAGATGAATCATCTGAAGATTTTCAGATCCTTGACAAGGTCTTAAAGATTGTCTGGTCATACATGTCAATGGAGCAAAAAGTGAGATCAAAAGTTTGCCATGCAAATCAAAAGTGAGTAGGGTCAGATATAAGTCAAGACCTGTAGTCTCTAGTGGAAACATAAAAGGGAAAGTCAAAGGATACGAAGGGGAGCATGACAAAACCTATGGACTATCAGTGTGAACTGAGAACCCTCTTCCTCCAAGTACCTATAAAATTTCAAGCTATAACTCAGTGCATATATCACACAGATATATAGAATTACAGTCATCTGGTCATCCTGGATATTACTGTAATTCTAGCCAAACCATATCAGGCAATTACAACTTCAGGAACATCTTCAGCTGAGTCACTGTAGAAAAAATCCTTCCATCATAACCAATTCCTCTTACATGTGAAAGCAAAGTAATAATTAAATAAAATTCTTCTTCAGGTTCACAAATAAAACCACAAATTCCCATCAATCTCAAAAGAAAAAAATATGTACCCAAGTAATCATCAAGGTGTCATCCAGGGATTTTTCAAGGAAACAATGCCCAAAAGAGAGATTGAGTTATATTGCCTTCCACCTCTGAAAAAGTATTGCTTGGTTTAAATCACTTCATGCTGAATTTACAATGTCGTTCACTCAGCAATTCAGCTAAATTACACATACATGAAATTCTCCAAAGAATTTTATGCCATCTGCTTGGGATACTTAGTGTGAACATATTTGGGGGGTGAATTTAGTAATTATAGGGGGAGGAAATTAACATATTGGACTAATTAACAGCATCTTCTGGAAAAGAGACAGGGAAGATAGCCAATTAAAAAACTTTAATGTTTACTGTTCTCCCAGCTATAAATAAAGATTGTTCAATATGGCTCTCCTTGGGTTTGGAGGTTTTTTTGTTGTTGATTTTTCTTCCCCTCTAAAAGAGGAAAGAACATGAGCCAGAGAAAAGACACAGATATTGCAGACTCTATGGTCTCTATACATCCACACTGCTGAACAGAGCACACCAACGTTTCAATGCGATACATCCCTATTGCTATGAGAGTTCAAAAATAAGGATGCACACAGCTCACCTAATTTTGGACATCAAAAAAATTAGAGAAGACCTAGTCACTGGAGCTTGTTATCCTTGGATCCCTTTCAATAAAAAACATGTCATTTCTGCTCCATTTTGGATCCTTCTTTAGGATGAAATCATGCTTTGGACTTTAAGTGTAGAATTAGAACTCTACTGACTACACAGAGGAGATCACTGTATTGCAAACCTCCATTTTTAGTAGAAGACTCATAGCTGAATAGTCCAGACCTTTCTGAAGATCCTGCACTTGTCATGGAAGACAAAAAGAATGTGTAACAGAAGCATTATGCTGGTGACCCATCATATAGAGAAAAGTACATTCGTCCACACTAAGCAAAAAAGTGAACTTTTGTCCCTAGCATGTCCCCAAGTTCACTTCATGCTTATGCCCAAGTCCAGGCTTATGTCCAGCTGGTCTGAACGTGCAGCAGCTTTGGGTTTTACTCTGTGTATAAGCCCATGCTCAAAGCAGGGTACAGGTTCACAGGATTTTGAAGGATGCTGCAGTCTCAAGCATCATGGGAAGGGATGTTCTAGAAAAGCTGCATGTTGTATTGTTTCTATATAACAAGCAAGTTTCAATAATTTCAGAGCAGTGCTTTACTTCTTGATCAGTGATACCTTACAATGACAGAAGACAGAAGCTTCTGTCACTTCTATTTTCCCTTTTCATATTAAAAGGCTATTACAGTATTTGCACTCAGCCTGAGAAGATGCCCTGTGTTTATTCATCATGTAAACAGCCCAGAAAATTAATTTTTTTTTTGGTCAACAATTGAGAAGTAAATTGTTTGCCAGCTTCTAAGACAGCTTGGTGTGAAATTTGGTGGATTTTTGCAATAGAAGCTTTGGAAAAGGAAAAGCAGATGATGAATTAATGGCAAGTTTTACAATACTATTTACAAAAATATTCAGGAGGCAAAGGACACCTGAAAGAAAAGTCCAAAAATTATGGAAGGCTTCACAAGACCCTATCTATCTTTCCTTTGTTTCCAGACACAGAATGCAATAGATGGTCATTAAAATTTGTACAAGCAAATATACCAGGAGGCAGAGCTGCTCCCTGGAACACAACAGCACAAGTGGCAGAGCTCAGGCTAGATTCATAATACAGGTCAGCACACCCATTTATATGCAAATTAAGAGGCAGTTAAGGCAATACAACTTTCAGACTTCAGTCTGATCAGCTTATCCAGATCAGTTTCTGTCCTTAAGGGATTGATACAGTCAGAGTAAAATACAATTGATCTGATAGATTATACAAAAATTTTTTTTCTTCCTTGAGCCTCATTTCCTTTGTCATTTCTCAGGGGCAGAAAACTGGCTGAATGAGAGTATCCACATCATTACAAGGTATTTTCAACTCCTCTCTCTGTGAAGATTTATCAAGGGAAAGAGAAGTGAAGGGGAAAAAAACCCAACTCTACTTTTGCCCCCAGCAGCATCACTCATTGCAGCACACCGTAACCCTCCAGTCACCCCACAGAGGAGTGGCTGTGAGTGGACCTCTCTCACTCCTGAAGCAAAGCTGGATCCAGTTTCACATCTCTTACAGTATCATTTTTGTGCTGGCATGTTTTAGCCAAGAATCAGTACTTTGCCCTGCTTTCAAAAAGTGGAATGAGGGAAGCAAAGGCATCGTATTCCTCCCCACCTGTTCCTGCTCTCTGCCCTGAGGCATCTAAAGAATATGTAATATTCCCCTTTCCACTCTGCCAGTGCCCCTAGGTGCCCCCGCTCTACCTCTCTGTGAGAAAAGCTTTCTGCCCAAGCCTGAAGAGTCAGAGTCGGATTTCGGAGGCTTGATAGTGGGACTGGGAAACAGAAACGGCCAAGTTTTGTGGTTAAATATATGTACTCTGATTTGATGAACAGGTGTTTTTTCACAGTAAATACTTCATTGATCAGTCTGAAATGACCCAAAGTTTATCCCTAGGTTAAATGAGCTGTCATTTTGGTCAGAGTACCCCAGTGAATGCCACACAATGACTGCATTTTACTAGCACATCCACCTGTCTTTGCCTACTCAGTCTGGATGTCCCAAGTTGCACTTGGAGACAGCCTTTGGCAAAGAGTCTGGACCAATCTGGCTACAGACACTTTCACTGAACTAACCTTCAAATATCCTATCAGCCCCTGAGTGTAGCCATTATGACAGACTGAATTACAAACAAGGGTTGTCAGTCTTGGTTCACCTGAAGCCCTTCCCAGGTGTGCAAGACTCAAAATCTTCTTCCCATGTCACGCCACCGTACATTGTTACCAATGAAAACCCAAGGCTGGAGGCACTATGTTTATCTCAGCAGGAGAAGATGTTCCAGGAGCAAGGACACTTTGAAAACAGATCCCACAGTAACAAGAAGCCAACAAGAAATAGAGAAATAAATACCTGTGACATTGGTGCGGGCTGACAAAGCTTCACAGTACTTTTCCAGCAGAACAGACAAGGGCAGGTTCACAGAAGATTCACAGTGGAGAACTATCTGGATGAACAGACAGAAACCAAACCAAACAAACAGTAAAGCAGCAGCACAAAGTAGATTTTCTCATTCATGAATACAATAATACCCAACACTTTCACAGCAGTTCCTATTCATAATTGGGTCAGGTACAGACATCCCCTCATAGGAGATAAGATTTACAGCAACACTTGCCTAGGCCCAAGACATCAGGTGGCATTCATCTGACTAAATGCAGGCATCTACAAATGAACCACCTGTTCTGGACCTCTTTTGGTCAACAGCATTAACAAAGCTCAGGACACAATTTATATCACCTGAAAGGAGAAGCTTAAATTGAAAAGACTAATCTCATCCCATTAAAGATCATGTGTGGAATTTTTTCAGCTACCCTTTAATGGTTACAGGGTTACATTCAAGAAAGACAGAAGTTGTCTCAGAAGGCTTGAGGAAAGTGCTTCCATTGACCGTATAGGAAAAGTAGGCATCCCAGTAAGCTGATCCTTAGCTCTTGTTAGCCAGTAAGAAAGACACAAGATTCTGAGCCTCAGAATTCAACCTGCTGAGTCCTGAGGGGCAGATGGTAGTGAGAAAGAAACAGTAACACTAACATGGGAGCTTCAAAAAAGTTGCAGGTTGAGTGCAGGATGGTAGTACATCCCCTAGTAAATTTTATGAAATGCATATTCAGTATATTTAATATATGTATATTTGGAGTTGAATCCAAGGAATATGTTGACATTTTCACACTAGGAAGTACGCCCACTGAAGCCAGTGGAGACAAGCCCACAGAACTATATATACATCTCAGTGTACACCTGAGTTGGAATACTGCTTGGAGCAAGAAAAGCTCTGGAAAAACCCTTTAAGAAAGGGCTGAGAAAATTCAGGAGTGACACATCAATGACAGAAACTTTCATTTTTGAACTATGGAACGAAATCTTTCTGAGGGGGTATAAAGCCTTGGTAACACACAAAATGGTTTTGCTTTTCTATCTGCATAGAATGACTCTAACACAATACAGACAGCTTTTACCCAGGGAAACCACCAGACTCCTTGTACACTGACTTTATATTTCAGTGCTTTAAGATGTGTTAAGTGATTGCAGAACCCTTTTTATGTCACTGAATTCCTTTTCATTTAATAAGAAGTGGAGTAAATGATCATGACAATAGAATTAATCAGCAATGTTGGTCTCTAAAGATCAACTGTTCTTTGTACAATACCATTTCTATCTATTTCTCACTTTGCTGTTATTTTACAAAATAGGAAGTCTTGAAATACAAACAAAAAGCCTTTCTCAGACTTCATTCTTTTCAAATAAACACCATGAAGCTACTTTTTTTTCTCCAGGAAGACTTGAATTCCCACCTCCCATAGCAAAGTCTTCCAGAATACTGACCATGCATGGTCAGGTCAAGGAGATCAAGGCAATGACTCTGTTGTGCAGCCAGGGCAGATGTCAGGCACAGAGCTCCAGCCTGGCCTGCCAGAAAGCAGACTGTAGTGGTCAAGTCAGACCCAGTCATGTGAGTTGACATAGCAGAGACATTTCTTCCCTTCTATCCCTCCGCCCCTCTGCTACCTCACAGGCCAAAGCACTGTCTCACTTCAAAGAAGAAACTTGAGACATCTCCATGTACTGTAAATACACTGCATGTTCAGCTGTCCACTTCCTAAGATGATGGGAAAGAACAGACAGAGGTCAAGTTTAGCACAGCATGTGTAGGAACAAGAAAGGTTAGATGTCACATTTGCTTTAGGGTCAGCTTTGGTTCACTTGGCTAGAGGGAAAAGTGCCTTCCACGTATAATGTTACTTTTGCTTTCATTTTCTCTCCACTTACCACAATAAACAGCTTTCTTGGGGGGGAGGGGGTGGTTAAAACATGTATTAAAAGCAGACAAGCCCAAAAGGCCTAAAAAGCCCACTTAAAAATAATAAAGAACAGCAAAAAAAAAGGAAAACATTTAAGTTATATAGAATTTTAAAGGAAATAATTGGGCCTGTGACTGTGTATATATTTTGAAATACAAGTTGCTTTGAGTATCTACTGCACTACTTTACTCAAACTGCATTTCTCTTAAGACAGCTAATATTCCATGACCTCTTCCCACCAAATGGGTTCTATGTTGTCTTGCACATTTAGCTAAAACATGCAGATAAATGTCTATCTTCATTTCTCTGTGCCACTGTGGACATTTATGAACAAACAAAAATAAGACGCTGATGAAGGTGATGAAGGTGCAAAGGAGTCCTTTACTTTCTAGAGCAGGGGCACAAAGTAAGTCTGCAGGCCACTCTTCAGGATAATATATGGAGGCTTTGGTCAACTCCCTGTTCACAACCAAGAGGACTTTCAGAAAAGTATAGGATGAATTGTTCTAGTGCATCAGTGCCTGCATCTCTCATGGTCATCTTGTTAGATCTTTCCCCTTGGCCATGGTCTCTGCTCTTCATTAATCCATGAAAGGATTAATGCCCTTTGTCAGAGGACATGAAGCTACAAAACTTGACCAGAGGAACTCACCATAAGACCATTCTAGATATGGGAAGGGCAGATGAGAAGAACAATAACCTAAGAGAGAGCAACATATTGCTACATTACATTGTTAGAAGTTGGAAGGCACTAAGAAGACAGTTGAGCTTGGAGAAGAGAGGGCTCTGGGGGAACCTCATAGCACCCCAGAAAGCTGGGGAAGAACTGTTCACGAGGGCATGTAGCAGTAGGAAAAGGGGTAATGGTTTTAAACTAGAAAAGGGGAGATTTAGGTTGGATATTAGGAAAAAGTTCTTCACTCTGAGAGTAGATCACTGGCACAGGTTGCCCAGATAGGTGGTGAGAGCCCCATCCCTGGAGATATTCAAGGTCAGGCTTGATGGGGCTCTGAGCAACTTGATCTAGTGAAGATGTCCCTGCTCACTCCCTGCAGAGGAGTCAGACTAGCTGACCTCTAAAGGTCCCTTCCAACCTTACACATTGTATGATTCTATGATTCTAATAGTAGTGGGTGCACCTCTGAAAATAGAAGGGCTCCAATCTCACAAACATTTATTTATAGAGAACTTGTTCTTTGTCACACCAGTACTCTCAGAAATTACTAACATGACGTCATAAAAATACATATGCAAAATTGTATATATGGAATGTGCTTCAGTGAATCCATATGGAGAGCTCTGGGCACAGACAAATATCTGACCCATCACAGTGTTGCCTCTTCTCCGTTGCTACCAGAAGCTCTGGTTATTTCATGCATCTTAGAGAGGACTTGCAACTTAATTTTAAAAACAATTAACATAGAGGCCTGGTCTGAAAGACATTTCTGTTCCTCTAAGATAGATATAGATATAGAAGTAGATGTAGATATGGATATGGGTATAAATATAGATATATATAACACAAATGAACACTGCTACTGTAATTCACCTGCACTGGAGATTGTTTTCTTCTGTCAAATATGTGAGAAAGGGCTACAGTAAAATTAACAAGCCCCCAAAGCCATGAATAGGTTCCCAAACTGTCAATACAGGCATGGGACTATATGTCCAGAGAGATACAATGGACAGCATGTTCTAAGTTTAAATACCTTGTAATAAGAAGCAGCAGAGAGGATGAACTCAGGATGACTGAAAACTGAAGGAAAGGCTTGAAGTGGAAAAGGATGACACATGACAGAGCTACACTTGTTGCCAAGATGGGGGAGGGAAGCCCGGGAGGCAGTGAGTGGTGCCAAACATGGACAGATGCACACGCTCGGCTTTCCTACTCTCACGTAAGAATTCCCAGATACCATATTCTAGTTGTCTAATAAAAGCCAGCTTTTCAGAAAGAGCTGCTACACCTCCCTGTAAAACACCTTCTGGTGGCATGCTGAACAAAAGCAGAGGTGCTGACATCAGAGACGTTGCCTCAAAGTAACAGAATAAACACTCCCTTTAAAAATAATAAATTAAAAAGTAGTATCTAGTACTTACTAGGCCCTGGAGATATCTATGCCATGGAACAGCATCTCATCAGAAAGCCACATGCAGAAAACCAGTGGGATCTATCTCAAATAGTTCAGACTTCAAAACAGAGCAACACCTGGGGATTCCGTTGCAATTTGGGAAGAGAAGGGGGAATTTTTCAGGTGCAGTTCAAACTGCCGTTTTAAATCTTTAATTTGAAATAAATCAGTTCCTGACCTCCACTGACTGCATTAGCTGGGTCTCAGCTACTATCAGGACAAAGTAGCTTAGATCATAGAATCATGGAGTGGTTTGGGTTGGAAGGGACCTCAAAGCAGTCCCATTGCCTGCCATGGCAGGGACACCCTCCACTAGACCAGGTTGCTCAGATCCCCATCCAAGGTGGCCTTGAATCCTTCCTAAATTTTTTTAGACACTATATACAACAGAAGATATAAAACCATTCTTATAGGTGATGACTACATAAGGCAGGAACACATAAAATTTAGAGTACAACCGTTTTCTTTCTTTTACTGAACACAATGAAGTGACCTTCCAACAGCAAACAATTTTGTAGTTATCAACCACAAAACATGTGCTCAGTCCACAGTTGACAAGAGAAGGATCCATCTCTATTGCCAAATAAAAATGAAGTCTCAGTCTAAACTAGCCACCTGTGCTCCTTATTAACTCAATGCACGTTCCCCTCCTGAGTAGACACCTATGGTAATGGCACAAATCAGGTCAGGAGGATGCTGATTCCTACCCTTTATTCCCGTGAAGCAGCACTGCTGTGAAGACCACTGCTGCACCTCCTCCTGGGGGTTTCTGTAAAACATCTGGGAGTGGTATGGCCTTAAATTCAACAAACATCATCACTCAAACATCAACAGTACAGTGAAATTGCCTTCAGCAAGCAGAAAGCTCCTGCTTGATAGTTTTGCTCTGAAACTCGGGAAGAGAGGTGGGGAAGAGAAAGGGGAAAGGTGTATTTAGTTTTTAATTCTCCAAATAGACAATGCAAATAAATTAATTTGAGAAATGAAATACCCCTGGCTTGACTTAAGCTGTCCAAATACACCATTTCTACAATGAGATCAAGTGTTCGTTCACCTGAATGTTTGGGAAGGACAGTCCAATTAAATGCAAAACCCTGTTAATTTGTGTCCACAGAAACTCAGCTTCTATCCTTCACCATGAAAATAGAATTAGTGAAAGAGCTTGATGTAGCAAACTCAAAGAAAATCCCACACTTCCTTGACATACTCTGTTTCAATACAGGTAAGGGAGTTTCCAGGGCAGGTGAGCATCTGGCAAGTTTTACAGGGGTTCTTGCTATCACCAGCACTTTTGTGCATGAAAACATATGCTTTGGGAAAAACACCAGGTATTCAGTGGAATGCATTTACCACAAATGCCAACCTTTGTCTGAGCAGATCCTTCTCTCTAACAGGATATGACAATATATAGGAGAGAATAAGGACAGCCAGAATATTTGCTGAATATTAATCACCTGAATGAATATGCATGACCAGGAGGATGAAGAATGCTATTCAAGGAGGAAAACAGCACAACCTAGGAGAGGAGGAGAAGATAGTCTTTTCTGTGGCCAGGATGGATTTATATTCACTGTCATGTGGTTGCTTCATACACAAGATGTATGCAAAAGAGATTCTTATTGAAGGACAATGCTAAGAGAGCCAGCACAGGGGAAATACTTCCCTTGTTGAAAAATCCAAAAGGTCAGTACCCTGCTTGAAGATATCTTTGGCTTTTCTCTACTCAGGAGCTTTGGGAGTGCAGCAGCACTTGGCAGTGTACAATCATTTGGCTCTACTTCACCAGAAAAATAATTTCCATTTGTGATAGAAGGTACGTTTTCACAGGAACCTGAAACCTGACCTAGCTAAGGTTACAGTAAAAGGAAAGACTGCTAGCACAGTTCAAGAAAAACAGTCTCCTTTTCAAGCCATACTTAGCTCTTTCAACTCCTTGTCATTACTCATCTCTGAATTAATCCAAGCGGCTACACAAAATAGTGCTACTTGCTAGTGAACCCCAAATGATCTGGGAGACATGATCTATGATCTTGGAGGTTAGCATGTATTCTGCAGTTCTTCCAGGAAGTCTGGAGAAAAAGAATGTAAGCCTGCACAGAATGGGGAGTAGCACCTTGGTTCAATACAGCAACTAAACACATGCTCAGTTCTCAGCATGGGATTAAATTCATCTTTATTCAGAAATAAATTCAAAAACCTCAAGCATCTGCTACACTGAGCCCACCACAGAACTTCACTGTTGTCTTTGAAACTTGGAGATCTGTCTTCATTAAGCATCTGCCTACGTGCTCTGCTGAATAAGGGTGTAGAGGGTAGGTTCTTCATCCACTGAAAACCATGCATGTGCTAAGTGCTATTCTGAGTCACAGCACACAAAGCAAAACTGTTTAAGGCCACCCATGAACTGGACTTGTCCAACCAAGTCTCCATGCCCTTCCAAAGAAATATGAGGTATTAAAAAGAAGAAAACTAGCATTTGAATCACAGGGTACAGCTGTCTTAAAATTGTTTAAAAATACTTTCCAATTTTACATCCTTGGACAGTTTTGCTCTCTGTTCCCCTGATCTGTTGATATCATGTTCACAATCTGTAAGGGGAGCAAGCCTTTCACAGCACACCTGCCTTCATGCCTGCTCTTTTCCTGGGTCTTTACACCAAACCCATGACTAATTCTTCCTCACTCTTCCCACCCAATTGACATTACTATGAATCTCCTCAGCAGCCGAAATGTGATTCACCTCACTCAGCTATTTCAGGAGGCATTGCTTTAGGGTCCATAGTACTCAGTGGAAAAAGGAAGCCCTACCAAGGAAAAATCCACCATTTCTGCTTTAAACATCTACTTTAGGATGAGAAGACTTACACAGTGAAGATACAACACACAGGGAATCTGGAGTAGCTCAAATTTAAAAGTCGTATTTACCCAAATTAATGACAGTACCTTGGCTACCTCTCCCAGGCAAACTTAACTACCTGCATAATCTCTGCAAAGATCATTCACCCATCCATCATTGTCACACTGCCACTACACCTCAAGGCCTCCCTTCAGAAGTATCCCAAATTCTAGCTCATCAAACATGGTCCTAACCTTTGTTTTTCAGATGTCTGTCAGCACACTCCCACCTAAAGAAGGTAAAACTCCATGTCCCATTCTGGATACAGACTTTAATCACCTGGTGATATCTGCTCTGTTCATGGAATGTCAACAATGGGACCTACATAAAACATTCCTTTGACCCAAGGCTTCACAATAGTTCATTGCTGATGATCAGTGTTACCTCACTGGCTCTTTTGTAGTTCTCTTTCTCTCCATCCATTGCTTCTTCCTCAAACTGCTAATTCTTGGGCTCCACACCTTTAGTATTTGAAAAACATATCACAGTGAAATTTAACTCCAAGACTGGGAGAAGGTCTAACAACAGTCTTTCACTACCTGAAGGGGAGTTACAGAAGGGTCACTCTTCTCAAGTTGATGGTAAAAGGACAAGAGTCAGGCATCATTCACAAGTTGTAGCAATGGAAAATCTCACAACACATGAAGAAGGCTTTGAGGGTTTTTTCACTCATGGTTCAAATATTTTGGACTTTGTGTACTCATAATTAAAATATTATTCCAAATATTATGATAAGGTATGTTTTTTATTTCATATTTAAAGATAGAATTTTCATGTAAAGTTTTTTTCTGCCTGAAAGAAAGCAATACAGAGCATCTGACAAGACTTGAAAATAATCATGAAAAGACATTTGTTTTGAGAAAATATGTGTTTGTTACACCTGGGGAGGTCTCTCGAGTTCAAGATGGACTAAATCATTGATCTCTCAGAAGTAAGAACATGAGGTGGCATGAGGAAAGATCCTCAGTCCATCTGATTTGGAGCTTACCCAGTGAAAGTCCTGTCACGTGATCCAAGACATCATTCTTGTCAGCCAGTGGGATAACCCTGGCCTTCCTCTCTGCTTTGAAAAAGTCAATCAATAATAGAAGGAGCAGTCTTGTCCCTGGATGACCTCTCCCCCAAAACGAGGAAGAAGCAGGACCACAGCACTCCTCTAAGTAACCCTGCGGACTGGAACTGAGGAAGCAGAAATGTTATGACCGCGATGGCCACACTACAAAGTACAGCCACTGGTACTTGGTCACAGGCCATCTCTGCTTCTACTGGCCTGAGCCTCCTGAAACCCAAGCCAGGTCTGGGCTGTGGGAGTCTGCTACTGCCACTCAAAGGGAATCGATACTTTAGTCCATGCACAGAGGCGCCTGCTAACGGAGCCTGGCTGGCAGCCCCACAGCCAACCTGTTCGGGCTCATCAGCACACTTCCTTTTATTCACTTTTCCTTCTTTCCTCCTTCCTTTCCATGGGAAAGGCCACCTGTGCTAGAGGACAGCAGTCCCAAAACTAAGGCAGCACAGGGATAACAGCATTCAGAAAGCCTCCCTCAGCCCAGGAACGTGGGTAACAGCAAGAGAGATTACTCCATAGCCCCAGAGGCAGGTGGCTCCCTTCCAGTCCTCTGGCACTTCAGCTACTATTACCAGGGGAAGGGTTTAGCATTGCAGTGAGGACAGTTAATGTATTTTAATCTCCATCTGCATTGCTCACTATTTACTTTCCCGGCATACACAACCCAGAGCAGATAGACATTCAGCCAGGATTATGAAGAAGTTTATAGAGTTTTAATTAGTTTCACTTTCTTACAGCTCTGTAGACAAAGTACTTTTCAGCTCCTGAAATACCAACTGGATTTTCCTTCTTATTTAGTGAAAACAAGCTGCGTTTCTGTACAAACACATGCCGTTCAATTGATCATTCCTGGAGAAGGACAGCTTCCAAGTTCTCCACCCATTTAGTTCCACAATAGAGCTGTCAGTCTGGGGAACAAGACCTACACGGGCAGAAGGCAGAAGCAGCACGTTCCCGGCACCTGACTCTCAACGTGGGCTCACTTGCACAACAATGAGGTAGTCGTGAGCCAGAGGTCAGGACAGGATGTTGAAACCCATCTCTGTGTGCTGGCTTTCTCAGAATGCCACTGTCCCTGCCACAGCACTTCCCAAATGAGACAGCTTTTGTCAAGGCCGTGCAGAACTTCTGCTTGTGAGAGCCAATCCAAGTGACCCCAGAGCCAGAGAAGTGATCAGTACTTAGGAAAGTATGACATGTTGTATGGGAAAGAGCATTGCAGGAAAGATCTAGAAATTATCCCCACACTGGCACCAGAAGCCAGGGGTGAATTTTTCATACATTTGGACATGACTGATGAAATTCGAGGAGCCATTCATCTGAAGGACAGTACTTGTTAGCTGACTGATGGCAATGGTAAATGACTGGCTTCTATTGGTCTTCTTTTGCACTAAGGGTCACAGCAAAATTCATCCAAAAAAGCTCTCTACCCAATAGTTGCCAGCTCAAATCAAATACAGCTATTAAAATAACAAATTAAAAAAGAAAGAAAGATTAGCAGTAAAAGAAAGTAATGCTGTATAAAGAAATAGTTTGACAAAGCAAACCGTGGGAAGTGAGAAGTGTTCAGTCGTCAGGGCTGGTTGTTATTAATAGAAAGATAAGGAGGCAAAGACAATGTTTGTGCAGTGCTTTGCTATGTATCATTGCATACCTACAAGGAGGCAAGGAGGTGCTGTGAGGCTCGCTGGACAGCTCCAGCTTTACCTCCCAGAATTAATGTTTGTACTTTAAGGAAGAACTGACTACATTTGGGATTAAAATTTGTGTGGGTTAAAAGAAAGAAGGATGTGTGCCTGATCGAGATTTGATCTGCTTCAATATATAGACATAGGAGTGGAAAAGGAATTTCCTGCAGAAATGTCATTTACTGCATGAAGTCTTAATCTAAAGTAAACCAGCTTTCCCCCAAAGCCGCCTTCTTGGGTTGTTTGCATTGCTGCAAACCTGAAAGTGTCAGAAACTAAAAAAAAAAGATCCAATTCAGCAGTGTGAGTGGCCTGCTTCTACCACCCACCTTTTCTCACCTTCCCCCCTCATCAAAACCCTAAATCCGCAGAACTATTAAAAAAAAAATCTAGAGATATGCAAATGCTTGTTCTGATAGAATATTTTAAAAATATTTAGTTTACTAATATATAGGTGAAACTAAAAATAAAGCCAGAAACACTACCTTGTTTTCCTCATTGGGAATCCCTCAGATTGTCACATCTCAGGCTGGATCCCACAGTAATCTCTAACACAACAAAAGCTGATCGCTGATTTCGAAGCGATGAACAGTTTGCCTTAGAGGAAAATGCCTCCCTCAGGCACTCACCCTGAGCAATGGGAGCACAGCAGAATCCATCTAAGCTAATAAATCAAATGGTGCAAAGGTCTGTTTTAAGTACTTAATCATTTATACCGTTAAATTTTTAGGATGGCTTCTGACCACATTTTGCCCCAAGCAATCTAGCGGTATCTCACAGTTGCTGGGAATGAGCTGGGAGTTAGGCTGCCCCATGGACCATTCTCAATGGGCAGCTTGCACAGGCTCCTCGTTTTAGAAGCTGAAGGAGCTTAATAGTATGGGCAGAAGCCACGCTCTGGCATCTGGCCAGAAGGCTGAAGAGCTGTCCTGGCAATCTTCATGTACTAGTAGAGATGAGACCTATGAGACTGAAACTAAACAAGTACACACCCGACAGTGCACACTCTGCAACGAGATCCCTGTGCTGCCTTCCTCCACTTCTGCTTCAGCAGAGGCACACAGGAAGCAGGGCAGCCTCAAGCGCAACTCTGCTTTGCAATATGAAGGCCAGAGAGTTTAGAGGGCTTAATCATTATTTCTCCTCTACTCTCGACAGAGTAATCATATGTATGCAGATGCCTTATATGGACAAAAGCTAAGGGCTGCTTGCTTTCTAGCTCAGGGCAGTTGTGAGCATCACTGAAATGTTTCATGGTAAAACTACCACTCAGCAACATCAGCCATTCTTCCTTGCACACAGTTACCTCCTTCAAACATTCCGTAACAACCACAGGATGGCTACAGATTTAAACCCTGACAAATTCTACACCAGGAAAGACTTCTCATGAGATGTTTTTGCTGCATTAATTCACAGTAGGACTGAATTTTGGTAGTCTCAGACCAGGAATATTATTTAACTTGTCACCTCTGGCCGATTCACTCAAACTGCTCTGGCTGTTCTAACAGCTTCAGGAAAGCACATGAAATACAGCAAGCTTTGCTTTTGTTTTTTGATGAATAATCCCCCCCCTCCTCCAAATTACATGAGCTCAGCAAGGACTCTATATCAAAATCTCAAAAGATTCATTTGCCTTTGTTTTATGGTTTGTTTGTTTGTTTTTCACATTCAAGTAAATGCATTTTTCCAGTGTATCACACGTACAGAAACCCCTTTGAGAGAACATAAATCTTGGAGCCTGAGCTGCAAGTCTTCACCCTTTTGCTGACCAACCCTGTGAAATCCGACAGGTCGTTTGCACCAGCAATTTCATTTGGCAGCTCTAATTCCATACCAGAAAGTTGCCTCATTTCACAAGTGTTGCAAACCTGCAGTTCCCATAAAACACAACGGCTCAGCTGCTGTGAAAACTTAAGCTTCCTTAATCGCGTAAGGGCCTGCTCCCACAAGCAGCTATGCCCTCCCTTAAATCCACGAATGTAACTAAAGCCATTGACTTTGAGTCAACTTTCAAGTGTTTTCAAGTTAAACAGGAACTTAAGAGTTTTGGATTCGAGCCAAAGCTTTAAAACATTTCTCTTAAGCTTCTTGGTGCAAAATTTCACCCAGCTGTAAAGCAGAGATACAGATTTACCAACAGCATTCGCGGATGAAAACACATCCCCAGGGAACAGAGAAAGCTCTTCTTTTACTACAGCTGGAGCAACAAGAGCTGCTCTATACACGAGGCTGGAGATAGTCTTCCAGCACATCATTTCCACGTACCGCACATGCGTACACACGAGTCTCTATCAGACACACGTACGCTACATCCAGCAAGCTCTTCTATGGAAGCACACTCAGCATACACTCAAACCACACATTTCTCTCTGATGAAATGCATTTTATGGAAACTTGACATTTTCATTCTTAATCTGCTCATCCGTCCTTCCTTCCTTCCTTCCTTCTCTCCTTCCTTTCCTCCTTCCTTTTCTCTTTCTTTCTTTCTTTTTCTTTCTTTCTTTCTTTCTTTCTTTCTTTCTTTCTTTCTTTCTTTCTTTCTTTCTTTCTTTCTTTCTTTCTTTCTTTCTTTCTTTCTTTCTTTCTTTCTTTCTTTTTCTTTCTTTCTTTCTTTTCTCTCCTCTCTCTTTCTCTCTCTCTCAATCCCCCTCTCTCTCAATCCCTCTCTCTTT
>VZTU01027568.1:33383-51847 GCA_013400835.1 Zapornia atra | reverse complement strand
GCCCTTCTATGATTCTATGACTGACCTGTGAGGAGCACCTTAGGTTTGCAGAATGGGTGAGTGTAAGGTTTAGCCAACAAAGGCATTAAACAACTACTAGCCCATGGATTTCCTTCATTCTCCTTTCAGTGTGTTCCAAATCTTTGCTTCTTCCTTGCCTGCTTCTCTCTAAACACAGTTTCAAAACATATTGCAGGAAACCTTTTGGAGTGTAGCTGTATACAGGAGGAGGGTGTTGTCTTGCCTGCAGGCTCATATAATTACCTATACTGTGGGTTTCCAAAATACTTAGGTCTGCTGCCATTGAAAAGGGTGGTAAAGCTTCCACTGTGTTTTGTAGGAGTCAATTTTAGCCAGAACAGAGCACGCTGAAACACAGGGTCTCTGTTACTGGTGCAGTTTGGAAAGGGCTCAGAGAGAACTTGCACCCATATGGTGATTGTCTGATGTGCATGACAAATCCATGCTTAGTGGACACCAGCACCTGAAAAACAATCATGGCTTTGAAAAACTGTTTTCTTGGGGGATAATTCCCTGCCCATGGCAGGGGCATTGGAACTTGATGATCTTTAAGGTCCCTTCCAGCCCTAACCATTCTTGCTTCTGTGATTCTTTTAACAGAGCCTTCGTTTGACTTTGGTAGCACTTAATGATGTAATTTGTAAACCCTATTTTCTTTCTGTGTTGTGCAGAGTTATTTTGAACTGATTTTTGAATACTGCTTTTGAACAGAGACTCCCAGATTAACCCATGAGACGTTCAAAGCCCTGAAGCCAGGTCTGTCTGCGTACGCTGATGATGTGGAAAAGGTAATCTCCTTTCTCTTACTGTACAAACACAGGTGCCAAAGCTTGATGGGGCCCTGCAAGTCACCTCTCGTTGTGGTACAGTGTGCTGAACTGCCTGGGCTCAGGGAAGTGTCTCAAAATCAACAGTCAGAGTTGGTCAGTACGCAGAGGAGGAAGGAGCAGAGCACATCTCATTCTGCTCGGTGATGATGTTGTTAATTAAGCACAGTGGAATGGCTTTTCCTGTCTCTGCATTAAGCATTTCAGTGCGCTTCAGAACATGACAAGAGAGCCTTGAATTGGAGCAGTCTTCTCTGAAAATGACTGGAGCTGGATTCTCAGGTGTCCTGGCTTCAGCTAGGATACAGTTAATGTCTTTCTGGCAGCAGCTGGAGTGCCGTGTTTGGGAGCTAGGATGGGAGCAGTGCTGATAACACCCCGATGCTTCTAGCTGTTGCCAAGCAATCAAGGGCTTTTCAGCTGTTCCTGTTTCCCTGCTAAGGAGAAGGGAAGGGGACACAGCCAGGACAGGGGACCCAAACTGGACAAAGAGGGTATTCCATGCCAATTATCTCATGCTCAGCATTAAAGGGGGGCTGGTGGGGAGGGAGGAGCAGGCAGCTCCAGGACGAGTGGTTTTGGGGACCGTCTGGTTTTTTGGGACAGCTCTGAGCTGTACAGCCTGAGTTGTGTGGTTCAGTGAGAAACTGCACTGTGTATCACCAGTCTTGTATATTCTGCTGTAAAGTCTTGTTATCATTGTTAGATCTGTCTGCTGTCCCAGTAAACTATCCTGGGTTTGGTTCCTTGGGTTTTCTTCACCCTCCCTTTCTTTCCCCCCCACACACTCCCTCTTAAAGAACAAGCGGCTGCGTGGTACCCGGCTCTCAGCTGGGGCAAAACCATGACATCAGGGAAACAGTATAAAAAACAGGGGAAGGACTAAGTGACTTGTCTCCCATCTCCCTTATCTTTTAGCTTGCAGTGATCAAAGGGCTTCCAGAGCCAGACTTACACCCAGCTCATAGTGTTTTACCTGGCTCCAAAGGCCTTTTTTCCCAAGGATTTCTTATCATACTGCCTTTTGAACCTTTTGCAGCTGAAACATTCGGTGGCAGAGAGTTCCCTGTCCCAAAAAGTGTCTCTTTCTGTTTGTTTTTGATGGATAATCCCCATTAATTCCTCAGGTGTCCTGCTGACCCCTTGTGATATTTGCTTGTCTCTGTTCCACATTTACATTTACACCTCTGATCACCCTTTTGCCCTTCTAAGAAAGGAAAACCTTAACGAGTTTTTTGAGGTGCCAGGTTTTGTTCTGTCTTTGCTCACAGAGTGGCCAGGGAATAAAAGAGCTCCTGGAGGTGGCAAAGAAGGAAGTTCCTATGGAACTGTGGAAGTTTACTCCTCTGGTCCTGAAAGCCACAGCTGGCCTACGGTTGCTGCCAGGAGAGAAAGCTCAGAAGTTGCTGGATAAGGTACTATTCCTTGTCTTTTGGTTTGCCTTCCAGAAATTTCCTAGCTTGTTCCAGGCCCTGACAATTCTTTCAGCAAAAAATTTTCTTCTAACATCTAATCTGCCCCTGCCCTGACACAGCTTAGTGCCATTTCCCCTTGTCCTGTCACCTGGCTGAAGAGACCATCACACACCTCTCCACAACCTCCTTTCAGTAGAGGTAGGCAGTGATAAGGTCACCTCTCAGCCTCCTCTTCTCCAGACTAAACACCCCCAGCTCCCTCAGCTGCTCCTCATAGGCTTTGCCCTCCAGCCCCTTCCCCAGCCTGGCTGCCCTTCTCTGGACTCGCTCCAGGACCTCAATGTCCTTTTTATGGTGAGGGGCCCAGAACTGGACCCAGCACTCGAAGTGCAGCCTCACCAATACCCAGTACAGGGGTACCATCCCCTCCCTGGACCTGCTGGCCACGCTGTTTCTGATACAAACCAGGATGCTGTTGGCCTTCTTGGCCACCTGGGCACACTGCTGGCTCATATTCAGCCTGCAGTCAACCAACACCCCCAGGTCCCTCTCTGCCTGACAGCTCTCCAGCCAGTCTCCCCCAGCCTGTAGTGCTGCATGGGGTTGTTATGCCCCAGGTGCAGCACTCTGCACTGGGCCTTGTTAAACTTCATCCCGTTGGTCTCAGCCCATCGGCCCAGTCTGTTCAGGTCTCTTTGAAGAGCCTCCCTACCCACAAGCAATTCAACACTTCCTCCCAGCTCAGTGTCATCTGCAGACTTACTGAGGGAACACCCAATCCCTTCATCCAGGTCAGTGATAAAGATGCTGAACAGAACTGGACACACCACTGAGCCCTGGGGGACGCCACTCGTGCCCGGCCTCCAGCTGCATTTGGCTCCATGAACCACCCCCCTTTGGGCCTGGCCACCCAGCCAGTTTGTAACCCAGCAGAGGCTGTGCCTGTGCAGGCCCGTGGTGGCCAGTTTCTCAGTCAGAATGCTGTACACCTTCATGTATGTGAGCCATGCCTGTCATCTAACCCTGAAAGCAGTCAGAGCCACCTGATCTCAAATGGGGCTGCGGGGTGTGTGTGGGTGGGGGAGGGAGGAAATTGTGTTGAGTACAAGCACAGAGGAATAATGACAGCTCCAAACAAGCCTGGATGTAACAAGTGTAATGAGATACACCTAACAGTCACCACAGGCTTGTTCTTCCTGGGCATGGTGTGTTTGATCCTGCTATTTTGAGTAGAACTCCTGCTATTTCATTGGTCGTGTTACCAGCCTGCTGCTGCAAGGTTGCTCCGTTCTATTGATTGGAAAGAATCTTAAGTTTTATTTATAGGCATGTAAAATATGTTTAATATTTTAAAATATTCTAAAAATAGAATCTAGTCGACACCTTGTGGCTGCAGGAAAGGTTTATTAAGTGTGCAATAAGCATCCTCTTTTTTTTTCTGAGCAATAATTGGAAGGAGGGAATGTGGTGTGGTTGAAGCCAATGCCTGTACTGTTCTCTGCTGCCTGCATGCTGGCCTGTACTTTTCCATGCTGAATTTCAGCTGGGATTGCTGCAGTTGTTACTTCTGAGGACTCTGGAAACCTAGGGCTTTGCTGCCTCAGGTGGGATGTAGTGTAAAGGATGTCTGACAGCCAGCACGCTCCTGTTACAAATGCTATTCCCTGGGGCGTTCCTGAAAGCCAAGGTGTCCATCTCCTGCCCCTCCTGTGCATCTATAAAATACCCTGTGGGTCACCAGCTGTAGCAAAGTAAACTGAGTTCCCTTCCCTACCTGTGTGCATCCCTTGTTAATGGCATTTCTGAGGGGTCTTTGTCCTTGAAAACCCACATGTCCCTCCCTGTCCCTGCCCCAGAATCATAGAATGGTCTGGGTTGGAAGGGACCCCAAGGATCAGAGAGCTCCAACCCCCCTGCCACAGGCAGGGCCACCAACCTCAGGCCTGGAGCTACACAAGGTTGCCCAGGGCCCCATCCAACCTGGCCTTGAACCCCCCTAGGGACGGGGCATCCACCACTTCTCTGGGCAGCCTGTTCCAGCCCCTCACCACTCTCTCTGCAAAAAACTTCCCCCTAATATCTAATCTAAACCTTTCCAGACTGCAAAGCCAGTGTGTAAATTGCTGACCTTTTATAGCAGAGTGCATGCTGATGCTTGCTGGGGGCTCTTGAGCCTTAAACAAAGCGACGAGCACCAGTTGGGCTCTGGCCCAAGAAGAGGAGCAGTTGTGTAAAACTGGAGCTTCAAAAAAAAAAACAAACCACCCAAACCCTTGCTTTACAGCCATAAAAAGATTTCTCTGACTGTAGCTTTTACTTGAACTACAGGTGAAGGAGATTTTTCAGGCCTCCCCCTTCTTCGTGAGGGACAACTGCGTGTCGATAATGAATGGAACCGACGAAGGTAGGCTGGCTTGTGGAGACCCCTTCTGCCACCCTGGAGATCCCTGCTGCACTGTGTCAAGTCCTCCCTCTCTGTAGTGGGAACCCACAGCAGCAGGTTGGACACAGTTTTTATGCTGCCTCTGGCAGTGCTACAGTTTTCCAGCTTAAAGTCCTGAACTCTGTCCTGATTTTCAAAGCCCAATCCTCTGGGCTCACCAGGAAGCCACCGTGTAGTCAGGGCTTCTGGAAAGGTTTCTGGGAGTGTCTGCTTCTTGAGGTGGTCTTGAGCAACTGATTTTGCACACCCTGCTCTTGACAATGTTCAGCAGAGTTTTCTGGAAGTATTTGGCCACGTTAATTATAACTGACCTAATGAGTGTGATTGTGAATTCAATGTGAAAAAATATTATAGAGAGAAGAAAACACGTGTCAAAGTAAGTTGATGTTCATCAAAAAATGCTGAGAACAGAAGGTAAAGTCAGTATTTAAATATAATTTGAGGAAACATCTAAATTCTAAGTAACTGAGTGTTTTCAGTGTGCTTTAAATCTGCTTAGAAACCAGCCTTTAAAATAGCTGGAGCTTTTTGGAGCTGTTTATGAGTTTCTTTTTTACTGCCTAATGGAAGAAAGACATTGTAATTCTTCTTTTTGTTTTGTTTTAAAATCATTAATAACAATGACAGCCTTAGTTCAGCCAAAGGTTGAACTGGACCATGTTCCTTAGCGTGCCTTTGGTTTTAGCCACATGGATAAATATTTGAAATTGTTAACATAATGCCCACTAATTCATTTAATTTATGGAGAAAAGGTTTATAAAACCAGAAGAGGACAGAAACAGTGTGGGTCAAAACAAAAAAAAGGTTTAGAAGAAAATAATAAAAAATAGAACGCTGAAAAGATGAAAATTCTTGGTACCAAAAAGGAAAGTCAAGCAGCTGACATGGAACAAAAGCTCTACCAGAGGGTCATTTCTTAAAAAAAAGTCATTTCCTTACCTTTTAGCTAAGGACTGAAGCCTTTGTGACTTCTCACCTAAATGTTTGGCCTGTAAAATACAGAGCTCTCCAGGCATTTCATGTGTGGGGCTTCTCTTCCAAGTATCTCATGAGCTCTGGTGTGGAAAACCATTCTCTCTGTTCAAGGCATCAAACCTTGGGTTTTGATAGCCATTGACAGCTGTGGAACTGTGACTTTGGGGCAAGGTAGGTCAGGGGAGCAGGTCTCAGCAGACTTCAGCTATTCCCCCTTCTTGAAGGTCCTTGCTTAGCTCTCAGCCAGACATCCATTGGAGACTCTGTAATAGAAGTCCTCCCCCGGGGAAGGAGGGCAGTCCTGGTCTCTGGTGCCTCTGTTGTTGAACAACTGGCTCTGATTTGCATGTTATTTTGGTTCCACAGTGCAGTTAAACTGCATGAGAAAAGTTAAAAATACCTCCAGCTAAACAGATCCTAAAGGGGAAAGGCCTTGTGATTCAGCTCACCTTATTTGTTGCTGTTGTTAGATAAAATGAACTGGTATGATCTAACAGTGTGTCTTCTGAATCTTTGCCTTATTAGGTATCTCAGCCTGGATCACCATAAATTTTTTAACAGGTATGTGTACATGAGCATAAAGATATGACCAATGCTGTGAAATTCATGCTGGTTTCTACCCCTGCACGCTCATTCACTGGGGTGGAGTGGGAGAAAGAAGGGTCTGGGAGTAAGTCAGCAGTTTTGGTTTTTTGCCTGGCCTATTTAAGTCATTAGGATTTCAACCATTTACTTGACAGAGTGAGGAGTTTAAGCCCTTTTCCTAGATGGTCAGTGTAGCCTTTATTTCAGTTCCCTGTAGGGAAATTTCATTCCTTCTTAGAGTCTGCTTGCTAAGCTCTGGCTAAATTTTTAACGTGGGTATTCTAGATGTGTTTGGCAGCTGCACAGAGTGAAAGAAAGCACTTCCTTACAGATTTGTAATGTAGAAATACCACATGTGTTTACACTGCTGAGTTAGAAAAGGGTGGTGTGGTGGTTTTGGCCCTAACCAAAGGCCAAATCCCCCCCAAGCCGCTCGCTCACTCCCCCCTTCAGCCCAAAAGGGGGAGAATATAGCTATTGGGAGGCTTAGGGCTTGGGATAAGGCCAGAGGGAGCACTTTCCAGTTAGTGCAATGGGCAAAACACACTCAGCACAGAGTAAAGGAAAGTGATTTATTACTACTTACTACAACTCACACACCCCGTGAACTGGAACGAGACAAGAAGCAGCCAGGTCTTCAAGCCCCTTCCCCCCACCCCTCCCTCCTTAGCAAACTTAAACCTCATCACGATCTTACTCCCTTCTTCCCCCACAACATGGTGTGGGGAGGGGCAGGGAATGGGCAGGGGGTTCCAGTGATCCCTCACAAGCTGCTTTCCTTCCCCAGATCTCATCCCTTCTCCTTCCCCCCACCCCCACCCCCGGCCTCTTCGCACTCCTGACTTTAATCAGAGATTGGCTCCCTTCTTCCCCCCCATGGCAGCACAGGGGGGGCAGGGAATGGGCAGTGGGGGGGTCAGTCCGTTCCTCCCGAGCTGTCTTCCATCTCAGCTGGGGGGGGGCATTCCACACACACCCCCCCTTCCCCTGCGGCACCGTGGGGTCCCACCCACGCCAGAGTCGTGTCCACGAGCTCCTGCAGCGTGAGGCCTCTCTGTGGGGGAGTCACCTCCTCCCCACAGGCCCCTCAGCAGGACTCTCCCCTCCACAGGGTGCTGACACCCGGGCCCAGACCCCCCGGCCTGGTGCCCCCCAAAGTCACAAGTCCCCCTGCAACCCTGCTGAGGCGTGGAGCAATCTGCACAGGGCACAGGTGTCTCTGCTCCCCGTCCTCACCCCTGGGCTGCGGGGGGACACCCGTGTCCCCATGGGCTGCACCCCGAGCTGCAGGGGAAACTCTCTCTCCACACCCCCCCTCCTGCGGGCCTGGCCTTGGCGCCTGTGTGGCCTGGGCCATCTTCTCCCTCCCGCTCCGCTGGCAAAGTGCCCCTGCCAGCAGGTTTTCTCTCCTCTCTGGGATTCCCAGAGGGGCTCTGACCAGCTCTGACAGGCTCAGGCTCCAATTTGGCCTGGAATGGACCAATGCTTTCAGAATCTGGGGCTTGCAGAGAGCTGTAACTGCAGCTGACAACAGCCACTGAAGCAGCACAGTTACACCAAACTGCAACAGGTGGTTGAAGAGTACAGCAAAAACTAAGCTGAAGCCAGTAAGTAAAGCATTCTGCCATCCAAGCCTTCTGCTCAGCACACACGGTGTGTGGAGCAGTATGACAAGTGCTCTAAAGCTTTTTATGCTCAAGGGAAATATCAGAAAGGTCAGAGATCTTCAAACGTGAGCTGCTGTGAGGTATAGCAAGGCACTTGGCCAAAAAACAAGCCTTGTCAGGAAAGGTGTGTTTGAAAGATAGAAGAGCTGGATTTAAATGAGAAGAGAGGTGGCTGGGCTGACAGCAGGAAGAATTCCAAGAGAGCTGAGTCTCTTAGGCCAGCTCTTTTCAGCCTGCCATCCCCTTGGCCATAGGAATCTGCAAAATACCACTAAGGGATCAGGGGGAGTTAGCCAAGAAAACCACATTCCTCTGTGTCACAAAGTGGTTACCAGAGTAGAGTTTGCAAAAGGGTCCTTGCATCCACTGAAAAATGTTTAGGAATCCAATAGCCAAAGCTGCTGTAATTAGGGCATGAACAGCCACCAGAGAAATAAGAGAAATTCTGTTGCCTGTAGATTTTCAGGTCACCCTGGTAAAGCCAAAATAAGTGCCCAGTAGATGATGGTATGATTTATTGCTGTCTGGAAGCTGACAGGTGGAGTTAGATTGTCCTGGTTTTGTCCCATTGTACTTCTGGTTTTGTTCCCAACCAATTTCTCACAGCACCCACCACGGGTTTGACTGTTCTGTTGCCCATTTCAGGTAGCCTAGACCACCCCCAGAAGAGAAGTGTGGGGATGTTGGATTTGGGTGGTGGATCAACGCAGATCACCTTCCTTCCACGCACTGAGGTAATGTGAGTGTGCACAGTGCTGGGAAACACTGATGCATCCATCTGTTAACTGCTCAGATTCGTTTCCTTTTGGGGACAGACTAAGAGTTGGTCAGTGTGACATGAAGCCACCCTTCTGACAGAAAAACCCAGGTCACTTGGCCATATCTGTCAGTCTTGGGTTCACAACTCTTTTTCGGTCCTCTTACTCCAGCCCCTTGAGCTGGTGCTGCATGTGGTGAGTCTGCCAGGGCTGCTGTAGCTTTGGGAAAATGCAGTGTTTTTCCCTGAGTGTCTTTAACCTTTGGCTGTCAGTTTGTGCTGCTCATAATGAAGATCTCAAAGACAATGCTGTTAATGAATTCAAGTCTGACATTTGGTCTATATTGGGTTTTAAGAACACAGTAAGGTGCCTTCTCAGTCCTTGTTTCTGGGTTTCTACATGCATCTACTCAGTTGCAAATGAATGCTAAGGATCAACTGTTATCATGCAGTAAGAAATACATGCAGATGTTTGTCATTTCAGCTTCCTGCTGTGGCATTTTTATGGGTGTTCTGTGAGCTGGAAGCCCTGTGGGTGTGAAGTCGTGAGGCTCTGGCCTGAGCAGAGATGCAGCTCATAGTAAAGCTTCTCAGAAGCAGAGGGTTGGGCTGCTGTACCTGGTGTGCCAGGCTGGGCTTAATCAGACACTGTGCTCTCACAGCAGCATGACAGGGAGAGTGAAGAGTCTGGGATGGGGATATATCTGCCCTTGGACCTGGTGCAGCATGAATAGCATTGTGGCTTGAGCTGTGTTCCCCACGAACACCAGGCCAACAGTGCTGCTTCATTTGGGGGAGAGGCTGCACAGTGCTTTAGATAATTACCCTTTCATTTCCTCACACCACAGGCTGGTCCTCACTCTGTTCCTTGGCAAGCACAGGGATGTCCTTTTCCTTGGGTTTGTGGCAGTTCACAGCTGAATTCACTGCAGTAGGAAGTTAATGCGTGCCTTGCTTTCTAATGGTTTTGCACACAGTTTTCCCTAGTAGAGATCATATGAAGAGGTAGTTGCTGTAGCCTCTTGACAGTAGCAGTTAAGAGCTGGAGTAAGGATTCCTTTTCAATTAAAAAGAACTCCTTTATACACCAGTTTGGTGTGGGTACAAATAGACATGTAACCAGTTTAGACTCTTGATATGGAAAGGCAGTATTTTAGCTCCAAGTTTTGTGGTTGTGTTGTGTGTCAGTGGGCAAATCAAAGTAGGTGCAAATTCATCATTTCTCTCTGAACCATGCTAGGGTAGCTTCACATTTTTTCCTTCAGTTTTGGAAGATTGTGATGTGGATGCTTGCTGCTGCTGGCAGAAACCTTGCAGTGACATCTTTTTCTCCCCCCAGGCAACTCTCCAGACATCACCAGCTGGCCATACAACTTCATTTCAGATGTTTAACAACACCTACAAGCTGTATTCTTACAGGTTAGTTGTGGGAAAGAGAGCACGCTGTACAGACAGAAGCTTTCTATGAAGCTGGTGAGATCTAGGGGCTTTGCTGAAAGGGGTCTTTGCAAGGGAGTGCTGGGAAGGAGGGGAGAAACCTGGGCCATGTCACTGTGAAGGCTTGGCAGGTGCCCACCAAGCTGCTCTGTCACTCCCCCTTCATCAACAGGACAGGAAGAAAACATGACAAATGGATTGTGGGTCAGGATCAAGGAAGTCACTTNGTAATTAGGGCATGAACAGCCACCAGAGAAATAAGAGAAATTCTGTTGCCTGTAGATTTTCAGGTCACCCTGGTAAAGCCAAAATAAGTGCCCAGTAGATGATGGTATGATTTATTGCTGTCTGGAAGCTGACAGGTGGAGTTAGATTGTCCTGGTTTTGTCCCATTGTACTTCTGGTTTTGTTCCCAACCAATTTCTCACAGCACCCACCACGGGTTTGACTGTTCTGTTGCCCATTTCAGGTAGCCTAGACCACCCCCAGAAGAGAAGTGTGGGGATGTTGGATTTGGGTGGTGGATCAACGCAGATCACCTTCCTTCCACGCACTGAGGTAATGTGAGTGTGCACAGTGCTGGGAAACACTGATGCATCCATCTGTTAACTGCTCAGATTCGTTTCCTTTTGGGGACAGACTAAGAGTTGGTCAGTGTGACATGAAGCCACCCTTCTGACAGAAAAACCCAGGTCACTTGGCCATATCTGTCAGTCTTGGGTTCACAACTCTTTTTCGGTCCTCTTACTCCAGCCCCTTGAGCTGGTGCTGCATGTGGTGAGTCTGCCAGGGCTGCTGTAGCTTTGGGAAAATGCAGTGTTTTTCCCTGAGTGTCTTTAACCTTTGGCTGTCAGTTTGTGCTGCTCATAATGAAGATCTCAAAGACAATGCTGTTAATGAATTCAAGTCTGACATTTGGTCTATATTGGGTTTTAAGAACACAGTAAGGTGCCTTCTCAGTCCTTGTTTCTGGGTTTCTACATGCATCTACTCAGTTGCAAATGAATGCTAAGGATCAACTGTTATCATGCAGTAAGAAATACATGCAGATGTTTGTCATTTCAGCTTCCTGCTGTGGCATTTTTATGGGTGTTCTGTGAGCTGGAAGCCCTGTGGGTGTGAAGTCGTGAGGCTCTGGCCTGAGCAGAGATGCAGCTCATAGTAAAGCTTCTCAGAAGCAGAGGGTTGGGCTGCTGTACCTGGTGTGCCAGGCTGGGCTTAATCAGACACTGTGCTCTCACAGCAGCATGACAGGGAGAGTGAAGAGTCTGGGATGGGGATATATCTGCCCTTGGACCTGGTGCAGCATGAATAGCATTGTGGCTTGAGCTGTGTTCCCCACGAACACCAGGCCAACAGTGCTGCTTCATTTGGGGGAGAGGCTGCACAGTGCTTTAGATAATTACCCTTTCATTTCCTCACACCACAGGCTGGTCCTCACTCTGTTCCTTGGCAAGCACAGGGATGTCCTTTTCCTTGGGTTTGTGGCAGTTCACAGCTGAATTCACTGCAGTAGGAAGTTAATGCGTGCCTTGCTTTCTAATGGTTTTGCACACAGTTTTCCCTAGTAGAGATCATATGAAGAGGTAGTTGCTGTAGCCTCTTGACAGTAGCAGTTAAGAGCTGGAGTAAGGATTCCTTTTCAATTAAAAAGAACTCCTTTATACACCAGTTTGGTGTGGGTACAAATAGACATGTAACCAGTTTAGACTCTTGATATGGAAAGGCAGTATTTTAGCTCCAAGTTTTGTGGTTGTGTTGTGTGTCAGTGGGCAAATCAAAGTAGGTGCAAATTCATCATTTCTCTCTGAACCATGCTAGGGTAGCTTCACATTTTTTCCTTCAGTTTTGGAAGATTGTGATGTGGATGCTTGCTGCTGCTGGCAGAAACCTTGCAGTGACATCTTTTTCTCCCCCCAGGCAACTCTCCAGACATCACCAGCTGGCCATACAACTTCATTTCAGATGTTTAACAACACCTACAAGCTGTATTCTTACAGGTTAGTTGTGGGAAAGAGAGCACGCTGTACAGACAGAAGCTTTCTATGAAGCTGGTGAGATCTAGGGGCTTTGCTGAAAGGGGTCTTTGCAAGGGAGTGCTGGGAAGGAGGGGAGAAACCTGGGCCATGTCACTGTGAAGGCTTGGCAGGTGCCCACCAAGCTGCTCTGTCACTCCCCCTTCATCAACAGGACAGGAAGAAAACATGACAAATGGATTGTGGGTCAGGATCAAGGAAGTCACTTACCAGTTACTGTCCTCAACTTCACTTAGTTAATTTATTGCCAATTAAACAGTAGTATCCTACTGTTTAGGAATAAATTAAAATATAAATTAATTTAGGAGTAATTAAATATAAATTAATTAAACCATAAATAATTTAAATCTAAATTAATTTAGGTATAATTAAATATAAATTAATTAAGTTATAAACAAATTAATTTAAATCTAAATTAATTTAGGAATAAATTAAAAATAAATTTTAAAAAACCCCAAATAACCAAAACCACCTCCCTCCTCACCTCTCCCTTCTTCCCAGGCTCAGCTTCACTCCCAGCTGTTCTGCCTCCTCACACCTGAGCAGTGCAGGGGGGATGGAGAATGGGGGTTGTGGTCAGTTGATAACATTTGGTCTCTGCTGCTCCTTCCCCCTCACTGCCTTCCCATGCTCCCTGTGTTTTGGGCAACAATATATCCCAAAATACCCTTGCTCCGGATTGTGCTTGGGTTCAGAAAGAGTCAGCTCTGCCTGTTAGAGGTTGTGCTGCCTTTGAGAAGGGTAGAAGAAAGGAATGCCTACAGCATTCCCTGTTCTTCAAGAGCCAGATTACAGCTGACAGCTGTTGCCTGTGCTTTCCCAGAGATTATCCTTTGGGCAAGGGTAATGCCAGAACGGGGTGTTACGCTGTGGGTGTGAGCTGCTGACTCAAGCCCTGTTGTAGGGGCTGTGTAGAGGAGACTGGCATGCCCCAGCCAGGAAGGTGCCAGAGGAAGGATGTTTGTTGTTCACAGAGGCTTTTATCCCTTTGCAGTTACCTGGGACTCGGGCTGATGTCAGCAAGGCTCGCCATTTTAGGAGGAGTTGAGGGAAGACCCTGTAAGTCGTGGGCACTCCTCAAGCCTTGGCTCTGAGCATAGGGTTGTCGGGGAGGAGGAGTTGTGTGTCCCCTTCCCACTGCCCTCCTGAGTGGTATGTGGACTCCTGTCATCGTGGCTGGGTGCGCCGGAGACAAAGGCCGGAGGTGACACTGCGAGGTCCCAGGAGAGCTGGGTTCCTGCCAGCCCTATGGGGCCATGACTGGGGGCTTGGAGCTGCCTCCCTGAGGCCGTGGGACAGTATGGAGCAGGGCTGGGGACGAGGCATCTGAAAGGAACCCCTTCTCTTTTTCCTTAATGTGGCTTTGTTTTGTTTCAGTAGGAGAAGGGGAGGAATTGATCAGCCCTTGTTTGCCACCTGGCTTCAAATCTGAATGGCACCATGCTGAGATAATGTACAAAATCAAAGGACAGAAGGCAGGTACAGTGATTTAGCACACTTCCTATCTAGGCTAGCATGCTGTTAGCAGAGCAAATGACACTCACAGCCTCTTGGAAAGACACTAGACTCTCTGTTCGCTCTTCTGTCTGGCTTCTCCAGAGAGAAGATTCTGCAGCTCTTTCCTCTTGTGCCATGGTGTGTCTGTCCAGTCAGTAAAGCAGCTGGTAGTAATGCAGTTGCAGCTGAGCAATCCCTGACCAGGTCTTTAGGCATTCTTCTGCCTCGAATGATGCTGCCCACCTCTGATCTGTCGCGTACTTAGTCCCAACCTGAGGACAGTGAGCGTTACCACTGGAAGAAGATGCAGCTTTCAGTCCTTTGTGAAAAGCCTGTAAATTCTTAGGATTATTGTGTGAGAGGGAGCCTGTTTCCTGGCAGACCCTTAATGAATTGTATGTATATTTAACCCTGCCTGTAATATGCTGGGTTTCTTTGCCTTCGTTTAGGTGAGCCTCTGTATGAGTCTTGTTCTAACAAAGTAGCAAAGATGCTCTATAAAAAAGTGCATAAAGCTGAAGAAGTGAAGGACTTGGACTTCTATGCTTTCTCCTACTACTATGACTGTGCAGCAGAGGTTGGTCTCATTGGTATGTTTGCTCCTGTTTTCATTTCATCTTAAATGACAAGTTGTGGGAGGGACGGTAACACTTCTGTACATGGCGACGCTTTGTTAAGCTGTGGTGGAGCTTGGTCTTTTGTTACTGCTGCTGCCCAGCATTGGTCCTGACTGAATATTGGATGCTGTGGAATTTCTGTAGAGGAGGGACTGAGGGTTGTGAAACAGGACCTGCAGCTTCTGGTAGCAGTATTTCAACAGAAAGCCTGCATTTCGGAAATTGTTGGGGTCTGATTAACTCTACAATCCAATATAGAAAAAAAAGCCCTTGCAACAATAAGCATATTTCTTGGGCTGTAATGCACATCAGACTTGTGATCTTGGGCTGTTCTCTTCACTGACCTTTTCAGATGGAATGAAGATTTTCAGGTAATCCTACATGTATTCAGAATGGCTCCTGCCTCCTTTCCAATGGTATGCTGGTGCACAGAAGGCTGCTGTGTTCAGCAGTAAAAAGCAGATGATGAGATCTCAAGCTGGTATGGACAAACATACTATGGTGGTTCAGCCCCAAGCAGTGGCTGAGCTCACTCCCAGCTGAGAAACAGCCAGAGCCCCCATGGATTGGACAGTTTACTGACAAAAAGCACTGTGAAAGGGGAACAGTAACAGCCCGTAGCAAATTTCACGTACACCTGGTGATAACACAAAGCACCTTATCAACCTGAAAATAACAGAGTACTGCACAAGGACTGACCCAAGACCCCAACCACACTTGCACTGCCTTAAACACATCCCAGAGCACCCCTCCCTGAGCAGCCCCTTTTATGGGGAAGTGATGTCAGATGGTGAGGAAACAGCCCGGGCTAACTCAGCTCACCTGTGCTGGCTGCTTGGGGAGGTTACTTCTGGCCTGGCTGGAACCAGGACACATACCCTTCTCCTCAACCACTTTGTTTCACAAACAATTTCAGATTTGATGTGTCACAGAGCACCACTGCCCTGTCAGATCTGGCCAAAGGTGTTAACTGTGTTCAGGTGTCACAGGGCCAGGTAGCACTGACACGGGGACAAGATAAGAGAGTCTGTAAACTTTGTTTCTTTAGGAAATGAGGCTAAATGTTCTTCATCAAACAAGGCTTTTTTGTCTATATTAAGAATCCTTTAAAGGTTGTTTTGCCCTTAATGCATGTGTGGGTTTTGCCATTGATTTCGGTGGCTCAATATTTGTTTGTCGAACAACTTTAAAGACTTGAATCTACAATTGCCTTTCTACAACAACAACAAAAAAACCAACATAAAAGACTATGGTTTTGTGGGTTTTTTTTCTTTTAGATAAAGAAAAAGGAGGAAGCTTAACTGTTGGTGACTTTGAAATTGCAGCTAAATACGGTGAGCAAAGTACAAACCCAGTAATTTTGTGTAAATTCATACCCGGGTGGCAAATGTAAGACAGGCTAAGAAATGTAAATATCAAGCACCTTTCTCCATACCATCTCACTGACATTTCTGCTTATTTCTGAATATCTCTACTGTTTTTACAATCCTTTTGCTTCTGCAAGGTCCTGTAAGGCCTATCTTGTAACACTTCCATTTCAAAACTCTCCGAAGGAGTACTGATAAGCTTGCCAGTTAACAGCTGCCCTGAAATCATGCTTTCAAAACAGATGGGGGTAGTTCTCATCCTGTTAGCATAACCTGTTCTGATCTGGTTTTGTTTTTCTTCTTGTCCTTTGTTCGTATGCTTGATTGTTCATCAGTAAAGGGGGAAAACTGGTTCATAGGTTTTTTCACTTCATCAGCTGCAGAGAGAACTTCCTGCACAGATTTACAGCTGTAAACATTCTTAATGCCACGAACTGGGGCTTTCAGCAAACTGATGTGGGGCACTTGGGCAAACTTGATAAATGACTGAACGGTTCTTGCAGTTCTGACTTCTGGGCTGCTGCTTTTGCAATCCATCCTGAGAAAGGAAATAGGTTTTATGTTGGTTTTGTCTTTTTTTTTTTTTTCTCTCTGTCTTCCCCCTGCCCTGGCTTTGGTTTTGTCAGTGTCTGTTAAGTGCTTATGCTCGAGAAGCATAACAAGCTGGAGGTTGCTCAGACTTCTAAAGGCTTGAAGACAGCAGGAGGAAGGTTGGAGGCCCTCTTCCTACCTTTCTGGAGAGGTACAAGAAGCTCAGCTGTCTTAGGGGAGAGACAGAATGCCTTGATCTTCATTCTGATGGTGCCAGAGGTTTTCTGCTTCTATTGTGTGCATGTCTTTTCAACCCCATTGTAACAGGTTCCATCGCTGCACAGCTCAGCTGACAGGTATCATGGAGGTTTTCTGAAGGCACTAGGCATGAGCACATGGTGCACATTCCAACACTCTTCTCTTGTCTCTGTAGTGTGTAAGACCATGGAAATCAGGCCTGGCAGCAGCCCTTTCCTCTGCATGGACCTCACATACATCAGCTCTCTCCTGCAAGAATTGGGCTTCCCCAAGAGCCAAGTCTTTAAGGTGCTGCACACATGGGCTTGCTGGGGAGGGTGGGCAGGAGGGTGCTGGAGCATGAGGTAGTCTGGTCAGCCCTTGTTACGCCTTCTTCCTACAACATTGCTCTGCGATTCGGGGGGGAGGCACGCTGTCCCCACTGTAGCAATAGCTGGTGGTGACAGCTTTCAGTGCTTGCATGCATCTCCTGCTCCCAAAGAACTGAGTTTTAACTCGTTTGTTGTGGGTTTTTTTTCCCCCCCTCCAGCTTGCCCGGAAGATTGACAACGTTGAAACGAGCTGGGCATTGGGAGCCACTTTTCATTACATCGACTCACTCAATAGACTCCAGTACTAAAGCTCCTTCAAGATGACTTTTGGGAATCTCATTTTTTGGAAGCCTAGTGTGGGAGAATGTTGAAGGGCCTTCTTTTGGCTTCCGGAGTCCTTTGGGAGGTCATGGTGAACTAGGCCCTTTCCTCCCACCCCCTGCCAAGACCCCTGCCATCACTAGCTCTTTTCCAGCGCAGAGTGCGGTGTCTGAAGAATGAGCCTTGATTTGGCAGCATCTGCAGTCACCTGGTAAAACTTGATCATTGCTGAAGGAAAACCAGGACTCTGCAGGATACCTGGGATCTCTCTGAGGAAAATGCACTGTTTGGAACCTGCCTGTGCTGTTTGCTCCCTACTGCGCTGCAGTCGCTGCGGGGAGCGGGCGCTCCGGAAAGAACTCTTTACCACCCCGATTTCAGGGTGGGTTTCCCCACTGTTTGTCAGCAGTTTTCAGTGAGGATTATTTTCATTGTACTGCTTCTGTGCTTGAGGGTGATCTTGTGGGTGTTGCGTCCAAGGACGGTGCTTTCACACAAAATGTGCTGCTGACGGCAGCTCTGACACGCGGTGCCGAAGTCTCAGCTCCACTTTCCATTTGCCACACCAGCACCCTAGAAACTGGCAACGGACTGAGAGGTGTGAATCAGAGCCCACGTACCCGGTAGGGTTAAAGCCTACAGCCTGATGTTGGTTCCCTAGCTGTTGGGAAATGGATGGTGGGAGATGCCATCAGATTTGCTGGATCTAGACAAGCGAAGCCTAGGAGTTGGATATAGGGCTGGATTTAACAGTTCTGGAGTTGGTCAGTGTGAGATGGACAACTTGTTAGACCTCATGGACGTCTGTGCCTTGGCAAGGTTGACGCAGGCCCTGGGCTGAATGCATTGTCACTGTGGTTTGGGTGCTGCTCCCTACAGACGCCTCTTACTTCGATAAATGAATGTAGTGTGGTGGGGAGCTGCAGTGCACCGCCCCAGTAGTGCCCTGTGGCCTTGGAGGCAGTGGGAGCTGGAGAGGATGTGCTGTGCTCATCGTAATCTGTGGAATTGTGTTGTATTTGTATGGATGTTCAGAGCAGACCTGAGTGGTCTTTCGGGGGGTGCAGAAGAGCCCTGTGTCCCAGAGAGCCCGCACTGGGCTCGTGGCCACAGCCTCGTCCTCTCCCCAGGGCAGTGAGATGTGGTGTGGCGGCATGCAGTGCTGCTGGCTCTGCAGCCGAGTGTGCAGGGGGACACAATAAAACCCCCATTTAAAGTGACAACGTGGTGGGGTGGCTTTTTTGTGCCTGAGCCTGCAGGGAGGTGGGTTGAGAGATGGGTAGTCTGATGCCGTTCCTGTCCCCTCATGCCATCACGGTCTGTCCACCATCCCTGTCCCCCCCAACCCCATACACCACCCCTGTCCCCTCACACCACGGCAGCCCCAGATGCCATCCCT
>VZTU01027568.1:0-33112 GCA_013400835.1 Zapornia atra | reverse complement strand
GCGGCCCCGGCTGCGGCAGAGGTAGAGCCAAAGCCAGAGCCAGAGCCAGCGGCGGAGCCGGCCGGGCGGAGGGATGGCGGCGCCTCTGACCGATGGGGAGCGGCGGAAGCAGATCAGCGTGCGGGGCATCGCAGGCCTGGGGGACGTGGCCGAGGTGCGCAAGAGCTTCAACCGGCACCTCCACTTCACCCTCGTCAAGGACCGCAACGTCGCCACCCCCCGCGACTACTACTTCGCGCTGGCCCACACGGTGCGCGACCACCTGGTGGGGCGGTGGATACGCACCCAGCAGCACTACTACGAGCGGGACCCCAAGGTGAGCCCCCGCCGGGCCCTGCTGCGGGGGAAACCGGGTCCCGGGGGGACGGGGTGGCCGCGCCTTCCTCGCGAGTGTCTCTGTATCCCACGGGTGGGTGTCACCCCTGGCCATTCCCGCAGCCGCGTCTCTTGAGTGCAGCTCAGCGTGGCCATGTCCCCTCGGGCATCCCCATGGCGTTCGTGGCCCCTTGCTGTTGCTGTGTCCCTTGTGCACCTCACCACAGCTTCTTCCTCATGGCTGTCGCCACAGACATACTTCTTGCACACACCCTGCAGTGGCTGTGTCCCCATGGCCACGTACCTCGCATGCACATGGACCTTGTGTGCACAAGGCTGTGGCCACAGCCCTCGTGTACCCCGTGGGCATCGCCACAGCCATGGCCCTTGCGTGCACCTCGCCGTGGCTGTGTCCCCATGGGCCTTGCCCCAGCCATGTCCCTCACACACGGCTGCGTCCCTCGTGCAGGCTGCATCTCCACAAGCTGCATCTCAGGCATCCCTGCGACTGTGATCTCCTGTGCCTCGCTGCAGCCACATTCCCTGTGTTCCCCCTGTAAGCGTGTCATCACACGGACCTTGCTGCCGCCAGCTCTTCCGCACGCTTCACCGCCGCCGTGCCCTGCACTCGCAGTTCTGCGGCGGTGTCCCCTCCGAGCACCGTCACCTCCTCTTGGCACATGCCAGCACAGCCGTGTCCTGCCTTCACTCCTTGCAGAGCCCACAGGCAGCTCAGCTTTGAGGCTGGAGAGGAGTTTTCTTGCCTTGTGCAAACCAGACAAGCTCCCCCAGGCCTCCAAACCCCAGTCCTGGGGGACTTGGCATACTCTCTCCTCTCCTCCCCACTTACAAAGTCAGGATGGCAATGCTGGAGGTGTTTGGGGGACGAGGGAGGGATGTTACTCGCTCTTAATCCTTTTGAATTAAGACCTGATCCAGCACTTAACTGGCAAGCCCCAGAGGGGCAGGTGTGTACTGGAAAAGGCACGTACCTTCCCAGCAGGCAGTTGCCTCCCCGAGTCAGCTCTTTTCTCAGGGTTATGAATATTGCCTTGACACAAGAAGCAAACTGCACTTTCAGGCTGGTATGGCTGCACACACGCTGGGAGTTACGCCGGTGCGTGGAGCCCTCCCTTTTATCCTTACACAAATGCGCGCTGATCCGTGTTGCTGCCCTAGCAGAAGGGATTGTACAGATCCCATAAAGGGTAAGAGGAGCTGGGAATGCGTTGGCTCGCTGGCCCCTCTGCTTAGATTTTCACTAGAAACATGTCCCTGTGGGAGGCTAAGGAGTGGAGTATTTATACAACCCTGCGATGTTTTC
The DNA here is from genome assembly GCA_013400835.1 of Zapornia atra. Classification (NCBI taxonomy): domain Eukaryota; kingdom Metazoa; phylum Chordata; class Aves; order Gruiformes; family Rallidae; genus Zapornia; species Zapornia atra. Next base: position 31,473 of record VZTU01027568.1, on the reverse strand, counting down.
AGGGTTTCCCATGAGCCCCAAGGAGCAGAGGAGGCACCTTTCCCACTCGCAGCAGAGGTGGCAGAGCAGTTAACCCTCCTGCTCAGCCTGTCCCAGACCTCTCCAGCTATGGAGGAAAGAAATCCAAGGGGAAGCACAGTTCAAAGTCAGGCTGTCGCTCTGTTAAAAAATTCCTCTTTATTTATAAAAATGTCTAGGGCAATAAATCTGAGTGAGGGCAGAAGTCTGCACAGCTTGATTCCCATCCTCCAAACAGGCTGTCAGTACCATTGGAGGCACAGGCCCAGCTCCTCTGAAACTGGAGGAGGGGTCGCTGCCAAGCAGCCTGTCTCACATGGTGTTGCCGGGAGCCCGGCCCCTTGTGGGACCGTTTAGTTGTTCAACAGGGCAACGTGTGAGACCCAGCATGGGGAGGACAGGAGGAACCTGTGTAGTGGAACCACTTGAAAATTGTTAGCAGGAAGGGGCCTGGCTCCGAGCCTGAGCGTGGGGCATGGGGGGAGCTTGCTCCAGCTTTCAGCAGGCACCAGATCAGCTTCAGCTCAGCTTGGGAAAACTTTAAAAGCCCAGCGTAAGCGTCACCTCAACTGAGCCGGACGGTGTATAAATATACTGCTCAGCTTCCTAGATAATTCTTGCCCTTCGTTAATTAGGGAAACACTTAGCAGGCAACTGAGATTTTTCTATAGAAGGCTGTTGGCAGGGAGAGACGCGGCGGAGGGTTGGCTAGCATCCCGTGCGAGATCCTTCTGACAAACAGGCTGCAGTGCGTGGTGTTCAGGAGCAGGCACCAAGAGCTGGTCCCTCCTCTGGAGAGCACTCGAGTCTGCTGTTAATTTTAACTGACTTTGGTGGAAAGGGAAATGCTGTGCTGTGTGTAAGCCTCTTGCTTTACCTTCCCAGCGCATTTACTACCTATCCCTGGAGTTCTACATGGGCCGCACTCTGCAGAACACCATGGTGAACCTGGGCTTGCAGAACGCTTGTGATGAAGCCATTTACCAGGTGAAGTCTTGTGCTGTCAGGGTCCTCCTGAGGAACTGGCTGAACTTTCCCTCGAGGTGGGGGGTGGGTGTTATTACTTCTCAGGGCTTCCTCCTAACCGTGTGTTATTTTGACTACACGAAGTGATGCTCGGTTCTGTTAGTGGTTTTCATCCCCTAGAGAGCCCCGTGGGGGACCTTGGGGTTCCTTGGGAGCTGGAGTACAGTTTCCTCAAACCACCATTTTCCTGTCGCAGCTGGGAAAATCCAGGAAAGTATCCAGAAAGCAACACTCAGTATCCCAAAAGACTAGGGAGTCACAGGCAATAGCTGAGTCCAAGTTCAGCTCAGTCCATAGAATCATAGAATGGCCTGGGTTGGAAGGGACCCCAAGGATCAGAGAGCTCCACCCCCCCTGCCACAGGCAGGGCCACCAACCTCAGGCCTGGAGCTACACAAGGTTGCCCAGGGCCCCATCCAACCTGGCCTTGAACCCCCCCAGGGACGGGGCATCCACTACTTCTCTGGGCAGCCTGTTCCAGCCCCTCACCACTCTCTCTGGAAAGACCTTCCCCCTAATATCTAATCTAACCCTTCCTGCCTTTAGTTTTAATCCATTCCCCCTTGTCCTGCCATTATCTGCTCTTTTAAAAAGCTGAATCCCCTCCTGCTTATCAGCTCCCTTCAGGGACTGGCAGGCTGCAATGAGGTCCCCCCACCGCCTTCTCTTCTCCCGGCTGCCCCAGCCCAGCTCCCTCAGCCTCTCTTTGTAGGGCCGCTGCTCCAGCCCTCTCCTCATCCTCGTGGCTCCTCTGACCCCTCTCCAACAGTTCCCCATCTCTCTTGTATTAGGAGCCCCAGCTCTGGCCACAGGACTCCAGCTGGGGCCTCCCCAGGACAGAGTAGAGAGGGAGGACAGAGTAGAGAGGGCATGCAAATAGCTTTTCATTACTGGGAGAGCTGATGGCTCATCACAGGGGCTGTAGTCTAATGGAAGATGCTGGGCCAGAAGGGGGAACTGGAGCACCAAAAGCACCCCAATTACAGTTCATACCTGCAGGTACACAAGGCGCTGCAGCAGCACTGTGGATCAAAGTGATTCACTGGGAAGGAAAAAAGGGAGGAAGCAATTTGCTTGAATCAAAATGTCATCTGATGAGTTCAAACTGGAGAAACCACAGCTGAACACCACAGATGTGAGGCCATGGTTACTTAGGCTCTTTTGACAGAGTACGGCCTTTGGGGCTTTATCACCCTAAAGCTTTATTTCCCCCTCCCCCACCAGATGGGTGTGAGTTACACTTCCTAGCAGAAGCTGGGCTCTGCTCAAAAATGAGGTGCTAGAGCACAAGTCCTGTGAGGAGTGGCTGAGGGAGCTGGGGCTTTTTAGTCTGGAGAAAAGGAGGCTGAAGGGGAGACATCGCTCTCTACAGCTGCCTGCAAGGCGGTGGCAGAGATGTCAGGGTTGGTCTCTTCTTTCAGGTAACAAGCAATAGGATGAGAGGAAATGGCTTAAAAATTGCAGCAGGACAAATTTAGGTTTGATATCAGGAAGACTTTCTTTCCTGAAAGGGTTGTCAGGCTTTGGAACAGGCTGCCCAGGGAGGTGGTGGAGTCACCGTCCCTGGAGGTGTTTAAAAGGCGTGTAGATGAAGTGCTTGAGGACACGATGTAGAGGTGGACTAGGCAGGGTTAAGCTGTGGTTGGACTTGGTGATCTTAAGGGTCCTCTTCCAACTCCGTGTGATTCTATGATTGCTGATGAAAGGTCCTGGCCAGCACTTTCCCTGCCACGGGGTAGGAAAGGATTTCCAGGGAGGGGCCTGACACACTTCCTCTCTGAGGTATCATGCCTCCGAGGGCAGGCTGTTTATTTTCAGGGAGGATCCTCAAGTCCCTTTGCAAGGCATTTTCCACCTGCTGACTTGGCCTGACGTGGGAGTGGAGGCTTTCTTTGCTGCAGCCTCTGATGTGTGGAGTTCCTCATGGCCAGTGGCCAGCTGGGGTGGGAGGTCTCATATCCAGCAGGGCTCTGTCACTGAGAGACTTCGCTTTGGCTCTCATGATGCCCTCACACTGTGTGTGAGGCGTTCCCTGCTTATGGTTGCAGACCGCTCACCCGGTAGAGCAGTTGGGGGAGCAGCCACAGTGTGCACCTAACTCCCCTCTGTCCCCCTGGAACTGAGGTGAGATACTGCTGCCCTCTGAGAGGCAGTGTCTCTTGACTCATGGAGAGTCCTTGCTGCTGGCATACTGAGCCTTCATCCAGCAGCAGCCCCCAGGCCTGAGAGCAACTGGCCCAAGAGATGCAGCAGAGGAGACAATTCCTTCCAGCCATGGACTGTGGCCGAGGAGCTTGGTGGTGGGCTGGGCAGGATGTGGGGAAGCATGGAATGTAACAGCAAACACTGCAGTACCCAGCTGCCAGCCTGGTTGTGCCCTTCCTCAAGGACTGGGCAGGCGCAGGTACCTCACTGGGATTTGTCTGTCCCTTGCACGCCAGCTGGGCTGCTCGCCATCCTGTCCCCCACAGCGAGTTGGGGTGGAAGGGCCTCCTGGCATGAGGGACTGCCCAGAGACAAGTGTTTTGTTTGAGGTCTCTAAGGAAACCTAGTTCATGAGAAAGCGACATTTGCTGATGGGCTGAACTGTTTTCCAGTTCATCGGGCTGCCTGAGGACCAGAGGCTGGTGTGATGCTTTGTGGGGAAGGGAGGGTGGGGACGTGCAGAGACACCCGTAGTGCAAGTTGTTTTGGGATCTGCATTTGCCCTCCTCAGAGAGAGGCCCCAGTGCATGGGTTTCAGGTGCTGACATGTTCTGCTGTGGGTCTTTTCCCAATAGCTGGGTTTGGACGTGGAGGAGCTAGAAGAAATAGAAGAAGATGCTGGGCTGGGAAATGGAGGCCTGGGCCGCCTGGCAGGTAATACGGGCAGGGGGAAGCCCCCTCCTCACACACAGCACATGGGGACCGAGGGTGGCCTGCCTGGAGACTGTCACACCCTCACTGCCGGCACCAGACCTCATCCCCTATCCACCCTGCAGCCCTTCAGCAGCACGGTGCCCTCCTTCCTGCTTCTGCCTGGCCAGAAACGAGCCCCTACCCCAGTGAGAGCATCCAGAAGATGTAGTTGTGTAGTTTGCAGCACAGCCAGCAGGGCTGTGGCTGGAAGAGGCTGTCTGGAGCCTTCCTCCTCACGTCCCTGTGAAATCTCTCACTTTCTGGAGGCTCCTGAGCAGCTCTCGCGTGGGCAGACTGTTGACTGCTGTTGTATTCCGCCTGTCCCACGGGACTGCTGGAGACAGGAGCTCCCCATCTCAGAGGAGATGCTGAGGCTGATCTTTACCAGAGCTGCTCTGAACTGAGGGCTGGAAGGGTTTGCGTTGAACGTGAGCATAGTGAGGTAGCTGGTGAGGCATGCCTCAGGGGTCAGAAGCCCTGCTGCACCAAGCAGGCTGCAGACACATCTGGCAGATTTAGAAGGTCTCTGCAATGAGGCTGGATTTGGATTTTTGGTGACCTGTCCTTGTCATCAGCAACTGTCGGCGGTGCCTTGGCAGGGTCCTGCTGCAGGCTGTCCCCATCATCCATCCCTTCTGCATGCGGGTTTACACTGAGTGGTAGATGTTTCCCAGCAGCACTGGGGGGGGTGACAGCTCCTCACCCCCGCACACAGCATGCTGTAGCCAGCATAGCAGACAGGGGCTTGAGTTTCCTTGTGGTGTGACCATGCTCTGCCCTTCCAGCTTGCTTCCTGGACTCGATGGCCACGCTGGGGCTGGCGGCGTACGGTTACGGCATCCGCTACGAGTTTGGTATCTTCAACCAGAAGATTGTTGATGGCTGGCAGGTACGTTGGCAAACTCAAGTCATCCTTTCCCCTTCTGTTTCTTGCTGTGGTGGCTGCCTCTGCCTGTGGACAAGGCCTCATCACCCAGATGGCGCTGCGGTGCCTTGGCCTGTCCATGAACTGGCTGTTTGAGCCCATCATCTGGTGCCAGATGGGCTGTCACTTCCTCCTGCATGTCCTCTGACAAAGAGGAGTGATGAGCAAAGAGAGGTGAGGAAGGCAGTGGGATACGTGTGCAGCCTGGCAAGATGGTGTTAGATCTCAACCCACAGGACATGGCTGGGACCAGACTTCTTGCCCGTGGCTCCACAGCAAAGCTGCAACAAGCTGAGGTTCCCATCCAGCCCAGCAGTGAGAGGGCAAGGAGTCAGGCTAAGGGTGGAGATGTGGCTAAACACCTCGTGAGGGTGTCTGGTGGAGGGTGAATTTGGACATGATGCACCTCTGAGTGCCTGGGGTGCTGCTGCTCCTGCAGGTTCCCTGGGAGACTGGCAGCAGGGGCTTAAACAGGGACTCTCCTCACCCAGCATTGATGTTTATAATATTTTACAGGTGAAAATAGGCTTAAAAGCTGCCCCAGCTGCAAGTTTTCCCCAGTGTATGGCTGGAAATGGTTTCCATTAGGAGCCTTGCCTTGCTTCTGAGTGGAAAGACTCTTATTTCCCCTTAAAATAGCTCTCCACAAGTCAGGGAGGGTGAGAGGGTTGAGAGGTGAGAGGGCTGAGGGATGGGGTTTTTTTCCTCCTTCCCCATAAAGAAGCTGCAATTCCAGGCCCTGTAAATGGGGTAAAGGGTGGGGGGGATGGGAAGCATCCTCTGGAATTGGCTTCATGTTAACTTAAAAAACCACAGGGGTGGTGGCAGTGCTGGGTTGTGGCTCAGACCTGTCCCCCGCTGAGCGGGCACAGAGCGTCTCCCCAAGTACCTCAGCCCCTCCGCTCACTGGAGCACGTCAGCCCTGGGTGCTCTGCTGAAGTCACTCCCCTCAGGCAGAGCAGACATGGGTTATCAGAGGGTGGTTTGTGGCCAGGAGCAGCGCCGATGGGCTTCTAGGGAACCACATCCCACATAGCCTGCCCTTGGTCAGGCTGGCTGGAAAGCCCAGGAGACAGACAGAGCGCAGCTTGGAGGCTTCAAACCTGCACAGCTCCGCCAAGCCCGTCGAGGCCCAGTTCATTTGTACCAGCTGGGATGAAGTCACCCATGTCTCAAAAAGCCCAGCTCTCCTCTAGAGGCCTCTGCACATCTATTTCTAAAGCCAGCTTAGTAAAGCTTTGCTTTTAAACTGGCCTCCCTTAGGAGAGCCTGGTTTATCCTTCCCCTGGAGACACCAGGCCATCACCCCGCCAAGCCCGTCGAGGCCCAGTTCATTTGTACCAGCTGGGATGAAGTCACCCATGTCTCAAAAAGCCCAGCTCTCCTCTAGAGGCCTCTGCACATCTATTTCTAAAGCCAGCTTACCAAAGCTTTGCTTTTAAACTGGCCTCCCTTAGGAGAGCCTGGTTTATCCTTCCCCTGGAGACACCAGGCCGTCGCCTGAAGGCCGCCTCTGGCTTGCCTCTCTCTCGCAGGTGGAGGAGGCGGATGACTGGCTGCGCTATGGCAACCCCTGGGAGAAGGCTCGCCCCGAGTACATGCTCCCTGTGCACTTCTATGGCCGCGTGGATCACACCCCTGAGGGGGTGAAGTGGATCGACACCCAGGTACCAAATTCTCCACCCCCGCCCCTCCCCCGGTGCAGGCCAGGGAAGGTTGGAGTGTGGCAACACTGCTAATTATGAAGGTGATTTCATGGGCTGCGGCAGGATTGGAGGGAAAAGGGGTGAAACTCAGTTGTAGCTGTAACTTCAGATCAGTGGGAGCCTCTTTCTCTACTGTTCTCCACGGTGAAGCCCCTCAGTCTTGTGTGGATTTATGTTGGAGGAGGACTCTGTCCCTGACAGCTGTGCTAGGCTCTTTCCATGCTGCTCCTGGCTGCTGCATGCTCAAACCCAGTGGTTTTACAGGTGGTTTTGGTGCTGCTCTGCTCTGGATTGAGCTTCATCTCATGGGGTGGCTGTGGAGCAGTCCTGTGGGTGTTTTGCTGTCACGATCAGGGCAAGTTCCTCATTCCGAGGCCAGTTTGATGGGTGGAGTGCTGTCAGAAGAAGCTAGAAGCACGGTGTCACGTCTCTGGCCTGCCTGGAGACCTTGTTTTGTGGCACTGTGGGGTGCAAACACGTCTTCCTGGGGAGCAAATCTCCTGCAGTTGGGGAGGCAATGCACATGCCTATTCAGAGCACAGGCTGCTGCGTTGTGAATGCACTCCAGTCTCACAGCTGAGGAAGGCGAGCTTTAAAATGTCACAGGTTTATTAAGGGGCTTAAAGAGGTTTCAGCCTCTCCTGTCTCAGCACTGCCCAGGATGGAGGAAGGAAGGACTGTGAGTCTCTCTGGGATTTAGGGACATGACCTAGCCTTGTTCCCATGACATGACGAGCCAGCTGTGTCCATTTGAGCGGCACACAGTCATAAAGCTGAGCCATTCTCTTCCGCGCCAAGAGCTGAAGAAGTTCACTTGCAGGGTTGCCTGGGCCTGCTCAGAGGAGAAATAAACCACGTCCTTTCCCAAGGAGCCTGGTGGTTGAAGGCTGTGCAGTGACCTAGGCCACTCCAAGGACACACAGGGTGCAGGGGTTTGGCACCACAGCCCCGTGAGTGGTATGAGCTCTCTGCGGAGGCACTTGGGGACGGAGTGCCATTGCCTTTAAATGTGCCCCTCTTCTGACCCCAGTGGTAGCCCAGGGTTTCGGGGATCCCAAACAGAGCAGTGGAAACACTGCTTCCTGCAAGGAGCTGAACTTTCAGATAGTGCCATTAAGGGAACAAGCTAGAAAGGCTCAAAAAAGCCAAAGCCACGGTCTCCAAATATAGCATCACCCAGTGCATGTGATGTGTGCCCCATCCCGTGGCTCAGGCAGGACAGGCTTTCTGCCTGCTTCCATGTTCGGGGCTGGAAGTAGGAGCTTTGAGAGCCTGAGCTCTTGCTAATTCTCCCCAGAGGGGAAGTGTTGCTGATGCCAGCACAAAGAGGCTGTTCAGGTCCAACATGCTGGTCTGCCTGTGCGTTCCCTGCCCTGTAAGCACAGCTCCTTCAGTTCTCCGCTGCCTCTTGCACCTTTGCTTGGGGGACAACCTCTGGCTGCTGGGTTGTTGTGCCAGGACGTCCTGGCTCATTTGGGAGGATGCTGTCTCCTTTTGCTAGTGTCAGTGAGGCAGCCCAGGCTCCGTGCTGCAGGACTGGGGTCTCATGCTGCAAGCATTGTTCAGCTCTGCTGGCATGAGCCCTCAGCCTCTCAGCCCCAGGCTGAGGTCTGGTGGCCTTGCCTTCCTGCTCAGCGGGTCTGGAGGCAGCTGTGAGCTGGAGGACACAAGCTTGGAAGCACCCCACACCCATCCTCCCCCCACCCCACCCCGCCCCGTGCCTTGCCTAGCTGCTGTAATGAGTTGGGAGCCCCAGTGTCACTCCCTGCAGCCACACATGCTCGGCTCTGGTGAGGCTGCACCTTGTGTACTGTGTTCAGTTTTGGGCCCCCTCACTGCAGGAAGGATGTTGAGATGCTGGAGAGCATCCAGAGGAGGGTGATGAAGCTGGTGAAGGGTCTGAAGCACAAGTCCTGTGAGGAAGCTGGGGCTTTTTAGTCTGGAGAAAAGGAGGCTGAAGGGGAGACATCACTCTCTACAGCTGCCTGCAAGGCGGTGGCAGAGATGTCAGGGTTGGTCTCTTCTCTTGGGTAACAAGCAATAGGATGAGAGGAAATGGCTTAAAATTGCAGCAGGACAAATTTAGGTTTGATATCAGGAAGACTTTCTTTCCTGAAAGGGTTGTCAGGCTTTGGAACAGGCTGCCCAGGGAGGTGGTGGAGTCACCCTCCCTGGAGGTATTTAAAAGGCGTGTAGATGAAGTGCTTGAGGACATGATCTAGAGGTGGACTAGGCAGGGTTAAGCTGTGGTTGGACTTGGTGATCTTAAGGGTCCTCTTCCAACCCCAGGTGATTCTATGATTCTATAAGCATCATCTGTAGACTACAGTAATAGTTCCATACTCAGGTTCACTTTGGGTGCTGGAGCTCTCAGTGGATTTACCCAGGCAGGTTCAACAAACCCTGAAGATGAGGTGAATTGCTTTGGGAATGGTGCTGGGTCGGTAGGGTTTGATCATGGCAGGCTGCAGAAGGCTGACAGGAAGGATTCAGGCTGCAGAGTTTATCCCAGATGGAAACACAAGTGTCCCAGCCACCTTGATCCTACCCCAGCTCAGACAGGACTTCAGAGGCCAGCCGAGGACGCTTGCAGTGCTCCTGTGAATGGCTAATAGGTGTGCCAGTTGGTGTAGGAAGGTCAGCAGCATGCTTGCACCTCTCTCTTAAGTTTTGTTGGTGGGCTTACAATTCCTTTCTGCCAGCAAAGCCCCAGAGAGCTTTGCTTCTCCTGTCAGTGCTCTGCCAGTGGGGGCGGGAAGTGCCCATAGTAGCCGGGAAGCGTGTGACACTCAGAAGGTGTGTTTTAGGGAGCTGAGATCCATACCACACAGCCAGGACCTCGCTGTGTCCTCTGGATTCTTCCTGCAGAGGTTTCAGCTGGCTTTCCCACCTCCTCTGAGGCCACCATGCAGCTGGTCAGTGGGGAGTCCTGTCCTTTTTGCAGGTTGTCCTTGCTATGCCTTACGACACGCCAGTGCCAGGGTACAAGAACAACACGGTGAACACCATGAGGCTGTGGTCTGCAAAAGCACCCAATGACTTCAACCTCCAAGAATGTAAGTGCTGTCCCTCTGCTCCCTTTCTTCTGGCCTGGCTGTGACACGTTGTTCCTGTGCACAGTCGCAGCGCTGGCTGTCTGCCCTGCTTTCTCCATACCTCCTGGCTACCTCCCAAGCCCTGTGCGCATCCATGGACCACGCTACCTCTGCCCACCCCCAGAGCCCTCATGGGCACCCAGCTGTTCTCCTTCCTTCCATCCCCATCACACTTACGGTCTCAAAACCTGCTCTGTGCCTTCCCCAAGCGTCACACCAAGTGACTGTGTCCCCCACATCTCCAAACAAGCTGCAAGCCCACACTTGCTGTGGAGGGTCATTTCTGTGCAGCATCCTCCCGTAGTGCACAGCCCACCTCACTGTTGGGTTTCTTCTGGGTCTACATGTGACCTCTCTAGTGTGTTTTTTAGACTGTGATCGTGGTGCTGAAGAGCAGGTACAAGGCAACTAACATACTGAATGTCAGCACTAGGCTGCTACCAAAGGGGAAGGCTTTAGACTAGACATCATGGCTTAATTTATTCTTCCACGCTGGCAGGTGCAGAGATGTGTGTGTCTAAGCTGCCCTGCCAGCAGACCTTGTGTGGGATAAGTGGTGATGGTTCTCAAGTCCTCATCAGGTCGTTTCAGTTCTTGACAGACAGCTGCCAGCTGGGTTTCAGACCAACCTTTTGTACCCTTTAGGAGTTGGATGTGATTGCCATCTTTGCACTTCCTTGTCCTGCCCTGTTTCTCTGTAGTCCTGAAGCAAGATGGCTGGTCTCTCACTTCCTTGTTTTGCCTTCCCTGGCTCCTTTCTGTCTTCAGTTTCTGGCTCCTTCCTGATATGTGTGTCTTAAGAAACCATGTGGAGATGGTGCCTCCCCTCTCCTCCTGTCTCTCCCGTGCCCTTCTCATCCATTCATACTTCATTAGCACCAGCACCCTGCCCCAGTTACAAACCTCTGTATGAGGAAAGAGGGAACAAGCACAGCCTGAGGGGACCTGGGTCTCTACAGCTGTGTGTGTTTCTCTCTTGTTGCAGTCAACGTGGGTGACTACATTGAGGCAGTGTTGGACAGAAACCTGGCAGAGAACATCTCCAGAGTCCTGTACCCCAATGACAACGTGAGTGACTCTCTTGCCTCTCTTCCCTGCTGCTTGGGAACATCTCCCCATTAGTTGGGCTGCCTCGTTTGCAAGCACTGGAAGGTCACAGCCACCTGATGTTTCTTGTTCTGCTACAGGAGGGTTGGCCCAACAGACACTGCTCTGCTGAGTCCAGGGGGGTTTCTGCTGTCCAGTGGCAGCTGAGAGTCCACCCCATGTTGTATAGCTGCTCTGTTCCCTGCTGCAAGGAGGGGAAGACATGCTGCTCCTTCAGATTCCAGACAGTTGCCCATTCTCACTGCTTATCATTTGCTAAGCTCAGCTGCTGTTGCAGAAGCGGCCGCACAGGGCAGCTGGTTCCCATCCTCAGTTCCAGGGATTTCCTGCTGCAGGGACTGTCCCAGGCCTTGTGCTCACTGGGCACAGGATCCAAATGGGAGGAGCCCCCTCGTTCTCTAGTCATGGGTTAGCATCTGTGCTCAGAAGCCTTTGACACTGTTTCTCACAGCATTCTGACTGAGAAACTGGCCACCACGGGCCTGCACAGGCACAGCCTCTGCTGGGTTACAAACTGTCTGGGTGGCCAGGCCCAAAGGGGGGTGGTTCATGGAGCCAAATGCAGCTGGAGGCCGGGCACGAGTGGCGTCCCCCAGGGCTCAGTCCTGCATCCAGTTCTGTTCAGCATCTTTATCACTGACCTGGATGAAGGGATTGGGTGTTCCCTCAGTAAGTCTGCAGATGACACTGAGCTGGGAGGAAGTGTTGATCTGCCTGAGGGTAGGGGGGCTCTTCATCTGAACAGGCTGGATCAATGGGCTGAGACCAACGGGATGAGGTTTAACAAGGCCCAGTGCAGAGTGCTGCACCTGGGGCATAACAACCCCATGCAGCACTACAGGCTGGGGGGAGACTGGCTGGANCTTCGAGTGCTGGGTCCAGTTCTAGGCCCCTCACCATCAGAAGGACATTGAGGTCCTGGAGCGAGTCCAGAGAAGGGCAGCCAGGCTGGGGAAGGGGCTGGAGGGCAAAGCCTATGAGGAGCAGCTGAGGGAGCTGGGGGTGTTTAGTCTGGAGGAGGCTGAGGGGAGACCTCATCACTGCCTACAGCTACCTGAAAGGAGGTTGTAGAAGGTGGGCAATGGTCTTTTTGCTCAAGTGACAGGTGACAGGACAAGGGGGAACGGCCTCAAGCTGTGCCAGGGCAGGGTCAGATTAGACATCAGGAAAAAGCTCTTCACCAAAAGGGTTATGGGGCACTGGCACAGGCTGCCCAGGGAGGGGGTTGAGTCACTGACCCTGGATGTATTTAAAAGATGGGTAGATGAGGTGCTCAGGGATCTGGTTTAGACAGGGATGGTTGGACTCAATGATCTCAAAGGTCTTTTCCAACCTAGAGATTCTGTGATTGAAAAAGCTCAGGTGCACCTTACCCCCACCCTCTCCTTCCTGCTGGTGATTCAACATAGACCAGCCTGAAGTGTAGTGTGTGTGGGAGGCAGCTGACGTGTGCGGAGATGCCGTCTCCTGGCTATTGCAGGGAGTCTAAAATCCTTCCTCCAAACACCCTGCAAAGGGTTTTGCAGTGAGGGAGGGAGCTGCACTTGCTCTGTAGTAGGAGTAGCTGGATGTTCTCTTGTCCTCTAGAGGCAGCTGTTTGGGATGCTGAGCCCCTTGTCACTCCCTACAGCTGCTGCTGCCCCATCAGAGGCAGTGCGAGGAAAGTGCTGAACCCGTGAGGCCTATTGGGAAGCCCCTCAGAGAGGATTAGGAGCATCTCCAGGGGTTTGGCTGCCAATGGGGGAGGGATGGGGGCAGTGGCAACACTGCTGGCTATGGTCCCCTCTCCCTGCAGTTTTTTGAAGGCAAGGAGCTGCGGCTGAAACAGGAGTACTTTGTGGTAGCTGCTACTCTCCAAGACATCATCCGGCGCTTTAAGTCCTCCAAATTTGGCTGTCGAGACCCTGTGAGAACATGCTTTGAAACCTTCCCAGACAAGGTGAGTTTATAGGCAGAGAGGATCCAGGGTGGGGGGTGTGTTTCAGCCAGACCTGCCTGTTCTGAGAGAGTGGGAACCTGCTTTGGCAGGGAAGTTGGACTTGATGATCTCTGGAGGTCCCTTCCAACCCCAACAGTTCTGTGAATCCATGCTTGGGACCAAGCCAGGACATGTATACAAAGCCCCTGGCTGTTTGGGTTGGGAGAGATGTGATCTCCAGGCCTATTTCCTGGGGTGAGGGGAGGAAAGAAAACGTAATTTGGAGCAAAACCAGCAGAGGTTGAATAGCTCTGCTCCTGGGAGCGCTGTTTCTGGGGTGTGCGCCACGAGAAGAGGCTTGTTGCTGAACCTCAGCCCAACCCCAACGCACGGGGGATACCTGTCACAGTCCTACTGCTGCCAGGTCTGAGCCCAGCACCTCTGTATTGCAGGTGGCAATTCAGCTAAATGACACCCACCCTGCCCTCTCCATCCCGGAGCTCATGAGGATCCTGGTGGATGTGGAGAAAGTGGATTGGGACAAGGTGAGCAGAGCTGGGAGGTCCCTGCCGATCCTCCCAGGGGAAAGAGCTGCTGTCCTGTCCTCCCATGGGGTTTCCTTCCCCCTCCTGACCCAGGCACACACGTTAACCTGCTGTCTGTACCGCAGGCATGGGAGATCACCAAACGGACCTGTGCCTACACCAACCACACGGTGCTGCCTGAAGCCCTGGAGCGCTGGCCGGTCTCCATGTTTGAAAAGCTGCTGCCACGTCACCTGGAGATCATTTATGCCCTCAACCAAATGCATCTGGACGTAAGGGACTGGGCACGGGCTCTGGGGGTCTTGATCTGGCTGCCTTTAGGATGGGGAAGTTCCTAGGCCCTGTGGCTGGGTAGCTAACGTCCCCCTTTCTGCCTGCAGCGGGTGGCAGCTCTCTACCCAGGGGACATCGACCGCCTCCGGAGGATGTCGGTGATCGAGGAAGGGGACTGCAAGCGTATCAACATGGCTCACCTCTGTGTCATCGGCTCCCACGCGGTCAACGGCGTAGCCCGCATCCACTCCGACATTGTGAAGAACTCGGTGTGAGTTGGGGCCACCCAAGGCCACCCAGGGCCCTCTCCCCGTACTGAGCTTTGCCTGGGCAGCTGGCTGGAGGGATTGGGTTGCCCTCCTGGGCATGGCAGGTTGGGGAGATGTTTTGTGTGGGCGTGCCAGGTCACCCTCATCTCCCTTTGGAGCTGGGGAAACGCTCAGCATGGCAGCTGAGCAAGGGGCTGGGAGGTGGCACAGGGAGCTCACAGTTGTTAGGGGAAGGGCCACAGGCTGCCCTGAGCCCGCAGCACGCACAGTGGGAGCCCAGCTGAAGCTCTGGGTAGTGGTGGTGGTGGTGGGGTGGTTCACAGGTCCCTGGTGTTCCAGGTTCAAGGATTTCTATGAGCTGGAGCCGGAGAAGTTTCAGAACAAGACCAACGGGATCACGCCAAGGCGCTGGCTTCTGCTGTGCAACCCAGGACTGGCTGAGGTTATTGCTGAGGTGAGTCCCAGGCACCTGCAGTGAGGGGCTGAGCCTGACCCCGTGGCTTCTGATCCCCTCCTCCTGTGGTCCAGCGAGACCTGAGGCTAACGCCTGGCAGATGGGAGGACAGCATGTGAGGAGCATGCCTGTTGCACCTGTAGGTGGGGGACTGGCTGGGCTTTAAAACTGGGGATGAAGAGTTGGCCAGAAAGGTTGGAGAAATCTGGCTCTGGTTCCTTGCCATCCCAGTTGGCTGTATGCAGCCTGTCAGGCAGTACCATGGTGTGCAAAAGCACTCAGCTTCAGGGGGACAAAGAGCTCCCACGGAGCTCCAGCCCTTGGTATGTCTCCTATTTACCAGGCCCTTTAGCTTCCCACTAGGATGTGCTATAGCTGCATAATATCCTCTAATTAAATGTACATTTATGCCCTGCTTATCAATTTCTCCAGCTTCCAGGGGGGCCTGGTACATGTGCACACACATCCTCCTTGTAAAACTCCTGGAAACAGAAATAATTCTTTAGTTTCTTTGCAAATGCCCTGTCTCCCCTGTACCTTTGTGCTCCCTGGTGACACAGAGGAGTAACTTCACCCCTTTCCCTGGCCAAAGTGCCTCTTTCAATACCCGGTGGGACCACAGCATCCCTGTTCCTTAAGTGCAGTTGTGGGCTGGGTGAGGTGTCTTCTGGGTGGGACATCCCTCTCATGGCTTGTTCTTTTAGAAAATTGGGGAAGGCTTTATCACAGATCTGAGCCAGCTGAAGAAGCTACTGGATTTCATCAATAATGAGAGTTTTATCAGGGATGTGGCTAAAGTCAAACAGGTAAGGTGCGCAGGCGGGGGTGGTGGAAAGCAAGCTAAAGGCCTGGACCTGTGCCCATTCCTCATCAGATTTTCTTGCCAGGAGAACAAGATGAAGTTTGCAGCCTACTTGGAGGAGCAGTACAAGGTCAAAATCAACCCTTCATCCATGTTCGATGTTCAGGTCAAGCGAATCCACGAGTACAAGCGGCAACTGCTGAACTGCCTTCATGCTATCACCCTCTACAACCGTAAGTCCTGCCTGGGCTGGTAGCCAGGTGTCCCTCCAGCCTTCCACTGCCAGGGTTGCCATGTAAGAGTATGGCCAAGAGCCCCTGAGGCGAGTTCTGCCCTCTCATCACAAAGGGCTTCTCTCCAGGAGAGAAGACGGCACTGCCGAAGGGTCGTACAGAGCTGTGAGGAAAAGCTCACAGCCCCACCTCTCCAGCCCACCTGGGTCCCAGGGCCCCAGTAACCCCATATAGAATCATAGGCTCATAGAATGGTCTGGGTTGGAAGGGACCCCAAGGATCAGAGAGCTCCAATCCCCCTGCCACAGGCAGGGCCACCAACCTCCAGGCCTGGAGCTACACAAGGTTGCCCAGGGCCCCAGCCAACCTGGCCTTGAACACCCCCAGGGACGGGGCATCCACTACTTCTCTGGGCAGCCTGTTCCAGCCCCTCACCACTCTCTCTGGAAAGAACTTCCCCCTAATATCTAATCTAACCCTTCCTGCCTTTAGTTTTAATCCATCCCCCTTGTCCTGCCATTATCTGCCCTTTTAAAAAGCTGAATCCCCTCCTGCTTATCAGCTCCCTTCAGGGACTGGCAGGCTGCAATGAGGTCCCCCCACAGCCTTCTCTTCTCCAGGCTGACCCAGCCCAGCTCCCTCAGCCTCTCTTTGTAGGGCAGCTGCTCCAGCCCTCTCCTCATCCTCGTGGCTCCTCTGACCCCTCTCCAACAGTTCCCCATCTCTCTTGTATTGGGGGCCCCAGCTCTGGACACAGGACTCCAGATGGGGCCTCACCAGGGCATCACCTGTACTGTAGGTGTTAGGACTCGCCTGGTACAAGTTAAAACCCCCACTCCCTGCTGTGTGTTTCGGGCCCCTGACCCTTCCTGAAGGGAGGTGAGTCCCTGGAGTTCTGTGCTGTGCTGGCTCTGCAGCCCATTTTCCCCCGGCCCAGCTCTGACAGGTGTCTGGTTGGGCTTCAGGGTTCTGCTAGTTTGCCGGGTCCACCTGACAGGGGCTGGGGATCCCAGCCCACCTCTGATGCACTCAAACTCTGTCCAGTTTATCTTCACTTGGGTTGTGCTCTGTCCTGCTCTTCCAGGCATCAGAAGCGATCCAGCCAAATCCTTTGTGCCCAGGACTATTATGATCGGAGGAAAGGTAACGTGGGTTCCCGACTCGGTGCATGTGTGGCTGTGGGGAAGGTGCTGTCCCCTTTCTGTGGCTTTGTCAGGCCCAATTTAAGGTTAGCCAGCACAGATCTGCTGGCAGGCTCTTGAGGGAACACCTTCATAGGTTAATCAGACCAAACAAAGCCCCATCGCTCCTCCCTGGGGCTCGGGACCTCTCCTCCCAGGAGGGGAGGATGTAAACAGCAGAGGTGAGGCCCATCTTCTCCCTGTGGAGAGGACCAGCTCTGGTACCTCTCAGGTTCTCCCTTCCTTAAAAAGCCTTCACCATTTCTGGGCTGCTCTTCTTCAGGCAGCCCCTGGCTACCACATGGCCAAGATGATCATCAAACTCATCACGTCCATCGGTGAGGTCATCAACAACGATCCCTATGTGGGGGACAGGCTCAAGGTCATCTTCCTGGAGAACTACCGGGTCTCCTTGGCTGAGAAGGGTACGTCTGGTCTTGTGTAAACACACATCAGGAGCTGGGCATGTCCCAGCTGAGCCCAGAAACTGGGCTGTCATTGGCAGCTCACTTGCCTGACCCTTAGGAAGGGCCTGAGGGCTCCACACAGGGCAGGAAGCCAGCTTCATCTGGGAGTGACAGGAACCACAGCAGGGCTGAGCCTGGCTTGGGCCATGCTGTTTGGGCTGAGGTTGAGGTTGGCAGGGCCACTAGCCAATGACCAGGGTTGTTCTGCTGTCCTGGGCCAGGCCCAGGTCATGGGGAGCTGCTGCATGCCAAGGATTGACTCCTCTCTCTCTCTTGCATCTGGCAGTGATCCCGGCAGCAGATCTCTCCCAGCAGATCTCCACAGCTGGTACAGAAGCCTCTGGTACTGGCAACATGAAGTTCATGGTGAATGGGGCTCTCACCATTGGTACCATGGATGGGGCCAATGTGGAGATGGCTGAGGAGGCAGGAGAAGAAAACCTCTTCATCTTTGGCATGCGGGTGGAGGACGTGGAGACCCTGGATCGCCAAGGGTTGGTGCTGGGGGGGGGAGGACCTAATGTGTGCCAGGGCTTTTCAAATGTGGGTACAGGGATCTCAGCTCTGGTAGGGAGAGCTGTGATCTCTAGGAAAGATGCCCTCACCCCGGCAACTCTGGAGCAGGAAAAAGCAGAAGGTGGGGGGCTGGAGGTGGTGTCCACCCTGGGCTGGTCAGTGGCTGGTCCATCAGTGATGCAGCCCAAGCAGCTTGCCCTGAGCACAGTGGCTGTAAATGGGCCGCAAACCTGTGCACGAGGTGGTTCAGGTACCACACCTAGTCTTGGAGCCAGGAGCAGGGTGCTCTGATGGAGCCAGCCCCACAAATGAAGGCCCTCACTCAGGAGCCAGGCTACATCCTTGCCTGCCCTCCCTTGCCCCAGACACGCTGGGTCCTGCTCTCTGGGTGCTGGTGCCTGGGGAAGAGCAATCAGTCCCTACAGCCCCTCTCTGCTGGGCACAGGTACAACGCACAGGCGTACTACGAGCGCCTGCCAGAGCTGCGGCAGGCTGTTGACCAGATCAGCAGTGGTTTCTTCTCCCCACGTGACCCCAGTTGCTTCAGGGACGTTGTGAACATGCTCATGTACCACGACAGGTGAGTCTGGGCGAGCCCAGCCAGCTTGGGTTCCCCTCTGTGCAGGGGGGAGGCCCTGCCTGCCCCCAGGAAGAGGCTGTGCTGCCCTGGCCTGCCAGGCTGGGACACTAGGGCAGGGAAACACCACCTTACTCTGCTTTGGGTTGCAGGTTTAAGGTGTTTGCTGACTATGAGGCCTACATTAACTGCCAAGCCCAAGTGGACCAGCTGTTCATGGTAAGAGCTGAGCACTAGAAAGGGAGAGGGACGGTGTCCTTGGCCATGCCAGCACAGCGGGAAGACTGGGAGGAACTGGGATGCGTGTGCTCCCCTGGAGCCTTTGTTACACTACAGACACCTTGGTGGCCCTCACACCACGGTGTTTCAACCAGCCAGTTGTGCCCAGCTGGTGCCCTGCTGTGAGCCAGGACAGATCCAGGTGAGGGACCGACTGCTGACCTTGCCTCTCCTCTTCCCAGGATCCCCGGGAGTGGACTAAGAAAGTCATCAAGAACATTGCATGCTCGGGCAAGTTCTCCAGTGACAGGACCATCACAGAGTATGCCCAGGAGATCTGGGGTGTGGAGCCATCTGCCACGAAAATTCCCCCCCCCAACCTCCCCCGGGATTGATGCCAGGAGGGAGGGAAGGAAGGAGGGGTGGGTTCCCAGCCCAGGAGGCCCCACCTGCATTTCACCACCAGCCAGGTGGGCTCAGCTCTGCAGAAACAAGGCTTTCCCCTCAGGGGTGTAGAAGGATGCTCTGAGGAGAAGCCCTGACTGAGGAAGGGGAGCTGGGGGAATAGGGAGAAAGGACCCTGTGTTTGTACCCATGTACCCAACCTGCATGTGCTGCATAGTGCTTTTAGTGAGATGACCAGGGATACGTCTTCCACAGCTGTGCTCCATGCTTAACAAGGGCTTTCCAACTAACTCCTCCCCCTCTCCCCCTGCATGCAGCCTGGCCTGGCCTCCTTGACCCTGCCCTAGAAGCAGGTTTAGCCAGCATCGTGTGCTTTGCATCCTCCTCCAGCCAGTTTGCCAGCTCCAAAGCTGGCGGGGGGGGGGAAAGAGGCCACTGTTGGCTCCTCTGTTCACCCCCTTCC
Organism: Zapornia atra; assembly: GCA_013400835.1. NCBI lineage: Eukaryota > Metazoa > Chordata > Aves > Gruiformes > Rallidae > Zapornia > Zapornia atra. Next base: position 12,376 of record VZTU01027568.1, on the reverse strand, counting down.
CCAGCAATGCCTGGAGAAGGTGGGGCTGGCTGTTAAAGCAGCTGCCCCCAGCGTAGGCACCAAAGTCAAACTGTGCACTGCAAGGAGGAGAGGGCCTGGGTCTTCCTTGCCCCAGAGCGTGCTGTAGCCTCCTCCCACACCTCTTTGTTAACTAAAAGGCCAGTAGCCAAGCCACTCCAAGGACTTTTAGCCTCTGCACAGAGGGCTGTACCTGCCACTGCCAGCTGGGTGGCTGATCCCCTGGGCCTGTAAGCCCCAACGCTGCTCTTGGCTCTCCTGGCACAGCTGTATGCTGGGTGCTACCTGGGGGGGGGGGGTGTGAACATATATCACGTCCCTTGCATCCCTCCACAGCTGGGTCATGCTGCTCCACGTGTCCTGTCTGGTGCTGGGGTCAGAGTTTAACACCTGTAGTGCTGTGTAGTGCACCTGTACACCCCCTGCGTCACCGACTTATTAAAGCCACCAGAACAGCCGCTGGTTTGACTTTGGGCTGACTCCTGACTGCTTCAAGGTTGCACCAAGTTCAGGCCCTGACACAGAAGCCATGCTGGCCTTGCCCCAGCTGTGCTTTCCTGGGGTGTGTTCCCCTGCAGCTGGCTCTGCCTTGGGATGCCAGCACCATCAAGGGGGCTGAAAGGTCCGTCTTGCCCGTGCCCCGGGGTGTACAGGAGGGAGCTGGTCCCAGAGGCTGTGCTGGGCTAGCTGGGGCCAAAGCCCTGCAGCCCTGGCATGTTGGCTGCAGGCACTGGGCTTGCCCAGCAGACAGTGTGTGGGGCTCCTGGCCTAGAAAGCCCAGGGGCAGCTCCCCTTTCCCCAAGCCCCAGTGGGGAAGCAGAGTGTTGGCAGCAGCCAGGCTCCAGGCACAGACCCGCTGGGCTCCAGGAGACATGCCCAGCCCTACTGCAGCCCTGCCACATGCCCAGCCTGCCCAACCTCCCCCCCCAGAAAGCTGCCAGGTAAAACCAAGTGAGGCTGAAGTGATCAGCAGTCAATGCCTTTATTAAAACTACACCACTTTTAGAGAAACATTTCTGTTTCAATTCCCAAACCTATCACTGGCCTACTACGGGGAACAAGCAGTGGTGGGATGACCAAAGCCAGCAGGTCACCTGCTGGACCCTCAGCCCTGGCCTGCACAAGGAAGGGGGCCAGCCAGCCTGTGGCTCAGGCCATGCTTTGCCCCAAGCCAGCTGCCAGCAGCAGCATGAGCTGGAATGTGCACGTCCCTCTGCAGAGCCAAGGAAGTGTTTCTCTTCTGTCAGTGCAATAAGTACAAGTGCATCAAACATAACTTGGAGTGGCACAGTTAGCTTATGAGTATCATGGGTCAGAAACCTCAGGGACAACCACGCTATGGCAGAAGGAATCTCAGTACAGGAACAAGCTACTGTCAGCTTTGCAACTAGTGTGAGCCTGCAGATAGAACTTGGACACATGCTGAGCAGTTTACACTACGCTGTACACCCCTGAACAGACCCTTCAGGCAGCACAATTCACTCAGAGCACTAGTGACTAATCCTACAGCACCTGGTATTGTCTCTATAGACTGATGGAGGGCAGGACCAGGTCCTAGCCAGACACCAGAGAGTCACCGTATGGCCCTCTCCCACCTCAGTACAGAGCTCATGGGTGGCATGAGAACAGCTCCTGTCCTAGCCCCAGGCTGGGCAAGGCAGAAGCCCTTCCCATGGGAGAGGCTCATTTCCACTCCTACCTCCTGGAAAACGTGCTCTGTGGCTGCAAGACAGGCTGAGAAGTGCTACTGGGAGCACCTGGGATGCCCAGAGCACAGAAGGGAGGTGGAGGGAGAGATAGTGAAGGTCACCCCAGGCTGTTACTGTTGAATTAAGAACTGCATGCCACTGCCTGCCTTCCACTACACACAGGAACAGGAAAACCTGACCTAAGATGTTAAAAGGCAGTTGAGGGGAAAAAAAAAAACCAACCCCTGCCTCCTTCCCACCCAAAATAAGCATGTTGGGGTGTGTGAAGGAAGAATGGAAGACATCCATTCCCACATCCCAGGCCCACGTTGTTCATGGAAGGGAGAGATCAAGGGAAAGAGTACAGTAACCTCATGCTTTCCAGCTTAAACTCCCAAGTTTGCAGTTCATCTGCCTAAGTCAGGGCAGTGAAGAAAGGGAGGGAGCTCCACAGAGCACAGCATGGGAGCAAAGAGTGCTGTTCAGAAGGGAACAGGGGAAAAGGGCACTAGCCTTTCCTAAGAAATAGGTGTTTGAAAAGGAAGAACAAAAAGAAAATAAATCCTTTTGTTTTATTTCTGAATGTGTGCAATTAGCCAAACACTTGCAGCACATTATGACTGAAGAGCTAAATAAAAACCTCTCACCACCTAAGACCTTCCATGTGTTTGGAGAGACAGCCACTTAGCAAGGAGGAAAGGCCAAAACATGTATTTCCTAGGGAGGGAACACCTCAACCTGAAGGAAGACACTGTGGTATGGAGACAGGGCAAAAGCCATTCATCTACAAATGAGTCTCTATGTGATCCAAGAAACAGCAGCAGTGTTGAAAAGTGAAAGAAACACCCTTGGTCGTTGACACACGTTGTCCTAGGAATGTCTGTCCTCAGCAGTAGCACCCTGGGTTGGCCAGGCTTTGTTGTGCTTACATTTTTCCTGGTTCAGTACTGGCTCCTGGGTTAATGTCACCCCTCCATCCATGGCAAAAAAGAAAAAGAGAAGCCAAGGAGTTCATTCTTCTACCATCACAGACACCGATGATGCTGGGAGCTGGAGTTGCCAAGGGTACACATCAGGACCAGAGTGGGAATCCCTGACCTCCTCTAGTGCCAGGGATGGAAGAATGGTAGACTGACCCACAGGGACAGGGGAGGAAAAAGAGAAGGAGGAAAGAAAGGGAAATCTCTGCACTGCCAAGCAGCCAGTCTTCAGTGATGATGCTCGTGTTCAGATTTTCCCAGGAATTCCCTAGGAAAGGAAAGAACACAGCAGTGATGCTCAGCTCTCCTTACACAACGGTGTGGGCTGCAGGTCTTCCCATTCCCCTGGCAACTCTTAAGGGCTACAGTGCTGAGGCATAGCTCTCACCAACCAGTGGCTCCCACTAGAAGAGACAAGCAGAAGTACCTACTCCAGAGTATCCATGTCACAGCAGAGATGAGCTAGAGAGCAGTGCTCCCAGCTTCCTGTGGCTCAACACCACCTCCCTGGCAAGGCAGGTTTTGGGGAAGACCTCTGACTCTGTGCTAACCCAGCGCCAGCATCTCACCCGCTCTGGGGGTTTTCAGAAGAGCTGCCTCAAGACAGGTGCCTGTTAGGCAGCTCTGGCTCCTGGCCACTCTTCCCAGTGCTCCCCAAAGCCCCAGCCCCTCCCCAAAGGGGGAGGGAGCCCAGTGAGAGGTGGGGTGTTACCGCAGTATTCGAGGTAGCTCTGGACTCCTGTAGATGTACTTGTGGCGGTACCCGAGCTCCGTGTGGAACGGCACGAACTGCACCTTGTAGTCTCGGAAACTCCGCGACGTGGCAGCGATGTTGTAAAGCTGAAGCCAAAGGGGAAGCAAGCAGGGGATACATCTCACCCCAAACTACCTACCCCTGCCAAACCAGCACTCCCATCAGGTGAGTTACAGGCGTCCTGGCTTGACCAGCTTTGCTAGCTCTAGCTCCATGTCACCACTGATCGGCCACCCCAACCCCCCGTGACTTGTAGTCCCTACAGGCTGTGCCCACACACTCTCTACAGCTGCCAGAAGAACAGCCCTGTCTGGGACGTTGTTCTACCCACACCAGTTCTTCCCAGTTTGTGCAGCCACACACCTACCTTCTTTCCCAGATGAAATGGTACCACTGGGTCATCCTCAGCATGAAGGATGAGCAGGGAGCAGGAAATGTATTTCACACTGTAAGAGAGATGATGATGGCACAAAGGTTCAGAGCAACCCCACCACTCTAACCCCAGCATGCTTGGATTTGCAAGGAAACCACAAGGACATACATGTCTTCCTTGCAGTTCAGAGCCTGAAGACACTACTCTGCCCTGGGGAGGCCCCAGCTGGAGTCCTGTGTCCAGAGCTGGGGCCCCCAATACAAGAGAGATGGGGAACTGTTGGAGAGGGGTCAGAGGAGCCACGAGGATGAGGAGAGGGCTGGAGCAGCTGCCCTACAAAGAGAGGCTGAGGGAGCTGGGCTGGGTCAGCCTGGAGAAGAGAAGGCTGTGGGGGGACCTCATTGCAGCCTGCCAGTCCCTGAAGGGAGCTGATAAGCAGGAGGGGATTCAGCTTTTTAAAAGGGCAGATAATGGCAGGACAAGGGGGAATGGATTAAAACTAAAGGCAGGAAGGGTTAGATTAGATATTAGGGGGAAGTTCTTTCCAGAGAGAGTGGTGAGGGGCTGGACCAGGCTGCCCAGAGAGGTGGTGGATGCCCCGTCCCTGGGGGGGTTCAAGGCCAGGTTGGATGGGGCCCTGGGCAACCTTGTGTAGCTCCAGGCCTGGAGGTTGGTGTCCCTGCCTGTGGCAGGGGGGTTGGAGCTCTCTGATCCTTGGGGTCCCTCCCAACCCAGGCCAGTCTGTGATTCTATGGTTCTATGATTATCTGGTGTATAGAAAATTTACTAATGAAAGGCATGGGTGTAAAAGCCATTTGCTCCTTAGAGCAGAGCAAAGTGGCCCAGGCCACTGCAAAGCATCACCCCCCACGGTCTGGTTTGGTTTCAGTACTGGAAACCAAACTCCCAAGTGCTCAGGCTCTGGAATGACAGGCTCAGAGGAGACAGGCATCGTTACATGCTGGATGGCATAGGCAACTGCACAGCAGAGAGATCTTCCCAAACCTTCAACAGCCCAGTGCTACTGTGTACCATGTAACATGCACTCAGACCAAACTAACACATCCCTAAGCAGTCTCTGTGCTCTCTCTTGCCCCTGTCCTTATTAAGAAGAATTGAAAAAGAGAGAGCCCACAGCACAAAGCTGTGCTGTGCTGAGGGCTGCCAGACTAACTGAAATCCCTGCAGCAAGTACCACACTTCAGGAAAGGGATGGGGGGAAAGGGGGGGACAAGAGGGACGCAGTCTGTCCTCCTCCATGCTTGCCATGGCTTGCTGCAAGCACAGGTAAAATCCCAGCAAGGGGGGGAACTCACTTCTCATCGTTTGCAAATTTAATTCCACTTGTAGTGATGGGGTCGAGGAAGAACCAGTCAAAGCCAGGGAAGTACCTGTATATCTGAAAGGAGAAGTCTGTGTTAGTGGTGGCACAAGCACCAGTAACAGGGCAGGCCTCTGCCACCCCAGTAACATCCCTTGGCTGCTGGCTGCGCTCTCTGCAGTGTGCTGGTCCCACGTTCCCACCAGTGTTACTTCTCTCCTGTTGCAGGCCCATCTTATCAGCCTGCTCAGCAGCAGGGTCTCCAGGTACCTGCATGGCCAAGGTCTGTGGGTATCGTGCTGGCTGGCTGGCAGCACTCCTCCTGGCAGATAACCCTTGATATCAGGGCACCACACCAAGCCTGCCCACATCCAACCCTGGGTCTGGATGTCTGCTCAGCTCAGAGCCAGCTCGCAGCCACACAGGATGAGAGAGACTGAAGGATCAGAGTGAGCTCACCTAGGAAACCACATGGGCACAAAGGGGTCACTGTGAAAGGCCCTGCTCTGCCACCACTCTTCTCACAGCCCCCCAAAGAGCCTCCTGCACCAGAGGAGCTACAACACAAGGACAGGCTGTCCACCACTGAGAGCAGCGTCTGTCCTCCCCTCCCTCCCTCCATGTACTGCCCTTTCTGATCCCAGTTCCTGCTTTCCTTACGGCTCTGGTACTGCCTATTGTACCACTGCTCCCAGGAGCTGCCTGACGTGCTGCCCTTTACCCCTGTAAGTTATCACTGCCACCCCACAAGTCATACAGTTAGCTCAGCTACATCACTTCTGAAGGCTGAGCATACAGTTACATGCCACCAGTGTGACAGCCACTCTGTACTTGCCACAGAAAAGGGGTGACTTCGGGCCTCCTCCCGGATGTTGGTGAAGGGAGATTCCAGGATCAAAGCATCCGGGGGTGTTTCTGAAAAGCCAAAAGCACTGTGCTGAAATGCAGGGGTGCAGATAGCCAGTGAGGTCACTGCCTGCCTTAGGAGAGCAGCTGTCACCAACAGTGTGCCAAGGACAGCCTGGTCCCATATGGGGAAATACGGAACGCCGGCAGGACCCAGGCTGTGGGAAGAGCACCCACCCACCAGACTTACCTCTCTCACACAGGCGCCTCACTAGATTTGTTGCAACCCTGGAAAGAAGAACAAGCATTTAATTCAGTGCAGGCCCTGTGCAAAGCACCAGGCTCTAGTAGCAGTAGGTGGCAGAGGAACAACTCAACTGCCATTAACAGCCATTAACATTGACCCCTCACGCTGCCTGAGGTGTGGGCAGCCAGCCTGCAATCTCAGTCCCCAGAGGTCTCCTGTCCCCAGCTGTCTCAGACAGCACTGAGCACCTCATTTAGGCAAATGGCCACGTCCTGGGAAGCAGCACACCATGTAGCTGCTTGGAAGGACATCCTTTAAGGTGGCTCCCTGGCTCCCAGCTGTGTGACACACAGGTGTGAGCAGCAAAGAGGGGAACGTGGGGGTTTGGGCAGAGGCGTGCTGAGTTCCAGGCAGCTGTAGCACAGCATCCCAGGGTGATACCCATAGCTGGGTCAGAGAGCAGCAAGGTCTCCTCCATGCGTGTCCCTAATGGAACAGGGATATTTCCAAGGCTGCCAAATCCTCCAAGCACAGCATATTTCAACATCCTCAAACTCCAGGCTGGCTATGGTCACCAGGCACCTCAGTTGGGGACCAGACTCTCTGACCTCTGGGACTGCAGTGCATAGGGAAGTGTCACAAGCATGCAGCAAGGGATCCTGAACATGGCAAAAATTTGGCAGAAAAGCCAGAAGAAAAGCTTTTGCCTTCTCTCAAACAATGCAGGATGTTTAGGATCACAGCCATGAAGAGGCAGTGTCCTGAAAGACCTCCCTGTCCCAGCAACACATCTGTTGGGCAGCAAACTGTTGTGGCCTCAAACAGTTTCACTTGCACAAAGCTCAACTCAAAAGTAACTCTTGTGTTTTCCCTCCTCAAATCAAAGGGGGTAAAAGAGCATGTGCTGCCTGCTGAACACAACCCACTTCCAGGCAGCAATGAAAGGGGAAAAGCAGGACAGTTAAAAACATGCAGGCAAAGGCACTTGGCACCTTGAACTTCCCCATGCCAGGCATGACCACGTGAATATGACAAATGGCCAGCAGCACAGGTCAGGCAGGCATCTGCATGGGTACTGATTACACACCACATCTGCCAAGACAGGAGGAGAATGTCTTGTCAGGCTGAGTCACATGCTTGAGATACTCTGAGACCATCAGAGTAGCCTGATGTGCTGCTCTGAAGGCCACACAGATGCAGGTTCACCCCAGGAAGAGATCAGTGCAGTCTCATCTTCTCTCCCCTCAGTCAAGCTGCGTTGTGCTATTCTAAATGGGTTTTTTTTTCCAGTATAACCCCCCAGGCAATGAAGGTTCCAGACCAGTTCCTGCACAGTCACTCCCTGTGGCCCTTCTCACTCTGTAGAGTGGAAAGGGGAAGCTACTCTGCTGCGATTACGCCAGAGACACCAAGCTAGTCTGGGCATTGCAGCACACAGCACCTTCACCCAAGGTCAGTGTTTCATGTTTTTCAGGAGCTGCTGCACCCCACTGAGATGCTTACCCTGTGCCCAAGGAGTGTCCCCATATATAGACAGGGTTGTCTCCACTTCTTGCTTTTATCCAGTCGAAGACATGAAGGGCGTCGTAGGTCATCCCCCTTTCTGACGGGCTGCCTATGGAATCACCCCAGCCTGAAACACAGAGTCAGAGAATCATAGAAGGGTCTGGGTTGGGAGGGACCCCAAGGGTCAGAGAGCTCCAACCCCCCTGCCACAGGCAGGGACACCAACCTCAGGCCTGGAGCTACACAAGGTTGCCCAGGGCCCCATCCAACCTGGCCTTGAACACCCCCAGGGACGGGGCATCCACTATTTCTCTGGGCAGCCTGTTCCAGCCCCTCACCACTCTCTCTGGAAAGAACTTCCCCCTAAGATCTAATCTAACCCTTCCTGCCTTTAGTTTTAATCCATCCCCCTTGTCCTGCCATTATCTGCCCTTTTAAAAAGCTGAATCCCCTCCTGCTTATCAGCTCCCTTCAGGGACTGGCAGGCTGCAATGAGGTCCCCCCACAGCCTTCTCTTCTCCAGGCTGACCCAGCCCAGCTCCCTCAGCCTCTCTTTGTAGGGCAGCTGCTCCAGCCCTCTCCTCATCCTCGTGGCTCCTCTGACCCCTCTCCAACAGTTCCCCATCTCTCTTGTATTGGGGGCCCCAGCTCTGGACACAGGACTCCAGCTGGGGCCTCCCCAGGGCAGAGCAGAGAGGGACAATCCCCTCCCTGTCCCTGCTGCCACCCCTCTGCTGATGGAGTCCTTCTGAGAATCACATGAACTCCTCAGCAAAGCCAGCCTGCAGAGCCAGTGACTGCAAAGGGACCTGGGACAGGGGCAGCTTCTGTTTAGTCCACTGTGCACCTCTACAACTTGGAGCTGAAAGCCCCAACTGAGTTTAGATGGGCTGCTAAGGATTGTTTGTGCCTTGAGCCAAGGACAAAACCATGAGCTAGATCTTACTAGCTGCCAGGCTGTGGTCTTGCCCCTCCCCATCTCCAACAGCCTGGCTCCCTAACCTTAGCCAGTTTTGCATGCACATCACTTGCAAGTGGAGCTTCTGCACAGCAGAAGACCAGATGCTTGAAGGGTCAAAGAACAAACACAAAGCTGTGGCAAGGTCAGTTTGCCTGTGCTGTTCAATCAATGCCCTCAAGCAATTTTCCACCCTCCTGACTGGTTTGGCTCCATCACCACTGCAACGTGTCTACACATCTTCCACTAAGCAGCAAGCATCCCACATCCCTTCTGCTACCTAATAAGCAGCCAGAGGAGCAGGTGCCCAGCAAGACTGAAAACTAGGGCAAGCTCCCACAAATAAACCTCTCCCAGATGCCTCCCTGATAAAAATGCAATGGATTAATCTCTTTCCTCTGTCTCCAATGGCATTACACTGCAGCTGTAGCTTAAATACTAAGGGGGGGGGGGGAAAGAGCAGCAGATGCTTGACTGCTGGTGGCAGAGAGTTGCAAAATGGTCACAGTTTCTGCCAAGAATGTTACTAATTGTTGACAAATCATTTGCTCTCTGTCTTTTCTCAACTATCAGCTTTTAAAAATAAGCCTAAGTTCATTCCCTGTGTGACCTCAGGAAAGTCAATTAGATCCTAACTAGCTTACTAGTTTCCAGATGTGCCCCCTGGAAGATGCCCTAACTGGATGCTGTGACAGCATACGTGCCTGGGTCACCCTTAGCTCCCAAATCAAGGCATGAGGACAGTTAGGGGCCAGAGGCCACCAAGCTGGACATCAGAAAGCAGAGTAAAGGCACTGGGGAAATAAAAGAATTCTGGAAGTTCTTCCTGTGAGGAGAAAATAAAAGCAGCAAGAACCACATCTAATTAGCCAGCAGCAAGCATTTCTAAAACAACAGCTCCCCTGAGATCCAAAACCCAAGCAGCTTCTTTGCTGCTTCTACAGAGACACCTGAAAGGGTTTCACAATAAAAGGAGCCCACGTACCTCGATAATCAAACGTGACCACGTGGTACCCAAGGGAGCTGAGAACCTGGAGGGGAGAGAAACATGCAGAAACCCATCACAGACTTGCACAGCAGCCATGCTCTGGCCTCAGGCCAAGGTGCAGGGATCTGATTTAGAACATCAGCCTGACCATGGTGAAGTGATAATTTTTGGTGGAGCAGGCACAGAGCTTTTCAAATGCTAATTATCTCAGCCCACTGGTTTCACTCTATTTGTTTCCTGGACCTCCTCTCAGGCTAGGATGGTGATTCTTCCTTTAACAGCTGTGCCCTTCAGGTCTGTAAATACCCTGTGACCAGCTTCCCTACAAAAAGTTTCAAGTGAAACAGTACAACTGCTCCATCTGTATCATTCCAATTGGTACAAATGATAGTGTGTCATATAGGAGCCCATTTCAGAAGGCCTAAATGTATATATTCAAAAAGTGCAGTTGTTCTAGCATAAAGATTTATGTTAAAGCCAATAGCAATCCTAACAAAGCAAGTAAAAATATCCAATATTAGATCAACTTGCTTGGAAAAAGTGTCTTCAGAAGAACAGTGCCAGCATGCTGAGCTACCATCGCTTGGTATGAAGGTAACAGCTCCACAGTATAAAACCATCAACAAAAGGTTGTAATGAGATTAAAATGTTGTTGTGTTTATGGTCTGGGTATGATACAGGATTTTAAAAAGCCATGTTGGTATTGCACCATCCTCTAAACCTTCTGATGGACAAAAGGAAATCACAGAATCACCAGGTTGGAAAAGACCTTTGAGATCATTGAGTCCAACCTACCTGTCTTCTTCTAAAGCAGATCCCTGAGCACCTCATCTACCCATCTTTTAAATACATCCAGGGTCAGTGACTCAACCCCCTCCCTGGGCAGCCTGTGCCACTGCCCCATAACCCTTTTGGTGAAGAGCTTTTTCCTGATGTCTAATCTGACCCTGCCCTGGCACAGCTTGAGGCCGTTCCCCCTTGTCCTGTCACCTGTCACTTGAGCAAAAAGACCATTGCCCACCTTCTACAACCTCCTTTCAGGTAGCTGTAGGCAGTGACAAGGTCTCCCCTCAGCCTCCATTTATCTCATATGTAAAACCAACATTATTTCTAGTCTATTTGAAATCTTAACAGCCTGAACAATCACTGTTACCAGTTCAGATGTCATTAGTACAGAAAAGAGATGAAAAAAAGAGGACACTGTAGACAAGAGCAGGGTTCAGGTAAGTTAGTAACTCAGCTCCTTTGCTGGGAGGACTATGATGGTGATGGGTTTCTCCTACTTCCCTCTAGAATCCATCCAGGGTTAATTTTCCTACATTTCAGACAAGCCACTGGATGTTTCTTTCTCTTCACTGGTCTGGGACTCCATTTGGCATCCCAAATTACTTTATGGGGGGAATTCAACATACCTTGGACACATTTTCTATGTTACCTCCAAAGCTATTTTCACCCAGCCCCCCAGTCTGCATCTCTTTATCCGAGTACTGGCAGGTTGGGCGCAGGCCGGTGTCAGGGCAGGCAGCAGGCCTGCCCGCGGCCTAGCTCTCTTCTCCCAAGAGTTAGGCCCTGACAATATTCCTCTGCTCCCATGAGACAGGAGAAGTTCCTCATGCTGAGAGGATCCTGATATCACATTCTCAAAACACAGAGGCCTTGTTGATAGGGGTACAGGCTGCCCTAAACCAAGAAGCAGTTATGGGAAGGGATTTGGGAGGAACGGAACATGTCAAGAACCAACCATAATAAGAGGGTCAAAACAGCAGGTGTGAGGATACTTTTAGGTATTAAAGGTAAACTAAGGCTATTTAGCTCTAAGCTAGGTTTATCAGAACTGGTTATAATCACTAACCAATCCATAGGGTGTGAACAGTGTGTGTAACCAATGAGCAGTTGTTTAGCTGGCCACGTTTGCAGTAATAAAGGTCTAGAATCTGGGTGATTGCACCCAATAAAATGGCTTCACCTAAAATTCATATCGAATTGGGTGTTGCTCTCTGCTGGTCACCACATGCCAGAGGTCTCTGGGGTCAGCCAGTGCCCTGTTCCAGGCATGCTCAGCCCTGCAGTGCTCTGCAGTGTCCTCACCTCCAAGGTCACCGCTGTCCTACCAGGCCTGCACTTCTCTACACTGTATCGCTCTGCTGGGTGGCACCAGTGTTGCACCTGACACCTGGTAACTGTAGCTGGAATTTGTACATAAAAACCCCACAGTGATGTTTTTCTAGAACACCAACTGTGTGGGGAGTTGGTACTACTTGTATTAACATTACAGCTACAATGTGCAAGGATAGAAATCTTAGCAAAAGTAAAAGGACATAGCCAGTGACTACCTGGTTCTTAGACAATTGCTTTTATGCCAAAAGAAAGCTCCAGACCTTGCTCCAAACAAGGTCAGAAGCAGCCTTACAAGCCTCAGCCACGTTACAAGCAGCAGCAATACTATAAGCAGTGGGTTTCAGGGCTGCAGTATCCCTTTCTGACAGTCCACCAACTGCAGGCTATCGCTCCTGAGGCCAGCAAGGATACTGCAAAGCCTCAGTGGCTCAAGGCTTCTTACCAGGACCCAGAGATGGATTTTTATTAAGGTGTTTATCCTTTCAGCTTGTCTCATGCTAGTGTGTGCAGGTCCCAGGGCAGCATGTAGCTTTTCTATGTAACATGCTGCCATCCTCAGGGATCCTGACAGGCTGGAAA
>VZTU01027567.1:960-17022 GCA_013400835.1 Zapornia atra | reverse complement strand
TGATTCTATGATTCCTAGTCCATCATGAGCCTCTGTTCATATTTGGGTTTCTGCACTTTTTTCATAGCCAGAGCCAAAAAGTAAAAGTGCAATAGATTAACTAATATTTCGTATCTCAAAAAAATTAAGAGATAAAAGTGATAATGTTGGTAAACCTGTACTGTTTGCTTTATCTATAGCAAATAGTTATATATAGCTAACTATATATAAATTTATATAGTTACATAACTATAAAGAAAACTGAATATATGGTTTTCATATCACAATGTTTATTACACTCATCCTTTCTATTGTGATAGAAGAACTGAGAATCACTGAAATAGACGCCAGATCTGTACTATGCATCTGATAGCATAGTGTAGCACCAACTCCACAGTTAAGACTGGCAAGTCAGTGCAAAAATATATAACGTATTTGTCTCCTTCACTTGAGAAATTCCTAAAAGAACATTCTTTGAGGCACATGCCCCTACAAAGAATATAGAATCATAGGAAAACATAGGCTGCCTGGAAGTCATCCAGTCTGACTTCTAGCTTGAAACAAAAGTATCTTCAAGGTCAAACATGGCGGCGCAGAATTTACCCAGTTAAGTTCTGAAAATCTCAGTGGTAATTCTTTCTTATTGTGAAAAGATTTTCCCTTATATCCATTTAGACTTTTATTTGCTGCAATTTATGACCATGTTTTGCATTCTTCCATAGTGCACCTCTGAGAATAGTCTGATTCAGCCTTCTTAATAATCCTTCTTAAGGTATCAGATGGCAGTAAACAGGAATCTCTTTAGCCTTGTCTTGCCCAGGCTAAAAAATCCTTCCAGTTTCCTCAGCCACTATCACCATGAGGTAGAGGCAGAAATTCCTGCTTCCTCTGAGCTCTGAATCTGATTGTAGACAGAAAACATTGCCTTTGAGGTACTACAGTATCCAATACCTGGCTCTGCACTAACCCAGCTGTATTCCATTTCAGGTTTGCACAGAGATCATGCTTATTATCAGTATATAGCTGACTAATTCAAGGTGAATGAATAACTCAAGGCTTCATCCTGGAACTCACAGGATTTTCTATCTAAACTGCCATGCTTTCCATGAAACTATTTTTTTATTAGTATTTTCTTAATGGGGGGAAATACCAACTCTAATCTGTGTTCTTGCTAAAAAGTCCTAAAGCAACTGTAGGAAAGATAGCTGCCAAGATGATAACTAAAAAGAAAGCTTTTAAAAACATTATTTCAGAGGTGGTGAAATGTTCAAACAATTCACCTTGAAGGGGCTGCACAGCAGAAATTTCACAAGAAAGACATCAAACCCAGATTTTTATAATCTGAGAAGTATGATTAGGTTATTCACTGTATCACAACCTCTATGAAGTGATCCCAACTTCTTTTTAACAATTTTATATAGTCAGAAGATATTGTAAAAATGGGTGTCTTCCTCTTTTATCCTTTGACATCTAGTGTATGAATTTAAATATCTAATTAGTTCCTCTGTGGACTGTGAATTTAGGTACAGATTGAGAAAGTAGTTTTGCATGCATCATATCTCAAGTACAGAACTCCTAGACAAGAGGCTACTTTACAGAGAGCATCTCTTTCTATTCTGAGATAGTTCTTGCATTCCTGTGACAATTAAAATTAATGTCTGTCTTTTTTTTAAAGCACTAATATGACCTAGAGGCAGAGAAACCTCTCCTCAGGTTTCAGCCTTTCCTGAAAGTCTTGGCCGTTGCAGTTTATTCACACAGCCACTGGATGCCACTGCTAGCAGAGAGGTTTTTTTATATAAATAAAAGTTTAAATGTTTTCTGTTTGCTAACCAGCATTTGGCTTAGTTTCTACGATATCTTCCAAACTCAGTGCTGTTACCATCTTTATTTCCTTTGTCTTCCATATGCATTAAGCACTTGATCCTGTTTTACTTCAGATTTAGTTGGCTTTATATGTGTTGCAAAGACTTTTTAGTGATAACACCACTTTTTTTCATCTATTTGCAAGTGGCTCCATTTTCTACCTCTGTAGAAACTAAGGCACAGAGGCATAATAATATTCTACTATTCTTTGTAAGTTTAATTTCTGTACAGAATATTGTGTCATTTAAATTTAATCACTTTCTACTAATTTAAACCACCTTTCCTACTTTCTGTCTCTTGATGACAGATTTTGCTTAATTACTGTAAATGGAGAAAAAGTGTTCAGAAAAGGATACATTTATATCATTATTTCTCATCATTCTTTGGTTGTACTTTCCTAGGAGGGTTTATTTTAGGGCCTCACAACAGCAATATAGCTTACAAGAGGGGAAAAAAAAAAAAGAGACCAAAGGTGCAACAGGCTCAATCTGGCTCAGGAATCATTTCTGCTGCACTTCATAAATTCTTTCTTCATACCATTTTCTGATCTTCTTGTGATTGAATAGTTCATATTTAAAAAAACCCCGAGGACCTCATATTGCTTTCTGGTGAGAGAATGACATACTTGAGATACAAATTCCAAAGAAAGATTATGCAACCTCAATGATACACAGAGATATATCTGAGGGAGTAGGTTTTGGTTCCATTTTCTAGATGGGGACTGACTAATCTATTGTTAAATCTGGCTTGATTGACCTTCATAAAGTGTGAAGTGGCTCATCTTACTGGCAATTCTTTGTATCTTATGATGCCTCGGAAAGCCGGAATCAAAACTCAATAGCCTTGGTGACTATTAAGCAGGTATCCTTTATTGCAGTGCTGGGCACACAGGGGATCGATCGCTCCTCCAAATGTGTGTGCCCATTAAAGCCAAATTTCTCATATTTATACAGATTAATTATACATATTCATTATAATTTCTAAGAAAAGGCAGGGTTATGCAAATTATTTCCAGGAAGTAGTTTACATTAACTCCTCCCAGACAGAGCATGCTCAGTGACACTCAGGGGGTCTTCTGGTGGTCTCCAGGGACGAAGGCTGGACGTCTTCCTCTCTTTCAGCGCATGCTCTTTATGGGTTTCTCCATGCTTATCTGGGCTCCCAACACCTGCACCGACTAGTTAGTTTTTCACTGAAAACAAGATAGACTCTGTCTTTTAATTGGTCGTTAGTCTCATTATTTATGACTCCTCTATCTCCTACTTCCTCTGGTTTCAAGGCTGCTGCACTATTATGGCTAAGTTTCGTAGCTGCTTTGATGAAACAGCTCAAGTGATTACAGCCAAGTTCTGCTAAAATCCAAAACTAATCTATTCCTAAAACCACACAAATTCTTACTTCTTTATCTTCAAGGCTGTTACTGTTGCATTGTTATGGTTAAGTTTTGCTCTGCTCTTGCAAGCAGCTTACACAGTTACAGCTTTCTCTTAAACTAGTCTATTCTGAAAACTATGAAAATTCTCATATTAAAGTTATATTAATTCTCTCTTATGCTACACCTATCTCAACCTATTCAGCATGATTACATTTCATTGAATCACTTATTTGGAGGCAAAACTTGCAGGGTTCTTCCAGTCGTGGTTTTCAATAGCTGGGTAGCCCCTTGACATATATAGTTCAACAGTACATTTTCACTGATGCAGTTCGTTGTGCTTTTTGACTAGAATCAATACCAATTTTAGCAGTTTAGTTACAAAAAACAGGAATAATCTAAGTATTACCACATGACTACCTCTATTCCATAGGATCCTGAACATTGTCTACGTATTCTGAGACCTGTTATAAACACTGGTGGGTTGAATTTCTCAGCTTTCAAGCTTTTTGAGTTTAGCAGCTGGCCAAAATGGAAAATTTTAAAACTCATCTCCTTCCTAGCTGGAATAAAAATTATCCTCCTATGATAACTGTGAATATTATCTATTTTCTTCCTATAAATAAGCAGTAATAATATTTAGTACTTCATTCTATTTTAGCCCCCTGGAGAGGGTTCTTATTGTCCCAATTCCAAAACAAAATTATCACTGTTGTAAATTCATTTATTCAAGCATTTTGCTTCTTGGATGTTTATGTATTTTTAAGTACTTCTCTATTTTAAGTATTTAAATATACTCAGGTAAGATTAGGTGAATATTTAGTTCAGTTCAGTAATAAATTTACATTTGTACATTAGATTGGAACCCAATACAGAATTATCTTGAGCAAGATATGCCTGTGTCAGCCAAACAATTTCTGTTTAGAACATCAAAAAAGCTAAAATATTTGGAACCCTAAAACCTGCAGCGTATAGGATCCATTCTTTACTGAAATCTCTAGTAACAACCTTTCTTCCAATGTATTTGAAGAGCTGTTATCTCAGCTAATTTCATGGCACAGGAAAAGTTGCAACCTATTTTACCTTTTTTTTGTTATTTAGAATGAAGATTCCAAAGTATGCTTGTTCTTAAACATCATTTATCCTGAAGAATGTAATCATTCTTAGGCAGTATGAAATAAATTATCTGTTCACTGTTTTTCCTGTACATGTAAAGACATTAGAATTCTCTTCATACGAACCATCTCATAGAGTGCAGTCATTAGTTAAGTTTGAAAGAGCAAGAGGAGACTGCAGAAGATGTAGGACTCTATAGTTCTGAGATTCATAGGAAGGTAGAAAGGAGGGTTTGATGGCTTAGCCAACCTAAGTTAAATTTTGTTATCGAAAAAATTAGGATCGGTGCATGACAAAATATAATATATATTGCATATAATTGCTTAATGAAGAAGGACAAAAAGTATTTTCAAAAGTTTATTCAGATGATGTGCCAAGGCAAAATAAAAGTCTAACCTGACAGGCAAGTCTGGAGAACTGTGATCATTATAGATGATACAGGATCACAACTTTATCAGTCCTAAGTAGGAAAGCTAGAGGGACAATCAAGCTCATGCTGATGGTACCTCTGAGAATTGAGAACTCTGGTATACTAGAGTACTACATTAAAAAAAAAAAAAAAAAAAAAAGGGGGGGGGGGGGGGGGGATGGCCTTGTTAGGTGGTGCAAAGCATCACAGCAAAGCAATTTGACTAACTTCCACAACAGAATAGTTCCGTTCACCCTCATGAACTGACATATAAACACCCTGTCCAATTTCAGAAAGCAATGAAAGTTTTCCAAAACAAAGTCTTTGAGTTTCTCCAGGTTCACTGCTTTTTAGCACACCTTTCCTGTGTGCCAGTGGCTAAATAATGAATTTTGACACACACTTGATTGGAATGATTACACAAAATTCATCTGTGTGAAACAGGGAGTGCATGTTGTGTCTCCAGCATTTCCTCAAAACAAATTGAGACCTTTCTTAAAAGGAAGATTTTTACTTGAGATAACAATTTATTTTACAAAGGATAAAGGTTTGCTTAAAGAAAGTGAAAACTTGCAGTTGAGGTTTGGTCTTTGTATTGAATAGAAAGTAAAGTGTTACCTGTTGTGGGTTCCAGCTTTTCCTTGTCAGCTAGTGACAACCTGAAATATTTATGAAGCATTTTAGGGCTCAGCTAGATACAAGCAATACTCACTATGGACTCAGGGCTTACAAAAGCATTACTACAGCATGGTAGCAGTAGCAGTATATTTATAAAATATGAGCAGAGAAACTTCCATATCAGAGAAGTATTTTATTTCTATTTTTATATTTTAACTTTTGTACTATTGTGTTACAATGTTACAGATGGCTCTATCTCCAGCTGCCCTGATGATCAGGAACAGGTAAAAAAAAAAAAAAATTAGAAAAAATTCTAGTTTACTTTCACTAGCTTCTGAAAATCAGCCCCAGTCCAAGAAATAAGGAATGTCCTTTATTATTTTGTTATCACTAGTACAGCTTTTATGTCCCAGCTTTTAAGAAGGTCCTTCCCAAAGGACATTATTTCTAACAGAAATTTCCATTAATATCTGTTAATAATGCTATTTAATACTAAGAATATGTAGTAGTAGTAGTGTATACCGTTATTCGTATACACACATAAGAGGAAGAGAAGTAGAGGGACATGTATGTGTTATTTGTGATCCTGCTACTGTTCAGTCTCAAACTGTTTGAGAGTTTGAAGCTCATTCCTTTCACAGTTCTAGAGTGCTAGTCACAGTCTCAATTTCTTCTCAATAGTCAGTATAGCCGTGTATACATTAATATGTTATTATGAGAATACAATGCAGGTTTCTTGCGAAAATATGGTATATCCTTGGTACAATGAGCCATTTCTCCTTCATCTGACCATAAGCCACGTATAGCAACAAGGCTGTCAGACCACCTCATAGAAAAGATTGAAAGCTGAATTCATAATTAAATTCTGGTGGGCTGCTAAATATTGATGTTTGTGCACTTCTCAGTAAGCGTTGCTTTCTTTTATCAGAATGACATCATCACAAGTTATGGTTTTGTTTCATGATGCTAACTAGTATCCAAATGCAACCAGACAGAACATGGTGAAATTATGTAATGTATCCCCTTAGAAAACACTATACATTATTAAATAGAAAAAAAGAGATATTAGAGTATCATTGAACAGCGGATTAATGCTAGGAATGTCCATGACATTAACTCAGTTTAGATCATAAGTAATATTAACACTAAATAATTAACATATATAACATCATGGCAAAATTGGCAGAATTAAAAAATAAAATACTTCATTCTGTTTCATTTTAAAAAGCTTGCTCCTTCCTACTTGTGCTGCTTGTGGCTGGGATAGATTTTACTTTGTTCATAATAGCTAGCATGGGGCTGTGTTTTGCATTTGTGCTGAAAACACTGACAATAGAAGGATGTTTCTGTTACTGATGAGCAGTGCTTACACAGAGCCAAGGCCTTCTCTGCCTCTCACACTGCCTCCACCAGGGAGAAGGCTGAGGGTGCACAAGGAGTTGGGAGGGGACACAGCCAGGACAGCTGACCCCAACTCACCCAAGAGATATTCCATACCATATGACATTATGCTCAGTAATAAAAAAGAAGAGGGGACTGAAGGAAGAGGTGACGTTCAAGGTGATAGATTTGTCTTCCAAAAATTATTTACACATGATGGAGCTCTGCCTTCCTGGAGATGGCTGAACACCTGCCTTCCCTTGGGAAGTTGTGAATTAATTCCTTGTTTCCCTTTGCCTGCACACACAGTTTTTGCTTTACCCATTAAACTGTTTTTTATCTCAATCTATAACTTCTCTCACTTCTCACTCTTTCTATTTTCTCCCCCATCCTGCCATGGAGGGAGTGAGCAAGAGGCTGTGTGGTGCTTAATTAATGGCTGAAGTTAAACCACAATGACTTTAAAAATTATCTGGATAACTACTGTGTTTTGAACACTTGGTTCATATTATTGAACTTTTTAACACACTTATTAAAGCTGCATATATCAAAGGGAGACTTTTGGGAATAGACAATAAGCCTGTCTGATTCCTAAATATCACATGCTCATAATTTTCTGAAAGTCCAGCTCCTTTAACTTACTTATTCCATGATTACAGCTTCATCCTAGAAACGCTTCCTTGTCCTCTTCTTTTATTCTTTTATTTCCTGATGCTCATTCATGAATTTGACTTTAAAATTTTTTCCTCTCTCCAGACAATCCCAAGTGTCATATAAACGTTCTTTATATTTATTCTTTGTGAAAAACTTCAATACTTCAAACCAGGGAAGGTGTTCATAACCATGACACTTATCACATTACCATAACCTCCATTTTCCGCCTGGAGTCAACCTTCATGTTTTAAATAGGTTCTTATACCTGTACAATCTGGCTGATCTATCTTGCTGTTTCCATCCTGAGTGCAAAACTAAGCCCTGTCTAATGTCCCTGTCTGCTCTAGAACTCCCATCTGCCTCATGAAGGTTTTCTTCTCTTGTAGCCTGGCTGCTGCACTCAAGCAGGAGGCTATCACACCATGCCTGGTTTTGTATTGGTGACTGGGTCTACTTTTCTGCCAGAGGTTCCACTTCCCTGTCTGGATTCACACAGTGACCTTGACTTACTGCTTAAACCCTTAGGAGTTTTAACAGCAGCCTTCTCAATTGCTGTGCTGATGTGTTCCTCAATATAGTTTTAGTAGTAGGCCTAGAAGTACAACATCTCATCAAACTTTGTACTGTAACATTTAAAACTTATTTTAGCTGGTTTCTTAAAACCTCATTTTTCTTAAAGCTCAATTTGAGGGTCCAATTTAAATTAGGAAATTTGTCTACAAAGCTATGAGTATTTGAAGCTAAACTGCGTTATGGATTTTACTTATTTGAAGATATTTTAAGAAAAGTGACCATGTTTCTTGGTCTTCCTTTTCAGCAGGCCAGCATGCTCTACCATGTAGTGTAGGACCAGCTGACTAAAAAAATCTCTGAAAGTTCCCTTGTATAAATACTCCTTAGAGCTAGCTCCAGGGGACACAATTTGGAATGTCCAGTAATTTACATCTCTTATACTATGGAAAAAAAAGAGATATTCTATGACTGAGAACAGCAAAGACTAATACATGATTAATCAGAAATAGTATGTAGTAAAAAAACCAAAACCTTCACCTATTTTTCAAGTTTGCCACCATCACATATGTCCCACATCCCTTGTCCTCTCCATTCATTTCAGATCCTGTTCATTTCATGGAGTATTGTAGCTAGTAGTGCTATATTTGTTCAAATACAGTTAGGATACTCCTTTCACATTTGGATGTTATAAATAGGTAGATTTCACCAGATAAAAGATGTTAAATACCTGAAGGATCTCCAGAGCCTTCATCCCATAGGGCTGTTTGAATGCTATAGTGAAGAAATGCGCTAAAGTATAATGTTACCTAAATAGATACATAAAATACTTGCACTGTAACTTCAGGAATGATTCAGGGTCAAGAATCTCCTGTTTCAGACGAAAGGCCCAGCTCATCAGGTGCTATCTGATCTCTGTTAATTGCTTATGGTCTAACCAACATTTGTCTCAGACTGTGTGGGGAAGCTTTGAGTTCTCTAAAAAATATTCTACTACTTATTTCTGACAAGTTATCAGATGTCTTTCAAAACTGTGTTGCAGGCTTTGCAAAGGAGATCCAAATGCAGTGTTAAATTATTTTGCTTGTTTTGAAGGCTATGAGCTCAGAGATGTTGTTTTACCTGAATAATGAATAGGAGAACATTAAAGAAAAGAAAGTCAGGGTATTATCAGACACTAGATATGACCACTGTATACACTTCAGGTGCCTGCAGAACATGTAGCACATTTCTTAACTTATCCCAATTTCACAAATCAAAAATAAAACTGCAAGGAATAATTTTTGAAATATTTATAATGTAAGAGAACAATAAGAAATTCTTTTTTCCCTGTACTTCTAATGGAAAAAATACTAATACTGACCAAAATGTTTCTGCAGGTAAGAAATCCTAACAGCTCTTGCTTTACTTTCTGAGGAGTCAATTACTCTTACTGCTGAAAGTATTTATACTTATCACTATTTTTTTAATTTGCCAATTTCAGTTTCCATCCACTAGATCTTATTTTTATCTTTCTGACAAGTTCAAGGGATGCTATCAAGGCTTTAATCCCCTGAAATAGCTGACAGTTATACCTAAAATGTCTCAGAATGGATTCTGCTGCTGAAGCTTATATTTTCTAGTTCTCCGATCATGTTCATGAGTCTATTTCAGTTTAAGAGATTCTTTTTCCAGGTTTTTTTTGAGCCAAGTAATCCAGAACTAACCATACCATAGAAAGGTATGCCAATAAACTTCTTGTGGATCCACTGTGCATTATATACCCCAAAGTATATTGACTTTTCTGTATAGATGAACCTCCATCTTCAAAAGTTAACAGAATAAACCATAGCTATTCCTTTTTAAAACACAGAAAAATATTAGTTGAATTTATTACATTAATCAAATAGATGCATTTAGGATTAACTGAACATAAACACTTAGAACACTTTTTTTTTTTTTTCCATTGGGAGTTTCCTCCAGAGAGCATTGATCCTTCATTTGGGGATAAATCCATTATTTTAGCTTTAAACAGTTTTGTATGGGTTGTTACAAACCACCCAGGGGTTTACTTTTATACCTGCAATTTCTTAGTGATATTCAGATACAATAATTCCTTATCTTAACATGTATTCTTTCACAAGTACCTAGAAAAAGCATTTGTTACAAAGCAGCTGTTAGTTTTGCAATCAGGTTAATAACAGCAGATTCCTTTAAAATAGAATGCAGTTGATATGCTCTATCAGAAGCATTTTAGTAACTGTTTAATTTATCACTGTCTCTCACTGTTTTTAAAATAATAATGTAAATCCCTTCAGAAAATGCACACAGGACAGCAACCCATAATGTTACAGATAACAAGGAAAAGTAATTCTAAAATTTATTGTAATGTCTTGAATTATCATTGTTTTTCTCACAGCAGTTTAACTTCTAAGCAGTAGAATTTACTCAATGAAGACTTACTCAGTGAAGAAATGTATTGATTGGAATTTAAATTTAGTTCAGAAAAGATGCTATCAAAGGTGATATGATAGAAGGGTAGGGGTTTTTTTGTTGTTTTATGTAAAGGGCACAGGAATATTTGACAGACTGATGTGTCTTAGAATTTTGTCACTACTGAAATATAATGACATAGTTCCTTAAGACGATTTGTATTAGGCCTATCTATGCACTTTCTTTTGAAACATCTAGCTAAGAATAAGTCTTCAAATATATTTTGTTTATTTCTTCTCCTTTTTCCTAAGACTAATTTTACCATGTGTTCTTCACAGCCTGAATTGGCTTCAAACAAATAAAATATATTAATTTACTAAGTTGTATAGGTTTATTTTTTTCTTCACCTGTTTTTCTTCACCAATAATTCTACAGCAAAAAGTGACGTGGTTTCCTCAGTTTATCATTCATGAATTATTGCACATCTTTCTTTTGTATTTTCTTTAGTTTGCATGTAAGTTCATCTAGAGGAGACTTTACAGTACTTTCAATAAGTCCTATGGTATTTTCAGTCAAATATGTGAAGTCTGGGTGTATTATACTCAGATTATACAGAAGTGTCACACTACTAGCCTAATTCAATTACTTCTCCCACTTATTCAGAATTGGTAAAAGGAACATAAGAAGCTGTGATTGGTAGTACTCATGAGTATTACAATAAAAGCAGAGAGGATTAACGATTATCCTAACCAGATATGACATCATTTCCATTCAAACAATGCTGACCAACTTCTGTTTGTGTTTGGGTTATTTTTGTTTGTTTGTTTGGTGGGGTTTTTTGGGGTGTTTTTTTTTGGGTGGGGGGTTGTTTTGGGTTTGGTTTTTAAAAAAAGCTTCTTACCTCATTTGTCCAGATCAAAGAAAGGTGAAAAAACAGTAGACTGATAGCCAAGTCTAGTGACCTCCTGCAGAGTAGCTAAGCCAATAACACAAATAAAACCAACATAGAACTATTCAACATTAAGCTAAATTTCACTTAGGAGCTGTTGTATTAAACAGCTACAACTGATCTCAGATATCAGCTGGGTTCCCTAGAAAGTGATAAAGAGGCTCACACCTGAGTCACCAGCAGTTTGGCTCCTTCTGCACTCTGTCTTCAATTTTATTACTTGCTATTCCAACCCTGCTGTATTTTGAATTACACTTTTGCTTTCTCCAATTTACTTCCTCAACCTCTTTTTCTTGGTATCTTGTAAGTCTAGAAAATTGGAGCTGAATGTACCCAGATCTATAAATTATAACACAAAACCTGTCTTTTACACCAGGAATTCTATTTCTTTTTTTTTTTTTTAGATTGCCTAATGATAAAGTATTTTCCATATAACTACATTAGAATACTATTACAGAATCACAGAATCACAGAATCTTAGGGGTTGGAAGGGACCTCAAGAGATCATCGGGTCCAACCCCCCTGCCAAAGCAGGCTCCCTATCTCATATTACATAGATAGGCGTCCAGACGAGACTTGAATATCTCCAGAGAAGGAGACTCTACCACCTCCCTGGGCACTCATGTGTGTATGTGTTCACATGCATTGACCATATAAAATCTTTGGAAGCAAACAGGTTTATTCTGGCATTTTCAAGAAATAAAAAGATATTTTGTACCCCTGAGATATTGTGTCTAGAATTTAGTTGTGAATCATCCATCTTTTTTCACGAAGGGCAATGACCTATCAAAACTGAATGTTGATTTCTGAGTCCTAAAAGCAATATCATCATTAAAAAAATGGAGCTACATGCTGAACTGATGGTATGTCACCTAGAATCATCCAACATCCTCATTCATTTTAGATAATCTACTAGTACACTTATAAGGCAAAGAATTTGGCTCAGAGCTTTTTTACTGAAGATTCGGAATAGAAGACGAACTTTTGCACTTAAATCAATTACAGACAAATAAATTTAAAGTATAGTGCAGAAATTGGTAGAAATATGCTACATTAAAAATAAAAATGTAGGCAAGCCTCTATAATCTATGCCTCCTCTCCTACATATCATGCAAATTCCTGTTGTGGGGTGTGTCCTGGTTTCGGCTAGGATGGAGTTATATTTCTTTTCTAATAGCGGATGGAATGCTGAGTTTGGGAGTCAGGATGAGAGCAGTGCTAATAACACACTGATATTTCTAGTTGTTGCCAGGCAATCAAGGACTTTTCAGTTGTTCATATTTCCCTACTAATGAGAAAGGGGGGGTAAAGCCAGGACAGGTGACCCGAACTAGCCGAAGGGGATATTCCACACGAATTATGTCATACTCAGCATAAAAGGAGGGCTGGTTGGAGGAGGAGGTGGCAGATTCAGGATGTGACATTCCGAGGATAACCTGTTTTTTTGGTATGGCTCTGGGCTGTATGGCCTGAGTTGTGTGGTTTGGTGTGAAACTGCATTGTGTATCACCAGTTTCATATATTATGCTATGAAGTCCTGTTATTATTATTATCTCTATCTTTCTGCTATTCTAGTGAACTATCCTTATCCCAATCTGTGAGGCTTTGGTTCCTTGGGTTTGGGTTTTTTGGGTTTTTTTGCCTTCCCTCTTCCCCCCAAGTGACTGCGTGGTGTTCTGCTCGCAGCTGGGGCAAAACCATGACAGGGTGAAAAAATTGTTTTCAGTTAGGCATTTTTGGTGCCATTTTTATCATGCCATTAACTTTAAATTTTTCCACCTGCTGTACTTAGGTAATATGCAGAGAAGTTTAAGTAGATATTAACTTGTTAAACTGACCACTGACATGAATAGTTGCTGGTTCACAGTATCTGCTAAATCAAAGCTACCTTCACTCGCATTGTGTCAGAATGTTTGTAAGCAATTCAGCTTAAAAGGCTATGACACAAATAATCAGGGTGAGTCAGATGGGAGGATTAAAAGGTATGAGGCTGCTACAGACTTTCTATTAAAAAAAAAAGTTTACCTTACATATTTGCCACCTGCTGCATCTTAAAAGAACCCAAAAGAGTTTAGTTTTGTCTTGAGATGGGAAAAGTGATGGAATCTTTTCAGAGCATTTATAGCCCTTGTGTAGCACCACACACAGTGAAAAGGGGGAGGTTTTAAAGCACCAATGGCATGGTATTTTACTGCCAGGTAGAGAGGAGCTGAGATTGTGATGAGTTTAGTATGAGGTAGTTTGAATTGTTACCTCCTGTGGGGAGATAACTTGTGTATTTCACAGCTGCTGAACTGGAAAGGGTTTCTACTTCCATTGGTTTTCACCTCATTTTTGCCCACTTCAATGTAGAAAAGAAGATTTCTTGAGATGAATAATAGTAGGATTTGACATACAATGAAAAGATTAATAGCACCATAATAGAATTCTAGTGCAATTGTAAAGTTCTTGCAAGTTCAGTTTTCACAGCCATTTAATGTTATTCGGTGCACCTCAGGTCATCTGGATTCTATAATGAAAGACTGTGATAGAGGACAACATGAAAAATCTTTTCCAGAACTCAAACCTATGCATTTAGTGCAGAGGCAAGCTATCTACATGGACTGTGAGTAGATTTCAGTACTACTTAGTCTCACAATAAATGTCAAAATTTTCTACTGATTTCATAAGAGCAAAGGAAACAAATTTGAAACCACATGAGGTCAGAATCTTCCTACACACATATGCCAATACCAGTGTGTTGCAAACAGATATTAGTAGCAATGTAAGTGAACTAAGATCCTAGGCAGTAATTCAATTTTCATTTTAAATTCTATTTACAAGTTAAGAAGATACTTATAATTAGGACAGTATATGTTAATCAGAGTAAATGGCATCACTGTAAGCTTCCATGATGGACATATGAACTTATCATGAAAGCACCATCCTAAAGTACGAGCTGGTGAAGAAAGTTAAATGACCTAGGAAATCTTTCAAATATTTTTTCCAAACTGTTAGTAAGAAACTTGATGCTGAGTGTTCTCTCTAAATAAAGCCAATGCTGTTAGCAACACTCTCTATACCTGTTTCATGTTTAATGAAAAATCAAGCTTGTTTCAGTCCTTGTCAGAGGTCTTCACTCAACTTCTGTTCATTACAGGATCATGACTGACATCTCAGTATTTTCATCACAGAATCACAGCACTAAGAAATCTTCAAGGAGAATCCCCACAAACCTCCCTTTTAAACATGTTGATTAATTAAGGCAGTTCAGATGATCACAATTTCTGAGTTGTCCTACAGAGACAGTATGGTATCTTTTTTAACTGGGAAGCTGGAACCAATTTAAGGTTTTGAATTATTTTTATTTACCTGTCTTGTCTCCCCATTAATACAGGTGATAAAATCTCCAGCTGACAATATCTTTGTTCTATCTAGAGATAAAAATTGTCCTCTTTATACCTTGCAGGTAAACCAGACTGGTTATGTTCCCAAAAGATCAGTTTACAATATTTATGATTCTTAAGTATGTACAAGAATTGTTGGTGTTTGGAAAAAAGTGAACTATCAAAGTAACATAAAGTGCAAGAAGATTTTATCCCATCAGTAGAAACAGAGGGTCTTCCCAAGCCTTTGTAAGTAATCCAGTATCCTATAAATGTAGGGTATTTAATTTCTGGCCAACCAGCATCTAAGCATAAACTGTTTATTGGAATATTGTGGAATTCTGTGCCTTTCGCAAATCTCAGACTTTCTATCGTCTTTATAAAATAAACTAGTAGTAAAACATCCAGAAGAGATTATGATCTAATCTGTGGCTAATTTCATTACTTCTATACAAACTTAAACAACCTCAGCACTTATAAATGTTATGGGAAGATCAGAGCAAGGTATAGGAAGTTTCCATAGATTTGTGCTTTGTCTAAGTATATATCACAGTACATATAAACCCAAGTTTATTTGTATTTCATCTAACAGATTTTTCACACCTATTTTTTTTGTGTTTTATGGCAATTCTACTTAATTGTTTCTATATATAGAATTACTATGGAAATGCCACTACTACTTTGCTGATGTTACTTGAATCACGAATGAAAGAAGTATTATTAAAATCAAATTCTGTCCTTTCCAGTAGTCCACCTGTCCTGAGAAGAATTGATACGAAGCAAAGGTACAACTAGGGACAAAATTTGACAAGTCAATCTTGACTTTTCAATCCATATGAGACACACAGTTTGGGCTTGATTGGAGAGTATGAGAAAAAGAGAGGGGTTAGTTGGGAATAGATGGGGAGGATATAAGCAAGTAAAAAGCTTTGATATCTTTCTGCAAAACTATTCCAAGAATCACTACAAAAAGATGAAGTAAAAAAGCATCTTCTTGGCTATTATGGAATCATAGTACTCAGGCCAAATGCTAATACTTACACTCGATGCAGAAAAAAGTTTTCTTATATATCTTGCTCTGGTNTTAATAGACTAAATGCTTTTTTCTTGTATTGCTTTTTCACAAATTATTCTTAACTATCCCAAATTTAAAAAAAAAAAAGTAAGAGAAAAGCATTTTGAAAACACAGATGCCAGAAAAGTTAGATAACTAGAATGCTTGACTGTACTATGAAACAGATTAAGAGATCTTGTACACAAGATGCACAGCATTTTCATATTAAGCTCTTGAGCAGAATGGACAAGTTCAAACCTGACATCAGAGTTCAATCTACTACAGTTCAGAGTTGCTGAAAAATGTGAAACCAGCACTCACAAAAAAAGTATTTGCAAAAAAGCAAACTAGTGGTCCCCACAGATACTATCAGAAGTA
>VZTU01027561.1:17517-35466 GCA_013400835.1 Zapornia atra | reverse complement strand
TGCTGTCTTACCAAGTTAAGGAAACACTTATAAGAGAATGCACAATGTCTCTGTAACCAGGAAAATATTATTTAAGAGCACTGTACTCACAAGATTATTTAAGCAAGAAGCCATTATATTGGCCTGTGTGCAACCACCTATCCCAGTACTGCAGATGCCAAGGTAAAAGTAAAAAAAAAACCCAAAGACTTAACGGTGAAATAAAGAGGAAACCTGAAAAAATAATTTTAAAAATGGGTAAGTTTGAAGTGAGAGTTTTCTAAATCGAAATTTATTCTTTCATAAATGACATCTTTTAAAAAACAATGACTTGTTTGGTCATGTCAGCAATCTACAGCTCTTGTTTGCTGTAGATTGCTGCACGTTGCCATGTTGAATACGTGTGTTTCTTAGCAGGAACATTTCTTAGTAGAGTTTACCATAACAATAAAGAGAAATTGTCTGTGAAAGAAACTTGTTTGAAATAGCATTTAGCTTGTAAGTCATGGAGGTTTATGCTGACTGATGACACATTTAATGATGATGATCACGTGGACCAGAGCCCAGAGGATTGTCCTCCTCTACTTACTGAACTTTTTTAAAAATTTCTTAGGACCAGGGATGGTACAGCTTCCCCTATTGTTTTGTTGTTTTTTGGTTGTTTTTTTTAATGTTTGCAAAGTAAATTCAAGGAAATGAGATAAATCCATGCTCTTAAGCATTTGAAACCTCAAAAACTGAATTCTGTCTCTCTTATTGAAAAGCTTATAGATTGAAACACAAGTTTCTGTTTGTGACTTAGAGATGTAAGTTTTAATATTTGGCATTTGAGCTTAATTAATTTTCCCAACATTTAATAACTGCATTTAAATGAGGTCGATCTTGATGGTTAATTACTGGGAATTTATGGCTGTCTTGACATTTCTAATACACTGATGATTACACTGAAATCACTTACAAACTTTTGTACATTTTAATTTGTTTGCTTATGTACTGTTGCTTCACCCTTTCATGGGAAAACACTGTAGCAGTAGGAACTACAGGTATTCATTATGCTGCTGCATGCATTAGTTTACATCAGCTTCTCATCTGGCAAATTATCTGATAGTCCAGCAGGCATTTTCACCTACTTTTAATAACAACGGGGAAATGCAGTAGCTAAATAACACCTCTCAATCAGCCCAAATGCAGGTGTGGAATATGAGCAATGGATGTTTCTCAACTTGACTGAAATCTCCTAATGAGTTTCTGGCAACCAGAACTAGAATGACAGTTGTCTGATTCGTGTTTCAGTTCTCATGGATTGCTTCTCTTCTGACATGTACAGTCCAAATCTGACAGGTAATTCATTTACCGGTCTTTGTATCTCCATNTGTATCTCCATCAAAAACTATGGTATATCTCTCTTTTTATCCACAACTCCCTGACCAGAATCAAATACATATTTAATTTAATCATTTTAATAGCAGTATCCCAAAACTTATTTTGGTTTGATGATTTTTGTCCTTTAATAAGGATAATAGTTTCTGATTCTTTGGCTTGTAATATATAGTAAACTTTGCCTTCTCAGCAGACCTGCTGACACCAAGTTCTGAAGAGAACTATGCCTATATTGATACATTTCTAGGACTGCAAGTGGAATATTCAGCTATCTTTCTTTCCACAAGCCTTGAGACAGAAATAGTGTGTGAGAACAGGAATAGTGCATTCCTGTTGAAGTTTATTTTTTTGTAAATTTTAGTTTGAGGGTTTTCTTATTCATTTGTAAAGAAGCCCACCAAAATCTAAACGCAACCACCAAATGAAACCCAAAATCAAAACAGTAACAAAAAACTCCCCACATAAAATCCCCCAGACAAACCACTATGTTATTTAGCTGGGAAAAATGAATCATTTTAATCCTGTTAGGTCATCAGAATAATTTACTGCATAAATGTTATGTTTTGCTATTCACTTTGTGTTAAGCATAGTAAAAGAAAAGCACAAGTAGCTCCACAGAGAATAAGGATAGAAATTTGCAGCTACGCCATTCTCACAGTGCTGAATTTGTAAGAGATACAAAGATAGGGTTAAGAACTGAAGTTACACAAGTTTTCAGTACCAGCCAAATCTGTGAATTATTTTACTCCTTTGAAATACCGTCAAACTCATCACATGATGAAGCCAAGAAATTATGGTCACTTATTCAGACTCATGCCAGTGAGCTGCAATTCCATTCACTTCCATCAGCCACATGGATCTTTGCTCTCTGAAGATCATCTGATGTAGCACGTAGGCTTCTGTGACTATCAGTGTCGTCTTGTTGTTTGTTCATATCGTCACTTTTGCATAGCCCATTTAACTGTAATGGATGGATGGATTTAAAAACCATCTGCAGCTTCTATTAATATCATTCCTCTGTGTGTGTATTTCCACAAGCATTTGGTAACAGCTGTTTGAGCAAAAGGCTTTTTGATTTACTTCCTTTGTTTTCTAAATTTACAGTACCGTTTCCTTTTGTGATTGTTTTAGGTATTATTTTTCTATCAGAAAATGTGAACCATAAAATTTTAAGAAAGTATTTTCCAAATGTCCAGTGAGGTGTTTGAACTTCAAAAGAAAGTACTTAGTATAGGGTCCATGTCAGTAATTTAAAATCAACGTGGTTGGTTTTAGTGGCATTTCTGGCACTACCTTATCAGAAATTTGAGTGTTGCTAAAGCTCCCTTGTTTTACTTTAATTATATATAAGTGTGTTCTGGTAAATCAAAGGAATTATTTACTGTAAAAGTTGTACTCGGCCTATACTTACTGAAAGATTTCAAAATCCTGCTTTATTTGAATGACTTCCCTCAATGGTCATATGGTATGTTTACTCCATGATTACTGCTTGATATGTCATACTTATATCTAGGCAGTAGAAAAGCTTTCTAATTTGTATCAGATTATGCAAATTTAAAACACAGTTTTTAATGGTTAGATATTATTCATCTGTGGAAAAGAAAAGGAAACATTTTGCCTGATGTGAATTCCTTTTGTGTTCTACAGGAAATACCTTCAGTTAATGTTGTTAAAGCTTAGGATATGCAGGAAAAATCAGTGACCTCTTTAAAAATGGTTCACTGAAAATAGTGATGCTACTTGATGCTACTGTGTTTGGAGCAATTAAATCTGTTTGCCCTTTTTATGTTCTAGGATGACTTTTGGTAATTTTCTTTGAAATTACTGATTTTCCAGCCAGTTGTGGTAGAGTGCTGTAAGTGAGCTTTTAGCCTGAAGTAGGAGTCCACAAGGGAAAAGGCAGGTTTCATTGTAGTCTTCAGAACATAGGACACAAGGAAAGGGAAAGAAAGTGGAAGTTAAAATCTCTTCAGCAGCTACATTGGTTCCACAAATGATGTTCTTGTTGTTTGACTGAAACAGGATTCCCACACTCTACTAGATGTAGAAGCACTTGGTTACCATTACAAGCAACAAAGATGCTTTATATTCTCTTTTACTAGGTTGTATTTTTAGATTGTTTAATTGATATATTTTCTATCTATACCGCAGTAAGAAATACTACAAAATTTGAATTTAAAACCTTCATCATTAGTTGATGATAATGCAAGGGAGGTTAGTTCTTGGAGTTCCAAACCAAATTGATGGTAAGTGAACATTTAGTAATAGGAATAGAATGAATCCCATCTTTTCTTGGCTCTGTAAGGAGGTTTGACAGATTTGCCAGTAGGGTAATGGATCATCCTTCCTTTGTGTCTTGAGACTTGGCCGGACTATTTATTTGCAGATAATCTGATGTTCATAGTGGTTTTCTTCTGGCATTTAAGAATTTATAAATAGTTCATTGTTTTGAAAAGTCTTGCTCTGGAAAGGCAAGGAATGTGGCAAGATCACTTTTTAAATAGGCTTTACAAGTGTGTGGTTAGTGCAGGACTGTGCATCATTCAGTTAAGGTGACAATGTGATTGGAGGTCAACCACGTATTTGGAGATAAACTCTCTTTTAAGTATATGATACCTCTAATGGAGATTCTGTTTTGAGAGCAGAATATAACACTGAGTGTGTGCTCTTTGACAATGTATGTGAAGATGGCAGTGCTAGGATCATTTCCCATTATAGGCTTCTCTGTTATCTTGACAGCTGGCTTTTTCTTTTGCTACTCTCAGTGTGCTCACTGGGTAAGATGAATTCTAATTCAGTCTTACTGATGTTGGGTGTACAAATTCCCCCAAAAAACTCCGAAACAAATAGGACATTTCTAAGATAGGTCAGTGATTTCAAAAATTAATACTCTGGGCTGTACATTCTGGTAAGCAACTAGTTTAAATGTCAGCATTATAGAGAGAATTTGGGGAGGATGACAATGCTGTGTTTTACATCCAGTTCTTGTAGGGTGCAACCATGGCTCTGATAGGCTTCTGTACTGCTTGGGCTGAGGAAACTACCCCCACCACTTTTCCATTGCCATTCGTAATAAAGGTTCTGGATTTAGTACTTAATTATTTTAATACTAATCAAAAGACAAAAGATTGCAAATACTTTACCTGAAGCCTTATCACCTGTTTTCCCCATAGAAGTTCTTGTATCTTTGTGAAAACCCAACAGGTATTGTGGCAGAGACACCTTGTTGAATCTGCTATCAGATGTTGCCACTTCTCTTACAGCAAGAGCCACAGCTACAGCTAGTGAACACCACCACTGAGGCAAGTGTTGATTGCTTCTCTAAATGTGACTTTACAGCATTGCTTGCGTTAGATGCTGAATTGTAGCACTTCTTCAAGCCTGACCTGAATTTCTTGGGGATTTACAGATGTATTATATTAAGGTACCAACCAGACTACATTAAAATGAAATACAAGTCTAGCTTTTTTTGACAGGTGAAGTGCTTAACAGTTCTATTTTTTAGTCCTATAATTTGAAAGGCTCAGAAGCAGCTTGATAGTCTGAAATTTAGCACTATGTCGCTTTGAGGATAGAGCCATCTGTTTTCATGTCACCTAAAACCAACTAATCTATGACAAAACAAGAGAGAATAAAGTCCAGTTTTGTTTTATTGTTGTGGTGTGTTTTGTTGTTTTGTCTTTTTTTCTTTTTAATGAAGGGGAGAATGGTTGTTGAAGTGTTATTTGAATTTAATCAAGTAATCAATAGCTGTTTATCAATATAAATAAACAAACAAGAATTAATTTGCCTCAGTACTTCCAGCAAGCAGTCTAATTGCAGAAGGGGAGAAGCATTTTTGGAGTAAAAGATAACAGCTTGAAAATGCTGCCTTGGCTAGCTTTGGCTTGCTGTAGCTAAAATGCTAAGCCCCTCCAAAGACAACCTTTGATGGCCCATATGCTGATACCTTCTGGCCAGCATCACTCCTGATTACAAAGGAATCTAATAACGTTCTCTGGCAGAGATTGTCGTCTTCTCATGTCACCAGTGATCTCTACCAGCAGTTCCAAGTGGGTGAGTTCATGGGAGTCCCACACATTTTTGCTCTGTGTCACACAGATCTGCCCTGCATGGTTCCATCTGGAGTGCATTTTTGTGAGTACGACACCATTACTTGCCTCACCAAATTTCAAGGATGACATAAGAGTAAATATCACAGTCGGTGAAGTGTTTTATTTTGCTCACTGCAGTGACTTTTGTGTGACAGCTGCTAAGTGTTGTGGAAACGGATGCGTAGACACACACGAGAATTTCTCTGTAGTCATACTTTAATCTGCTGGCAGGATTCATTCACGGTTTATAGTTTGTTGTTCCTACTGTGTGCCTATAACCTCTTGTTAATATTCTTGTGTCGTTGTTTTAAGAAAAAGCTTTTCTGAAATGTAGGCTACTGTTATGTTTTTTTGGTGCTGTGATATTCCCATCAATACATTTGGAATCCACCTTCTCAAAAATGTGTGTTTATGAACTACTTTTTTTGTATGTAGCAGAATTGTGACTGTTGAAATTCCCAGAAGCAGCAGTTAGTTTAAAAAAACAAAACCAAACCCAACAGCCCCTGAAACTGTCAAAACCTCCTTATTTTGGTTATCTAAACTAGTTATCTACAAAGATTTCTCGAATATTTCTTCATCTAACACAGCAATCCATGTAAGATACATTGCAGAAAAGGGAGCAGGGTAAAGAATTGATCCCGATGTCTGATTTTGAAAGTTAAGAGGAACTCTCTGCTGAACTGGCTTGTCTGGTTTGCTTTCAGAACATTTTCAAAGTAAAGAACACGTGAAGGCTAGGTCATGGCTTAGGAGAAGATACTTGATACTTTCTTTCCGTGGAACACTTGAAAGGTTTTGCTGGAGTATCACTTGCTCTGTGCACTTGAAAGTGTTTTCAAGTTATTCTTTATGCAACAGCATAATGTTTACCTTGAGTACTTCCAGTAGGTGGCAAAGAAGTTAATTTTGGGGGAAAATGTTTCTCTGTGAAACCCAATTTTAAAGTGACATCAAGGAGACAATAAAGGAAGAGGTATTAAAGGTGGACAGTTGTACAAACTGTTCACAGTCTCCTGATGAATCTACTGGATGTAGTTTTCCGTGACCTACAATAAAAGTCCATTTCTGTTTCTCAGCTGAGTTCAGTGCTTTGTAAGTGCAGATTGACCAGCATTTGACATAAATGTTACCATTCTCTTTAGCTTCATCTTCAAATTTAATTAAATGCAGGTGCAAGACGGAGCAACAACATTAGCACTCTGTTCCCACAGAATGAGCCCGTGTATCATTATAAGACATTTGATGTCTGATGCAGTTTCCTGTCTGTTTATGGGAAATGTTTTCCTTGGAAATTAGTGTCTTACGGAGAATCAGCTGAGCTCCAGTATCTGCTGCAAGTTGCAGTGCTAGAAATCTGATCTCTGTTAAGTGCTGCTTCTAAGTAAGTACTTTAAGTGGCAGATTCTTAAATTCATGCCTACTTGCGCTAATGCGTCCCTTCTCTTTTCCTTTCATAATTTTCTAGCTATTCCCCTATAATCTTCACTTTTTCAAATCTGAGAAGGTTTCTCTTGCAATTTATAAGGACTTCCTTGAATTGTTTTTGAAGAGCAAATTAAAGATCCTTAGATCAAATGAATAAAAGCTCAGATAGGTACTGAAGTTTTATGTATGTGGACATTAATTTATTCTACAGTGCCTTACATGATTTTAGCTTAACATTTGTTATTTTTTATATACAAATGGGAAATAATTGCCTAGTGTGTTTTGTCTTGGAAGCATGTATATGGCAAAGATTTGTCAATATTTTTTCAATTAATTAGAAATATTTTACTAATCTTGGTTACCCTTTGTGTATTTTTCACTAAAATAAAAAGATGTATTTATCCTGTATGAATTTTTGACATGTTTTCTGAGCCTGTTTCCAAGAATGGTTCATTTTTATGCAAGGAAGAAAGAGAGCTTGTAATTGCAGCTAATGAGTCTGGTTTAGCTCCTGAATATAGAATTAATTTAAGTCTTCATTTTGACTTCTTCACTACCTTTTACTTATTTTATAGTTCACTGCTGTCTGTAGGGTTTTGCATTTGAACGCTGAGAACATACTCAATACATAGAAATGTATTTTTTTAAATAGTCATGCTTGAGCATTAGTTGCATTTTCCCCATTAAGCTTGAGACAATAAATTCTTCGCTAGCCTTAAGATTCTTTTCCTTAATATAGTAATATTTCAGATGGTTATACAACACACTTTTTACTATGAACTCTATACTAGCAAGTCATAGTTCAGTTTCCCTGTTTCTTGCAGGATATATCTTCAAAGCAAGCACAACATCAAGAGCTTCTTGTACTGCATAACTGTACCTGAAATTGCATGTGTTAGTCTAAATAGTGATCAGAATATCTTGCATTGTTGTAGGCATTTGATATTTCACAACCCAGTCAAATGGCTTAAATTCAGTCAGCCGAATCCCAGATGTTCTCTCTTTAACCAGTAATTAATTAAATCTATTTCTGTTATCATGTCAGAAACTTTTAATTTTAAAAAAAACCCAAAATTTTAAAAAATATTTCCAAATCTGCATATAATGAGAGTTGTTTTAAATACTCTGCATTGAAAATTGTAATTGAACAGAAGATAAGGGTTTTTTATACCTGTGGTGACAACCCTCTTGTTAAAGTTTTTATAATAATACAGATTACATGAATAATTATGAAGTATAGCAAACTGCTTTATTGTTTGTACTTCTATTGAGGGTTTATTACTTTGCTCAAGATCTGTAATAGTTGGTTCATAAAGCATTATGTTTGATTTTCAGCGTATAATTACATCAGTGCTTTCCCATTTTTTTTGGCAAATGATTTGGTACTTTTGAACTTTTTCGTAACTTAATGTTTTTTGTAGAAACTGAATGCTTCCAAACTCCTGTTCCAAACTCTGAAAGAAATTGTTATTGCATTATAGCCAAACTAGAATTTAAAACTTTTATTTGATGTTTATAAAAGGTGAACCTCACTCTGCCACTATCCTGATTGATTGTGACAGGTACGATATATACAGTCTAGGGAAGGGGCCAAACTAGTGTTAAATTTACAAGCTTCCGTGCAAGTATAACTTTGTTGTGTTTCAGACTTTTCATTTAATCTTAAATTTTACTTAAAGATATTAGCCTTTTGTCTGTCTTTGATCATTTGTAGGTCATTGCTTATTTTCACAAACACAGATCTAAAAAATTATACTTAATAGATAGTAATCTCTGGATAAAATAGTATTAATGCAATTGGATATGTTGCTTGTTCATTATAACTGTTTGCAGAGTTTTGATAAATACAACCTGATTTCCTATTGGGTTTGTTAATCCTTTTAATACTTTGAGAAGGTGAGTTGTTTTATTTCTCCAAAGTAATTGTAGTTATATAAACTGCTGCTGGGAGAGTTACTGAAGTGCGTCCCAGCAAAGAACACAGCCTGGATATCATATGCTGCATTACACTACCTATGAGTATGAGGTGAGAGACTGGATTTTCTGGGACTTGGTTTGAAGGCAACCCTGGAAGAGGGTAGAATAGCCTGAGGTCGTGGTGATGAACTTTATACTGAAATACCTGAAAATTTGGCCACTATCCCTGAACAATTTTCGAACTTTACCTAAAGTTTTGTGAGCTCAGTAATGGTTGTGGATGCAAAGTTGGACACTTAGGGTAATGAATGATGCCAGTTAGTAGTCGGCTGCTTTTATGAAATCTTCCCTCGTTGTGGTTTTTTTAACTAAGCTGTTAGGTCTTGGATGAAACTATGTGATCTCAAAAGTTTGGTAGTGTCTCTCTTCCTCCTGTTAGGTGCTTAGTATCCGTAAGAGGGCACTGTAGCATGTCTTACAGATGTGGACAAGAGCTGCATGGAGAGGCTGAGAGAAACAGCCTGTCTTTAAAGACGTAGCCGAAGATAAATCTGCTAGCTATCTTACGCTATTAAATTCCCCAACCAAGGCAAGCTACTTTTATTTCTTCAAAAATACGAACAAGTGTAAATATGCAGAGACTTCACAGTAATTTAATACTAAAGCAGAGACAATACAGCAATTAATATAATAATACAGGTTTGAAATATTGCCTGTTTTGTATTGCTGGACACTGAAATTATTTAGGCACGTATATTTAACTATTATATCATAATATGTCAATATTAAGAATGGTTTACATTTACTGGAATGGAATTGACAGGAATGCATCAAATGCCTGTTCCCTTCCCCTCTCTTTTTTCCCCTATTTCACCTAGAGGCAGAATAAAAAGGTGATTTTTCACTTTTCCTTGTTCTTTCTGAATCCAGACAAACAGTTTTAAAATGAAAAAGCTAAAAGCGTGATGCTGTAAGTTTAAATTATAGTAGCAGCTGCACTGTTGGGTTTTTTAACGGGAATAAATTAAACCTAATAACGTACTCCCAACCCCGAGGGACTACCACAGCAGCACCAGGCGCAAGCAGTTTCCATACTGTGGAGCTTGAAAGAGTTCTGCTGAGGTGCAATTGAAGCCAGTACCAGTTGTAGGGTGGTTTTTTTTTTCCTGGTTATTTCCTATATCAGCTCTCCAGAGAGTATGTTAATGCACTGAAGCTTAAGGGCTTCCATGTTTTTGAGAGCTGGGAGGCTATCTAGCATCAGAGTGTTATTTGTCCGCCAACCCAACTGTTTCAATTACTGATTTATCGCTGGGGAGGGTAATGGATTTTTAAAGTTTGAAGATAGATCTGAGCTCTTACTGTATAGAAGAAAATTCATGATTCTGTTAGGAAGATAGTGTAGTTGCTGAATGGGTACAGGTTTTAACCCTACTTTTTTGGGTAATGTTCATTAATACGCAGTTATAAATCCTATTAGAGCTGCAGTATTGGCTATTCTGCTTTATACACTGTGGTGTGAAACCAAAATGTTTGTAAAAATACTGAAAGTTGTGTTATTACCCCTGTTAGTTTAATGTAATACAATTACCTCATGCCTACTCTCAGACTTGCAGTCCTTCAGCAGACCTCGTAAACTGTCATGAAAGCCCACGAATCACATTATTGTCTCTCAAGAGGGGAAACACAATACCTGCATTTGTAGTGCAAAGTGCCATCTTGCCCTGTTCCACAGTGCACCTGGACAGCCTGTTAATTCTCTGCATGTGCCTATATTAATTTGGGCAGAGTGGGGAGTATTTAAGGTAATTGTCTGAAAAATTCAAAAGATTGTATCACTGCGTATCAATGTAATGGGGTATTATTTTGGTGTTTCTTTTTGTAGAAGTTGTATTGACTGCAATTAGGAAATGTATTCTTCTAGAACTTTTTTCTGACCCCAAGTACTACAGATCCACAGCCTGTTTCAAAGGCATCTAAAATAGGCCGATCAGAGGAGTCCCGGGTATTACTTTGTCACTAGAATTTTATAACTCCTTATGGAGTGATTATGGCAAGGCAGTTGTGCTTATACCCAGCACTGTATGTGTCTCACAGCTGGGACTTCCCACCCCCAAACCACTGTCTGGGGGGTGTCCAGAAGGGTATGAGCCTCCTTCCAGGTTTCCCCTGCGTGGGTGACTGGGGAGCATGGTGGGAGCTGTTGGAGGAGCCCAGCATAGGTATGCTTGGGGGTTTGTTCAAGCCTTCTTGTAGGTTTGAACTATTTTTTTGGTCTTAATTCTAGGTAGAGTTTAGTCAGGGTTGGAGAAGTGGTTTTTAATTTCTTTTTGGTTTTTTTTTTGTTTATTTGTTTTTGGGGGAGAGGGGTGTTGTTTGTTTTGGTTTTTTCCAACTAGAGTCCTCATATCAGTTTTCCTTTTGATTTCCGTGGACTGTTATTACATTGGGAATATGGAGGAACAGCTGACAGTGACTGGCTTGCTGTAAAAACAGTGTAGCCTCTGTAGCCTGCCATCTACCTCTGTTGAGA
Organism: Zapornia atra; assembly: GCA_013400835.1. Taxonomy (NCBI): domain Eukaryota; kingdom Metazoa; phylum Chordata; class Aves; order Gruiformes; family Rallidae; genus Zapornia; species Zapornia atra. Next base: position 24,135 of record VZTU01027561.1, on the reverse strand, counting down.
AGGGATACCCAAGAGGTGTTTTGTTAGTGCTACTACAAGGCTTTTTAAATTATAAGACAGTCTTTCCAGGAATGCTGATGAATTTCAGTGACAACTTCAGTAAATCAGACAAGACATTTTCAGCTGTTGTTTTAAATTTGATGCCTTATTCTTGGTGAGGTTTGGGGATACAAAAGGCTCTCTTAAAGGGAAAGATATGACTTCAGTTCCACAATTCACAAGATTAAAAAAAAAAAAAAAGAAGGCTTTGTGTCTCTGCTTAATATGTTCTCAGAAAGTAGGTTAGAATGGTTTGCAAAGCTATCAAACCCAGTGTGTCAGTAATTAAGGGAAGTAGGACGAATTCTTCAATATGTCTCCGCTACTCATCATGGATCTCTTTGTCCAGCATGTCATCCAGAACTTCAGTGTCAAAGCAGCCTGTTGACAACAGTTCACGCGTAGAGCCATGTGGCTTAGCAGTGCTTGCCAGAGAGATTAAAAAAGTGAAAGCTATTTTGTGTTTGTTTATTTTCATTTTAAGCATGAAGGGATTTAATGTCATAACTGCTTTATTCTGGTTAAAAGAAAATAGAGTGAATGCCCCTAATGGGACATTGGGAATTTATGGTATGGTGTTGAAACCAAGATCGTGACAAGCAGCACTTCACACCATGTCTGTGGAAGCAGTTATGTTTTCAAAAAGGATGTTATGTGGAAGGTCACGTCTTTGCCTCCCATCAAGATGCTTGTGTAATGCAGAGTGTCATTTGTATTTTTAAAATGAGTATAAACTGTTGACTATCCTTTAAGTGTGATGCCTGCGTTAAAAACTATTACTTCATTTCTTATTTTAGAAACAATTTTGTCCATAGTTGCAGACTCCCTAAATCATACTACGCAGATACCAGATAGTTTATGTGTATACTTCCAGCTGGTTGAGCTGGAAAAAAATCATAATATCATACAACAGGTTTATTTTATACAAATAATCTTGTTTACCTGTCGTGGTCTGCTGTGTACATCCTTGTTGCAGCTGGTGGTTAGAAGATACTGGTGAAATAATTTCCTGGATTCAGTGTCATATCCAGTCAGTTATGGTACATAATGGAATCACTGATTTCCCCATTAAAATGGCTTAATAAAAATGTTGATGAATATGAAAACAAAAAAGAACCCCAAACCTAGGGATGAAATCATTCCCCCATTAACCAACATCCCACTCAGTTATTCATGCTTTTTGTCTAGACTTGGTAAGTATGGTTTTTTTTACAGATGCCGGCTAAACCCCTTTGATCTTCTTAGATTTGGGGGAGGTATATAAATTCTTTGCATCTTTGGAAAATCGTCCAGTTTGATTTCTTGACTTTGAATGTTAACACCATTCTGACCAATTTAGAGTGTCTGGCAGAGAGGCTTTGATTCAGTGGGTAAGTTTCTTGCTGTCAGAAGGTTGTGGAGAGCTTTCAGTTCCCAAGTCTGAATTCAGGAGATATTTTCCAACTGTAAGATAATGAAGATGTACTTACTTATACCACTGATACTGGAAATATAACAGAGTCTCTATTACTGGAAAATTAAATATAGTGTGGGGTAGTTCTATTTGTAGAGAAATAAGGAGAGAAAACAATCCTGACAACTGAAAAAGTTGAAATAGATTTTCAACAAAAATATTCTACCTCTATCAACATTTTTTTTAGGACATTTCTCCTAGGTGTTCCTAGGCTCTGCATTAATGCAGACAGTTCTGCAAATTCCTGGGATTTAGGGACAACAGCAAGGTGAAAATGCTGAATGGGCTGACAGAAGCGAAGCCATGAGACTGCCAGCGAAGTGTGATGTGCTGTGATTTTGGAGGTCCTGCCATCACCTAGTAGTGAGTCCAATGGCTGAGGTGATAGAGGACCATTACATCTCCTTGCTTTGAGAGGTTAGCTGAGAATTCCCAGCAGTTCACTCTCTAAAGGAAACTCCAGAGAGTGAACATGATGACCCCAAAACCTCAACTAAACCTGGATACAGGAGAAGATTTCTTTGTTTACTGTTCTTTTTTTTTTTTTTTTTAGAGAGAGAGAGAATAGAACCAAAATATTCCTTAACTGATTCTGGTAGGTTTTTTCAGTGCTTTTTTTGCATTAACATTTGCCAGATAGAATACAGCAAGGAAGGACTGTTGTAACTAAATACCAGATAAATAAGAATCATTTAGTCTGGAACAAACACCTACATTCTTACCTGTAGGCAGAAAATTTTAATCCCCTTTAATCTTATGATAAGGGAATCTGCTCTTGAATGGGATGGTTAATACCCTAAAAGAGACTATCTCAATGTTTCCTTCTCTCACTGACTTGAATGGATGGTTACAAATGTTCTGTATTTTTTTTCCCACTTTGATTGCTATATATAAAATTCTTAGTTTGACTCCTGCTTTTGTATCTCATAATGGTATGCCAGAGTGTAACTAGCTCTCCACTTAACTGTAATACCAGAAATAATGATCAGCTTAAGTCAGACAGAAGTTCTTCAAAGTCTAATTTTATATTTGGTTCTAGTGTTTCTTTTTAACTCAATGTTTGCCTGTCCATAAACACAAATTTCAGCTCACCGATGATGTAAAAACCTGCATAATCAGTCATTAAACACAGGGTGTTTATATAAAGTCATGGCAATTCATCTGTTTGAAAAGTATCTCCAAACTCTCCTATTTTATACCTGAAAGTGCATGATTTATTTTTTTTCTTGGGCTATCATTGAAGCAGTGAGAAAGGTAACTTACAACCAGTGCTGCAAAAGTAGTAACAGCTCACTTTTACAAGGAATCTCAATGTAAAGAGGGCACATGGATTTGGTCAGAAGAACCGAACGTGAGCATATGCAGGATGGGTATGAAGCCAGCTAATGCAGGCATTCTCCAGAGTATCTCACGCTATTGTGGCACTGTTTAAAGCTCTGACTGCTGCTGAGGTTTTCACATGCTATAAAGTAATAGGTTTTTAACATGTAGGAGCTCTTAGGTACCTTAGGAGTCCAGAAAATCAGTTGCTGACAACTTGTGCCTTCTGCTGGTGCTGTGTTCACATGTGTTGTGTGACACTACCTCCTAATTTCATGAGCCAGTGCTTTTGTTTTTTCATGGGGTTTCTGCCTCATTCAGTGCATTAGGATAAACACTGGTTAGATTTAAAAAGGAACTAAAACCTCTTACTGGTTTGTCTTTTTTGCCTTTCACATGACAGTTGTATAAAATTAACATGCTTTTTCTCGAGGAGCTGATGGAAGGCACCAAGAGTTATCAGAGTGGGTTGAACAGAAAACATTTACATGCTTATAGCATCACATACTGTGTTTTTGTGTGGCTGTACAGGCGGTCAAAAGACCTGAAGGCTTCAGCTGCTGCTACTTTCCAAAATATTTACAGTGAAGAAGAAGCTGAGATCTGCTGCTCTACCCTGGAGAGCTGGGGACAGCTGAGGAGGCTCTAGGCACATTTGCATTGACTACTGGTCTCTGCTGACCTCCTAGTTTGGACATTACTTTTGGTCTACCCTCCTGCATTGATGGGTTTCAACCTCCCATGCTTTTAATAGGACATAGTATGAGTAAACTGCAATAATCTTAAAGAAGAGGTGGCATGTAGAGGGATAGAAGCATGTCATCCTTTGGAGTTGCTAACCTCTCCTTTGTTCCTGTTCCCTGCCATCCTCATCTGGCTTATACCCCTGCATTTTTTTAAAAGCTTTCAGTACAGAAATAAAGGAGACAGGCAGAAAGAGGCTCCAAAGTGTTAAGATGCAATGCAAAATAGTTGAGGGATTTTCAAATATATATCTGAAGAATTTTGCGAGGAGATTAACGTTTATTTCCCATGGGGTATATTTTCCACTTGGTAAGGAACATGAAAAAAAATGTAATTTGTAGGATCAGAGTGGCAGTAGTATAGTATAATAGGCTGCACTTCAGGCCTGATTATACATGTGTCCATAAAGTTGTTCTCATTTGGAGCTGAAGGGTTAAAACTGTAGTTTCATAACCAGCTATCTGATAACAGCTTAGCATGTGGACAACAAGAGCCAAAAATCTGGATGATTGATTTAGTTACCTGATCACATTACATTTGTTACAACTTTCCTAAAAAATAACTTTGATGCCGGTGAGAGGTGCAAGATTGACAGCTCTGGAATCTTACTTATCTACCAAAAAAGAACGTTTCGGACAGCTGGAGTTTGAAATCTCTCTTATTGCCCCAAAACTTGGCCTAGTGGCATTCAGTGCAGAATATAAGGATGCAGTTTTATCCTCAAAACCATTTAAGACCTGGTTTCTTTGCAGAGGTTAGCAAGCTCTTGCACTGAATAGGGAAGGTGCAGCTCCTGAAAGTGGCGTGATGGAAAAGTCACGGATTGTTGTTGTGGGAATGGGTGCTGACAATGGAGCAGAGCCGGAGACTGAACAGGAGCTCTGTCTGCACCCTGACTCAGGGTGACCTCCCTAGATCATGCAGAAATTGACTTTTTTGCAAAGGGATTCTCCATGTAGTACTGTCTGGCTTTGTGAAAGGCTGTGGTAAATGGATGTGGAACAGAATAAAGCAGAAGAGTTGCCTATTGTTTTCCTGTGCACAGTGTGCTTTTAGTATCATAGAGAGGAGGGCAAAATCCTCCTGTAGATGTCTCACTTCAGCCTTTACTGGATTTGACTTAGTTTTTAAAATAAGCATTTATATTCTTAAGTGTAGGTGTGAGAGGGTGTGTGTAACCTCTTCTGAAGCTAGTGCATTTTTAACATCATAGTTGTTTTAGTGATGGAAAAGCAATTTTGGCCTAGACTCTTTGGTTTGTTTTTATATCTTTCTGTGGTTTACTTCAGGATTACGTTTTTTATTCAGACTCTTCAACTTCGCTTTTATGTACACCTTGTTTGCAGTGCTTTCATCCTGAAGAGCACGACAGTGTGATGTGCTGTAAATCTGAATTGCGGTAGTGCAGTCTTTGATAGAGATGGCTCCTGATCCGTCAGCATTATTGTCAATGAAGATTGTTTTCAAAAAGTGCTGAGAGATTGTGTGGACTAGGTGGGTGTCTGTGGAGCACCTGGGAATTGTGCTTTCAGCAGTCTGTGCCTCTGCATAGCCTGCCGCTGTACTTCTGGAGTCAAGTTGTATCTTCGAGTTTTTGATCCCATCCAAGCAGGATAATGCAGAAAAGTGAAGGGAGGAAATAACATTTCCATTGGTGATTTTATCTGAGCAGCTAAAGTTTGAAAGAAGTTCAGAAGAGCCTTTAAGATTATAACAGTGAATGACTGAGATGTGCAGACAATGTGGACTTCGATAAAGCTCGGATGGACTGAAATGTATTTAGTTCTGTGATAGGACTAGAGGAAATTGGTGTAAAATACTGTTTAGAACAGGATTCGATAAAACTCTGGGAAATATTAGTTAGAGCACTAATCTTAAATTGGTAGAATGGGATAGATTACTGCTGCAGATAAGTTATTATTTATTAGATCTAATATCTAATGGGTGAAGAAAGTTATATAAAATTTAATTTTGCATTTTCTCAGCTGGATTTTAAATGAATGCTAGTTTCTACTGGAAGAGGGTCTCACTCAGCACATCCCAGAACCTTTGGGATTTTAACCGAGCTTTACTAGCACTGCAGTTGGGCCCAAGGTTGTCTGTGTTATGTACTCAGTATTTGGGGGAATGGAGAACAACCAGCAGATTTACATCAGAAATTAGTTCTGTAATTTGGCTCCAATCAGGACAAAATAATGTTTGGTTTTTTTCTTTCTGAAATGTTGGCTTTTCTATAAAGACCGTCTGTTTCTCCCAGAGCTAAAGCAACTTCAAAGGGTCTGGGTAGCATTAGCACAGCTTGGGTAGAAACAGCCAACAGGATGTGGAATATTTGTACAGCATTTCTAATTCCACGCGGGGCTAAACACATTGGCTGTTTTATATGCAAATAAAAGAGATGATGATATAAAATGAAAAGAAAGAATAACGCAAAAAGCATTCCTTGTGGTTTGCACAGAATATGTCAAAGTGTTGCTAGGCATAATTGAATATAAGTGCAAGACTGAATGCAAGATTATTAGCTAAATTCACAGCTGAATGGAAGCCAATCAAACTGGGGTTTTTCAACTGTTTCTTTTTGTTGTAGTTTTTAGGTTTTACTTTAAATGCTTCTGTTGTATTGTCATAACTGAATACAGAAATTGTTAAAGATGAATATTGAATTATATATATATAAATTTCAAGTTAAAATTTGTCTTGTTTACCGTCTTCCTGAGGAAGAATTTGTGAGCATTTCCAGGAACAAACCAGCAGAGAAAAATAACTGTTGAGACTTTAATGGCTCCATGGTAGGAGCATCTGGGAGTAGAAAAGTAAATTTTTCTCAGAAAGCATCCTTGCTGAGGAGAAGCAATCTGAAGTGGTTCAATGAGTATTTTTTTCATTGTGTTCCACTGTTAAATTGGAACAATTCTCCTCCACTGTTAAAATGGTACAACTCTCAGCACAACAATAGCTCTTGAAGTTTCACTTTGCGATTTGCAACTTCACTTTTTGGTGAATTCTGCAAATACTTGGGAAATTCTACAGGGAAAGAAATAGTGCATAATGGCGGCGGGGGC
>VZTU01027561.1:584-17504 GCA_013400835.1 Zapornia atra | reverse complement strand
GAGTACCTCAAACAACCAGCATAATCTTCAGAAAGCAAAAATATGGCAGTCACCTTGGGGTGAGCCTGCTTGCTTTTCCACTAGTTTGAATGTATTTGAAGAGGAACCTGCTGTTCCAGGTAAAGGGGGTCAACACCATGAAGGTCCATAGACACTCAGGCTGTTTACATTGCAGAATGCTGTTGCATTGGAGAAGACTGAACTTTACTATTTTACTTAGAGAAGGAAATCTTAAATCCACGAGACACTGGAACAGTAATAAGCAAAATGGAGTTCAGAAAACAGTAATTCCCTCTTTCAGAAGTGGTGGAGGAAAATTTACTTTGTACAGCATGAGGACAAGAGTAAGATCATTCAGTGTCTGAACAAAAAAAAAGCAATGTAATCTTAAAAATTATTTAAACCTGTTTATCAAGAGAGAATACCATAGAAAGAGGGTTTGTTTTTTTTTTTACTGAATTCTTCTAATGCACATTAATAACTGGCATCCTTCTCAATTTTATGAATGGGGGAAAAAAAAAATCACTTTCAAAACCAAACAGGGGAAAATTATTTTCCCAGCCATATATGTTGTTTTTACCAAAAATGTTTGAGCGCAAAGTCATTTTGTTTCTGACCAGTGTTAAATATTTTTCAGGTGTGTTTTGTGTGATTTCTCCCTAGAAAATTATTTCTCTTCTTGTGTAATATGGTTTTATTTTCTGTGTGAATGGAGAGGGATCTGTTTCTGGTCAGAGAGAGATCTGATCAGCACATTAACTGCTTTGCTGGGATTATCTGATGTAATGCATCAGAGCTCCTTGCGGCATGCAAGTGATGGAGAAAAGCAGTGTCTCCTCCTTTATACAGGTAGGGAAATGAGGCACAAAGGAATTAAGAACTAGCTCCTGAAAGGGATGCTGCTACCCAGATCCCATTGATTTCACAGTGAAGTAGGTACTTAAATATCTTTCTGGAATCAGCCATCAGGAATACTGAGGAACTCACAAGAGGTCTGTGGTACACTACTGTTGCAAACCTCAGTCTTCTAAATCTCAATCTATTTCCCTGACTGCTTCCTTGCCTTCCTTCTGGGGGAATTTTAATGATTTTTCATTTGTCTCACCTTTCTCAGAGGCAAAGGCAAAAGGAATGCTTTAGTGGTACCTCTAGCACAAGTAGTTTGGGGGGTGGGGTACATGGGGGAGCAGAAGGAATGAAATTCTCTCCTATTCCCCTTTTAAGTTTATTCTAATTCTGGCACAGTAATCAAACTAATAGCTTTCTATGAAAGTGTATGCCTGAATACTGCAGACTCACTTTGACAGAGTTCATTTGACTTAAGCGTCAGGGTGATGCTTTACCAGTGGTTAATATACTTAGTATTTCTGTGACCATGAAGGAACTTTCTATAAATACGTTACAGCAGTTGTACAGGGCTGTCTGAGGAAGCCTGTCTATGAAGATTTATTTGCAAATGCCCCTTTACCCTTTTTTTAACAAGCAGCTTTCAAAGGCTGTTTATATTTTTGGCAGAGCTGTGAGCTTTCTCTCAGGGCTACTCACGTTTCAGAGAACAGGTGACTTGCATACTTTTTGTTTATAAATTACAAGTAAACTACGTTGTCAGTCCAGTATATATTTAGAGCAATCATAGTTGACCATATTGCTAACAATTTCCAATTCCTTTTAAGATGCTTTGAATTTCTGGTTTGTGTTTGTGGGGTTTTTTGTTTGTTTCTTTTGGGTATGGAGGGATTTGGTTTTGTATGTTTTGTGGGTTTTTTTCTGCTTGGAGACCTCAGGAGTAATCGGTGTTTTTAAAATACTGTTTTCAAACAAAGCTTCTTTGCACTCTTTTGTTGTATTTCACATACATGTATTCTCTGAAGGGGATAATTCTCCTACATTTGCTTAAAGGAATTATTACTAATTATTCCCTGCTAGGGGAGGACACTCAAACATGATACATGCAGGAATATGTGGGAAATTACAAACCATCTTATCAGTCCAAGAAAGTGGACTCCTCATCTCCTGGCTGATTGAATACTGTAGAGCTGATTATTTTGGGATTGGTTTTTGTTTATTTTAAAATCTGAATTAGTTGGATAGAAACTTTTGAAAGGCATCATAACAATTTGTACTGCTTTGTGGCTTAGTGACAGAAAGAACGTGCCTTGTGGCGCCCATGGCTGAATTCCCTGTTGAGATCATTTGCCTGAGTTTCTTGAAATTATGCCAATGGATAATTTGGCCCCTGGTATTCCAGGAAACAAAAAAAAATGGATGCTGATACCTGCTAATATCTCTAGACTGTAACCAAATATCCCCTTATTGTAGGGATGTGGGGGTGGAAACAGCAGTTTGTTAGTGTTGTATTTAGCTCTAAGGTCAGACAAACGGTGTCTTTCTATATTTATGTACCAGTCAAAACTTATTTGATAAAAGAATTAAGGTTATTGGAGCACAGTGCAATTTCTATGACGGTATTGGAAATCAGAAAGCTGAACAACACAATTAAATAGAAGTAAAAGAGAAGGTGCTAACACTAGAGTGAACTCAAAAAATGGCACTTCATACAGTCACCTGAGAATTCAGATGCTTGCTGCAGTCTCCCCCAGCTCCAAAATTCTTGGTGTTTCCTCTTTTATTGTCCAGCCATACATTGGTTTTCTTCCTTGCTCAGCCACTGACCTCTCTCAGATGGTATTGGCTCTTCATATGTTGATTAACTGCGCTGCTTTTGATCTGATTACACACAAGTCACGTTCTACCCTAGAAATGTGGCAAGGTCTGTGGGGAAAATGCCATCTCTGTGCGTGGCCTGGGTGTCAAGGAGAAATCCCTCTGTTGTCCCTTGCTTTATCAGGAACCCCAGACGTGGCATGGTGGGATTCCTCATCTCCTTTACCCTTTATTGTGATTGTAGCAATAGAAGCCAAAATAGGCAGGAGCAGTCCAGTAGCCCTTGAAATTCCTTCTCTGGATGGCAGTGATCCTTCTTGGCAGATGCCTCTCCCTGAGAGGTTTCAGTCAACTCTCTGGCTCTTTTCCCTTTCTACTGTTTCAGAGGATGAGAGACGGTGAGAACACAAACTATGTCTGAGTGTCACAAGGGCATGGGGTGATCAGGTTGTGTATCAGAGTTCAGGAATATAATCTTAAAGCAGAAATGCACATTGGTTCTGTGTACACTGATACTAGCTGTGGTACAGTCACAAGAAGTCAGTATCACAGAGATCCCCAGACCCTCACTTTGTTCAGAATTGCTTTTGTTTCGTGTTCAGAGCTAGACTGCCTTATACCATGAAGATAATTGTTTTACTGCTATTTATACCATAGCTGAGATACCAATGCCTAAAGGAAAACAGTGTGCTGCCAGCACTAGATTTTTAAGATGACTGTAATGGAAGTTATTAATGCCTTCAGAAACTTGGTAGGAAAAAACCCCATAATTCTTTCTATCAAGAAAAATTTTTGTTTGGATATTTCATCAAAAGACCCAAAATAGCACCAACATTTTCAGTATTCAAGTTTAGACTATGTTTAGCAAACGTATCGATGAGTGTGTTACTAATATAGAAAAAGTCCCTAAGTATCTACTGACAATGTGCATCATAATAGCTTGGGCATTTTGTAATTGCATTTCTCAGTAGCACAGAAATACATATGGTAGAAAGGAAGAGCTCTCAAGGGCTTTATACAGAGAGGCATGAATAGGTTGTGTTTTTTAAAAGAGTACAAATAGTGTATCTCCTGCAAGGGTAAACCGCAGTGATGGAAAAAGTAATTTTCAAGCATCTTTGGGCACAGGCTGCTTGCAATAAATAACTGTGTACATCAAACTGGTTAATAAGTAACAAATCCCAGTGTGGTCAGGTGAATCTTAGGTGTCTCTACATTTTGTTGAGATCTTTGTTTTTACATGAGCAGGTTGGAGAGTTACTGATATAGCTGCAGGAACAGGTTTAGAACAAATCACTTGGGTTTAATTTTATCCCCCAAGCACACATACACCTGGTTCGTTCTATGTATTAGCCCTGGAATACGCAAATATGCTGTTAAAGTCCATTTGCAAGTGCTTTGCCTTTGTCTTGTTGAGATTGCATCCAATACTTGATTGGTGAGCAAATGCAAAACAAGGTGTGACATCCTTTCCTGACTTCATAAGCAAATCTTGCACTTCTTGCATCTGGGGCTTCTCACATTGTCTCAAGTCCGTAACCCATCTTGTGTTTTTTTTCCTGCTGCTTGTCACGTCTTTACCTGTTTGGTCAGTCATTTAGACTGTCAGTTCTTTGAAGCATGCACCATTATATTTTGGGATGTGTGTATGTATTTTTAGTGCAAAGGCACCTTGCCCCAGCTGTGATCTGTGGTCTAGGTGGCTATTATGCAAATTTTAGTATTTTATATCCTCGAAGAATTCCTTTTCAGTAATATTGATTGACAGCAGTTATCCATGATATAGTAGGTTAGTGTCCTAGGTGAAGAGTAACATTTGAAACAAATCCTTGAAAGCAACCTTTTGGTTTGTGGAATAGATGCAACCAGCAAGTCCAGCTTATTCCTGAAATGCAGTGCTATAAACATATGCAGCTGTTTTGGACGACTTGCCATCCCTGCCCTGCTGTTCGCTTGGCCAGGGTTGGAGTTGTGAAGTGTGCTGAAATCTGTGTGGTTATTGTTATAGGGGTTATTTCAGTTTGTATTGTATCAAAGTTTTAAATGTTTTTAATATCTTAAATTTTTTTTAACGTATTAAAGTTTTGGCAAAGAGATCTCAGTGCACTTCAAATCCTGTGAAAGTATGTCTTCTTCTTGTAACTACTAGGGTCATCTTGCCCTAGCCTGTGCTGAGCTCTGTTACACCACTGTGCAGCTTTATAGTTATTTTATTTTATTTTCCCCGAGCCTACGTGCTGTAGGACTGAGCTGTTGAAAAGAACAAAAGTGTTCTGAAACTGTTCAGGAGGTGAATCCAGACTGTGCCACTTTCCAGTGACTGCTTAGTTCAGCACAGTGTTTAACTTTGCTTCCAAGGGTTCCCCTGAGCCTCAAATCAGCATCAAACTGAAAAGCAGCATGGTCAGGATAGCACACTGTTTCCCACAGCTTCAGAACACTTATTCTCTTTTCAACTTATACTCCAAGCAATTGAGTCTCTAAATTGGCGTCACACTAGGTGACATGCTTAGGAGGGTACATCACTAATAACATTAAATTGCCGATTTCTCTTAAAAGAAATACAAAATAAAAAGGAACCAGACAAAAATACAAAAGTTTTCTGGCGTTAATGGAGCCACATATGAGAGGTGTGGAAATAACTGCTTGTACAATCATTATCAGCTTTGGCTTTCTTTCAACTGCCACAGTTCTTTGGAAGCAGTTATGTGGCTTCTTGAGAAATTGTTTATATTTTCTGGAAGAAAAAGGATAGAAACGGTCTGGTTGAAAGTCCCTTTAATGCAGAACTGCACATGAGACTCAGTTTCAGTCTCTCTCATGGCTATAGTTCCTCATAGAGACCCAAGTCCAGCAGCAGAGGGTGGACACAAGATTTTTTTCTTTCAGAATTGCTTCATGCAGAGACTGTCCTGGTCCAGACCCTATTTCATTTTTTCTTGTAGAAGTGTAGTTTAAGATTAGGATGCAGTACTTTCTTTCGGCATAACTTCAAACCTGTATGTTTGCCTCCATTCCATCCCCAGGGTCTAGTTTCCCAGTTCTCTTGGCTGTTCCTGTCTTCTTGTAGGAAACAGGTTGAGGATTGATCTCAGCTGCACTTCAGGTGCATGACAAGGGTAAGCTGGCACTGACAGCTGAAATGAGGAACTTTCTTCTTCTGAGAGGGTTTTGCAGTCAAAGTGTTGGAAGAGGAATTACATTCCACTGGAGGTGGATTAAGCTTGCTTGAGTCTGTGTTCTTTGAAAAGAAGATTTGACTGAAAGATGAAATATATATAAAAAAAAAAAGTTGGAAAATATAGTGACTTATTAGTGATTGAAAAGAATATTTCTGAAACAGTTCTTTTACCCATTAGTTTTAGCGGGCTTTGGAAAAGCATCCATATGACTTAGGACCTCAGAAATTGTGAGATCTATATGTGTTTGTCATACACATGAGTCTTACTTCTTAAGAAAAATCCTAGTAAAACAGATATAAAATATATTTATATGTGTTCATTGGGTACTTCTGTATTATTTTTGTCACCTTTTGGATACTTTCCAATGTCTTACTGAGTATTACAGGACTATACGCTTTTCAGTTCAGCCTCCCGTTGTGTTGCCCTATTAGATGTAGACATTTTTCAGTAAAGAAATTTTTTTCTTTAACTTTTATTTTGCTATTTTACAGATGCTGTTATGTGATAATTTCTATTAGTCATGAAACTCATGTAACAGTTTTGGTTAAGGTCCCTTGAGTTTCAAAGTACAAGTAGCATTCTTAGGAAAATAGCAAAGTACAAATAGCAGTTGCATGGGAAGCCCTCCCAAAATGACTGAAATAATGCCATCTGACCTTTGCAACCTGTAAAACTATTACATTTATGTTAATGTGTGTGTATCAGAATCATCATTAAAATCAAACTAAAGCTGCCAAAATGAATCATTCAAATTATGTTTTAGTATTCTTTCCTTGATTTTTTTTTTCCAATGTTACAGTCATGGTTTTGAAAAATGGTTGTACAAAAGGTTTTGTGTTGGTATGAGTTGATAGGATTCTGCAGCATTTTCCTAATNCCCTAATGCTCTTTTTGTTATTTATTTTCCTTATTTGTGTGCTGTCACGGTGCAGGTACTCTACTCCTTGTATTTTGAGACACAACAGAAGATGCCCTGTGTGCAGACAGCTGCTTGTACTTTTGTAAACTCGATTGCAAGCATTTCACACTGTTTTTTCCTGCTGTGTCCATTGCTGGCAATGAATTCAGTGCTGAGATAATCCAACTTCAATTGCTGAAGTGCTTAATTTTATCTGGTATCCTAATTTTTAGTGTGTTTATCTCAGCTGTGCCAAGAAAAAGATGTGACAGCACTTGGATTTGTCCAAATAATAAAAAGAGTCCATAAACATTTTCATTTGGCATAGAGCAATAGAACTTTAAAAGAAAATACAAATTGTGCTAAATGCAAAAGATTCTTAATGTATGTTAGTTTTTTTGTTGATGGTTTTGTACAGGAGCATAGGAATGCTTTGGTACTTGGGACTGAAGTGTTGTCTGAGTGAAAGCAAATGCGTAGGAATGTGTAGCAATTGTATATGCTCTTCCATCTTCTAACACTTTATAGTTCAGGGACTACTGGACCCAGAGGTGGTTTCTGTGCATTTTGTACCTTTCAGAGGTGCAGTCAGACTTTTCAGGTAGTCTTTTAGCACACATTTTTAGGAAGGAAAAGCTTTTCTCATACTATATCAGAAATTGTACTTAGCATAGTTGGGGTGGGAATAGAACTAAATGTCCTAATCCTTTATAATTACAGATGTCCTCACAATATCTTTATGAATTAGGGTGCTATTAAGCAGAACCACAGAGAAACTGTTGCTCAGATGTTAAGATGCCTAGAGAAACAGATAATCATGCAATAGGTGTTTCAAAAGCACCCAATTGTCTCATTCTATCGTCTTCTCATTCCAGTTTTCTAAATACTGTCTGGCTTAATTGGCCATAAAGTATCATGTTGCTGGAAGTTAGATTGGTATTCTGGTGGGGAGCAGCAAGTGGGCCGCAGTGCTCTTGAGACAGTCATCCTTTTCAAACTTGAGATTCCCTGTAGAGGTACAGTGGAGGGTGACTGTGCGTATGTCACTCTATTCTTGACCCTGATAGGTGAGGAATCTGATCTTGCTATAATAAGAGCCTCTAATAAAAAGGTTATTTTCTAATAAAAAGGTTATTTTCCTGGTATAAGCCTATGGCATCAAATAAAATAACACTGGTTGTGTCAGTTCTAAGCAGTTGTAATCAAACAAAAAACTTCGGTACTTAAGTTTAAGTAAAATTCAATCTGGTATATATTTTTCAGTCCCTTTGAATTTGTTTTGTAATAAAACTTCTGTCAGTCCTTTAAAGAGTTTCCTTAAAAATCTGCCCAGTTCTTGTAGTAATGGTAACATTTTATTGATTTAAATGAAAAAGAAAAATCTAACTCTGCGTCAGTGAAGCTAAAGACACACTCTTTCTAAGATAAAATGCTAATGTGTAATTGATATTCTTTTAATCCAAACAATATTTTATGTATAGCTCATCTCTTTCCCTAGTTCTATAGGGATGTTTCATTTAAAAAAAAACAAAAACCTTTTAAAAATTTCTAGTTATCTGTCCTATTTCTTAGACAAATCTGATCATTAGACATAATTATATGGTTTTAGACCTTTTTCTAAGTTCACAAGGAATTAGACTCCTAAATTTCTTATGTAACATAGAAGGTATAATAATTATATTTTCAGATCTCGTTATTCAAAATCATAGAATCACAGACTGGGTTGGAAGGGACCTTGAATATCATCTAGTCCAACCCCCCTACCATGGGCAGGGACACCTCTCACTAGACCAGGTTGCCCAAAGCCTCATCCAACCTGGCCTTGGATGCTTCTAGGGAAGGGGCAACCACAGCTTCTCTAGGCAACTTGTGCCAGTGCCTCACCACCCTCACTGTCAAGAATTTCTTCCTAATATCTAATCTAAATCTACCTTCTTTTAGTTTAAACCCATTAACTCGTGCTCTATCACTACACTCCCTGATAAACATGTTTAAGTAGAAGCAACACTAACTGATGCAGCTAAAATTGTGTAGTCGTTTTAGTTGGTTTTACAGCTGCTTTTACCTGTCTTTTCCAGCCTGAATAGTTTGAAGTTTTATTTCTGGGGAAAGTATTTAAAATGTAAGCAGCTTATCTGTTTTCTATTTTAAGCAGAAAAGCAATAAATAGGCTGTTTAAAAAAAAAAACAAAACCCAACCAAAAACCCTCACACGTTTATACAAGTCCTAGCAGAAACCATTATATTTTTGACATATAAAGTTGTTGTGAGATCAAAATAGCACTTGTCAAAGACTTTGTCTTTGGTCTTGCTTGAGTATTGCTAGTTGTATAAATGTTTTGAAAGTTGTGTTGTACTAAAAAACTTTCACATGTAAAAGGCACAAAAAACTTGTTTGCAATTGCATAGGTAAATGGCTACTCCAGGTTGAATGAATCCAAGCTTAACCTACTCATGTATGCAAGGACACTCGGCATAGAAAGGAGGAGGCACACTAAGAATTCACAAGGTAGTAATAATTAAGGGATTATCTACTGAGGTAGTGGCTCAGATACAGAGCATAATTTTCCTAGATTCTTAATTTTGGTACCTTAGTAAAATGTTGAATTATGCCTGTGGTTTGGGTGTTTTGGCTAGGTGCTAGCTAGAAATGAATTGATTCAGAAAATCCTATCCAATAGACCAGAAAGTAAGAGAAAGATTTCAGAGGCTAGTATGGAGAGAAGTGCTTACAAGGCACACAGAGTTCCTAATTGTTACAGGCTAGGGAAGGACACTGAAATGGTACCAAATATACAAAAAGAGGCTATCTTCTGCTGCTTTGTTATTCCTTCTGCAGAAGCTGTCAAATGGAAAAACGAGGGTTTTGCTGGGTTAAAAGAGAGGCTCCAGAAGGGAAGGCTGGAAGACAGTCCAAGGAGAGACATAAGGAATAGGATTTGGGGCTGTTACAATTTTTAGAGAGGGTAGGTTCATCTAGAAGTTTTCAGTAAGATAAAAATGCCATTTTCTTTCTAAAACTGTCTACTATTATAAAATCAGTATCACTTTAACATAGCACTAAATTTTCAGACGTCTCTTCTGTGTTACTGGTGATCACTTGCTCCTTAAAAAAACCCCTGGAAATACATTTCCACTTCAGCCTGTTGTGGAAGGACAAGCAGTGTAATACACAGCACAGTCTACTGGAAACCAAGATCTGAAAGTACAGGAATTTCATTATTTATTTCCCAAAAGCTGACACGACAGTTCTGAGGATTGGTGAAGTGTATGAATTTTCTAAGATTAGAAAAGACATCTCTAACTGAGAGATTAGAGGAAGAACACAGTAACCAGCCCTACAGCTACAGTCCGCAGCAATTTAAATTTGTAGAACAAGCACTTCCCTGTGCATGCAAGGGTACTCTTGGCATAGAAATGAAAAGGTTTGTGAAGAATTCCAGAGTGGAGAATAATTAGGAAATAGTCTGAGTTAATTCTTTTTAGTATATATATTTTGTGAAGAGACCAGTCATGGTTTTTAATAAATGCTAAACCATTGAGAGAGGCACTACTTAACTGGATTTGAGCTGTTTCAATTCCCTCTGTGTGTGGGTGGCATTAGATATGTGATCGTGTCCTTGGTCTTAGGAAGTCTAAAGCCATAAAAATCAGGAGATATTTTTCTCTGACAGCTATACCATGAACACTTTTCTTCTCTCCCTCCAAGGCATTTCAGCCTCGGTGACTGGTCTTTCAAACTCGGTTTCTGTAATTTGTCAGAGTATGCTACTGAAAGAAAATGTCAACCGCATTCTCTGTTGAGATGCATGACTGTCATACAATATTAATTTTTCAACAGTATATAAGGGCACTACAGTTGAATTTTAGGGATGATCATTTTGATATAACATCCTTATGCCATAGCCAACAAACCTTAACATTTGAGAAGTCTTTTTTTTTTATGTCATGGGCATAAGAAATCACTAGTGCTTTGTCTGGTGAACATTAAATGCAGCAGAAGTGTCGGGCAATAGATTGTTTTCTAAGAGCATTTCTGCTTTTCATAGAATCATTTAAGTTGGAAAAGACCTTTAAGATAATCAGGTCCAACCATGAAGCTAACACTGCCATTTCCACCACTAAACTATGTCACTAAGTGCCACATTGTATTGGTTTTCTGTGGTAAGGTCTTGGTAGCTGGTGGCTACAGGGGTGGCTTTTGTAAAGGTTTCTAGAAGTTTCCCCAACGTCTGATAGAGCCAATACCAGCTGGCTCCAAGATGGACCCACCCCTGGGCAAGGCCAAGCCCATCAGCAATGGTTGCAGCACCTCTGGGTTAATATATTTAAGAAGAGGAAGAAAAACTGATGTACAACAGCAGCCAGAAAGAGGAGAGAGAATATGTGATAGCAACAAGTCTGTAGACACCAAGATCAGTGAAGAATGATGGGGAAGAGGTGCTCCAGGCACCAGAGCAGACATTCTTCTGCAGTCCATGGAGAAGACCGTGGTGAGGCAGGCTGTCCCACTGCAGCCCCTGGAGGGTAATGCTGGAGCAGATATCCAGCTGCAGCCCATGCAGGACCCCATGCCCAGAGCCACTGGATGTTCCTGAAAGAAGCTGTGACCCCATGAAGAGCCTACACTGGAGCAGGCTCCTGGCAGGACCTGTGGACCCATGGAGAGAGGACCCTGTTACAGAGCAGGTTTGCTGGCAGGACTTGTGACCCTGTGGGGGACAGACACATGCTTGAGCAGACTGGTACTGAAAGAGTGTGCCCCTAGAAGGGACCAGACTGCTGGAGCAGTTTGTGAAGGACTGCATCCTGTGGAAAGGAGCTATGTAGAAGTTTGTGGAGGACTTTCTCTTGTGGTCAGGACCCCACAGCAGAGCAAGGGAAAAGTGTGAGGAGGAAGGAGCAGCTGAGATGATGTGTGATGAACTGACCACAATCCACATTCCCCATTCCCCATCCCCCCTGTGCTGCTGGAGTGAAGAAGTTAGAGAAAATTGGGGTTGAAGCTGACACGGGGAAGAAGTGATGGCAATAATTTAAATAAATTTTCCTGACTTGACTCTGTTTTGCCCATGACATAATTGCTAGGTTTTTAAAAAAGATTCATAAAGTCAAGTTTCAAGCTTTGCTCAGCCATGTTAGAAGTTGCCCAACAAGAATAATCATTAAGCAATATTGAAATATTTTATCTCGTTTTAATTTATTTGCTTATGTCAAAGATTATAGGTAAATTTGGCATAGTTTCAAAACAGCACCTTGGAAGCCTTTTGAAACTTGAGGTATTTAATTTCATTTTAATATTTCACTTCTCCAGGGAAAAATTCTGAGAATGATTCTGTAGTCTGGCACTGAGGTCACTCACTTCTGTGTTCCAGTCACTATACTTTTAAATCATTTTAACAAGGTTGTTTTAATGGTCTGGGCTGAGAGGTGTACCTCTTATGGCAGTCTTGATTGAGAACCCAACATCAGGATTTCTTTGAATTAATATTTCTGACATGCTCAGGCACCACCCTAAGTTTTCAGAGATGTGTATGAGCACCAGATATCAGGTATGGGCATTATTCCTCTTTCCCTATGTAGTGGTGATTGGTAGCTAAGTCTATGAAACCAGTGCCAGAACATTGGAATGTCATGTTTTGGATGAAGAAAAATGCATCCTTTACAATTCAGATATTCATTTTTACCTCTGTATTCCATCTGAACTATTTAATGAATGTTACTCTGATTTAACTGTTCATTAAAGGGAAATTGTCCAGCTGTGAAGGAATTTACCACAATGTTTCTGAAAAGTAATTTCTTTCTATCTGACGTATGCTGGGCATCTAGAAGTTGAAGTACACCAAATCACTAATAGTTCTTGAAAATTGTTTCTTCCATGCTTGATGTATCTTGCAATTCTTCACAGTGTTGAAGTATTAACAGTCTGCAACTGAGCAGAAATATGTGACACAATGTTTGAGGCTAGGTGGTTCAGCCTAAACCTTTGTTCATTCCTTGAATGAAACATGAATGAGAGCTTTCAGCAGGTTTGCCAAAGTTCTGCTCATTTGAAGTTTTTCTTTTTTAAGTTTCACCAGGTTTCCAGACAGGAATATGGAACATAACACAGTGTTGGCTCTTCAGGGCAAACCTTTCAACTGAAGCAAGTAACATAGTGCTTCCACTTTAAAATTCTCTGGTAAACATCTGATTGGATTTAATTCATTATTATCCTTCTCTATGGAAGGCACCAAAAAGGTTCAGGCAACCTGTGACATCCACTGAGCTGCTCTTCAAACAATCAAAACTAGTTTTGAAGGATATCTTACCTTGCCCATGTAATACACCCCACTATGAATCATGCGATTCTTAGTCTTACAGGGATGCTTTTGCTGTCAAGCATGTTAACTACCCATCATTTCACTGTCTTTGCAAGCATGCCTTCTGGGTGTGGGGTGTATGCAATTCAGATGAGGTTAATTGGAGACACTGGAGCCCAGTTTTTCTCATTTTCCTATCCATAGCAGGAGCAAGCAGTGTTGTACTGGCAGCCTTTAAAGTTCTTTAAAAAGTTAAAATGCATATTTATAGTGAAGACTGATTGTTAATTTAAAAGCAATTTATTAAACTTATAAGGCTTGTTTGAGCTCCATATATGTATATGAGAGGGAGAAGACTGTTCTTGTAAGGTCCTGGAAGGTATGAAAACCAACTTTGATAGTGTTACAAGTTCTAAAACTGTGACTAAGGAGGTATGGTATTAGTTGTCCCATACCATTGCGGAAACGAACTAAAATAAACTGTCATATTATGTGACCTATAGGTGGTATTAGGCATTTTATTACCTTTTTGCTATCCCCTTGAGCTCTAGACCTTTATTAAAGATTGTTTACAGAAGTTATTGAATGCCACTGGTTTTATTTTTAAAGCACTGAAAGGATGGCATTAAAGTCCCTTAAACATAAAAGGAAGGGATGAGATAAACTTTAAAACCACAATCTAAGTGCAAGATGAAGTAAGATAAATATAAAACAAACTTGTACATTCTTCCTTGCCAAGAGCCTCTTTATATGCCAACGTGTCTGCCATTATTTTAACAGCTTCTGTCAGAGGAAATTGGAAAGGAAAAACATTAAAAGAGTAATTCACTGTGCACAAATGCTTCTTTAGAGTCACATTAGGCACAGCCTTTGAATACCATGTTTGCTTTCATAATGTATTTACTGATTTGATGGATGTTAAGGGTATAAGGATGCTAAATTGGGGTGGAACATTTTTGATTATGGGCGTCATAGGTCTTGATGAAACACGGTAGGTATCATTTGGGTTTTGTGATGCAGCCCATGGTTTTGATTTCCTTGTATTGACAGCTTCTTTGTCTTCAAGGCTTCTGCTTTGTCCCCTGCTCTGCTGTTAATATGAATGGGGTGACTTCCCATGAGCTACTTCACTCCCCTAAAAAAATTTAATTATACATATTGAAAGGTATTTGTAAAAGAAAAATTGCCTTAGTGTGCAGTAGAGGTCAGAAGCATAGAATTCTGTTTGTTTATTTCTTTATTTTAAATTGAAAATTCAAGCAGGTTGAAAGAAATACATGCTTCCATGGCCAGTGTGTAATTTTGGAACCAACAATCTATTTTGGTCAGAGATACTGAAATTAAAGTGTATATCCTGGCTACTGGCTATTTGTGGCCGGAATGAATTTGAGATCACCTGTTTAATAGTTTCTATTTGTTGGTCAATTTCTAACACCATTCTTAATTGGTGAATAATAATAAATACTGATTTTGAATGCTTTTCCACTGGGGAGATGGATTTAAAAGTTGTTCCTACCTATTTCAAGATGGTCCAGGTAAAAATTATATGGGATTAACAGTTGATCCATAGTCTGTCTCACCTGAAATTATTGACTATAACAAGAGTGATACAATAATTGGTTTTATAATATAATTTCTCTAAGGTTATTGTTAACAACAGATTTTAGTACATTCCTAAACTGATTTTTTTTGGTTTTTTGTAAGTTTCTGATAACATGCTTCCTTGGAATTTAGTTTCCTACTAGGTCATTGATTTCCTCCAAGCCATGACAAATTAGGTTATTTTTGTGTGACTTGGTAAAGATTCTTTTAGTCTACCTGTTTGTGTTGCTGCCGTGAAAATACTTGCTTAATCAAAAGATTTCTGTGTCCTTGGGTACAATATGTCACGAATTGTGTGTCATTACTAATGTATGCAATTTCTGCTGGCTGGAACATCTGTCGCTTATTTGGAAAGGTGTAGAAAAATTCACTATACAGTAATTGGATAATAAAGCTATTGAGCTGGAGATAATTGCTTGTGCTAAACTCTAAATTTCTTTTGCTGCAGGCCAAATCTCCATTCAGATCCTTGACCCATCTTTCTGATGAATTAAGTCAATTTTGATTTTTACTACTATGTTGAATGTAACTGTTGCTCTTTTTTGATAATTTGCTGATAGCTGGTGGTTTAAGTTGGCACTATTTGTTGTTTTTGTTTGCTACTAAAGTGTAAATCTAACTATTCTTAGATTTCTTACAAATAGCCAGTGCTCTTACACATTCTTAGTGCATAAAGTAGCTCTGTTTGGTCTTCAGCAGTTTCCTTTGACTGAATGTTGTACAGATAGACGCCAGGATACTTCGTTTTCATTAGGAAGGCAGTGAATTTTTGGGACAGAGAAAAATATTAGGTCTTATTAGCAAGCAGTTCACTTCGCCCTCTATACGAGTCAAAAATTATTTTATTTGTCTTATGGCAACTGAAACACTTTTTGAATAACAGATAAAATGATTTAGGATCGGTGATAAAATTACTAGTTGTTAATGCTTTGAACTTCCCAGATTTTTTCAAGAATACCAAGCACCATTATGACTGACTGTGACTGGAGAGTATCATAAACCCTTGTAGAACAAATTAATTTCAACAGATTGATTTTGGAGGAGGATTTGTTAGTCTTTCACTAAATGGTCTGTGCTGACAGTTGATATTGTGGTAATAGAAAGTTTGCAAGATCAGAGTTTGTTTTAAATAGACCTCAGTGTTGATTCCTGCAGGGCTTCTGAGAGAAGGAGTTAGAGAAGAGTAATCCTGTGGGGAAAAAGAAATGTTCATTAGAAAAAAGTAAGCTTTGTTAGAAAAAGACTCCTTGTGGCCCACAGCAATATTACTCATGATTTCATTCACTGAAATATTGAATTTTTATGAGCATTTTCATCTGTTTCTTCCCTGGGGTATCTAACTGACTTTTCTGCTTTTTCATCAGTATTGTCTATCCCTATATGCTGCAACACTCTCTTTCGCCGATGGTGACTCACTGACCCCACCACAGATTTCCCTGCTTTATCTGTCAAGGCTGATAATTATTTTACTAACAAGTGCTAGCTCAATAATGTTTAGTCACTCAGGCCTCCTAACTCATTATTTTTCTTCCCTGGGGGCAACAGATCTGGAAACTATCTCTGTTCTCACCTGGGGTTTAAAGATATGAAAATTCATTCAGATCACAGTTATCTTTCCTGCTATCTTCCTTGATTAACAATATGGTAAGCTGAACTGAAGTTAGCAAGAGCAGTTGGTATAAATGGCTTAGCCACTCGCTGTCTACTTTGAATCCAGCTTGTTACCCTGCTTCTGTGAGGCAAACAGAAAACTTGAGCGGTTTTAATTACATGTAGACATCAATATTGTGTTCTGAATATTGTTAGTAGTTTCATCACCTTATTCTAAGGAACATGCTGCCAGAACTGCTCACTTCTGTCTTTTCTCAGCTGTCAGCATGAGACTTTCAAGCTGAGCCCAGGAGCCCTGGCACACACAGGATGTTCCCAGTTGGTGATTATTACTGTCATAGCCACTAGGGACCATAGCTATGGACTGCATTAGACTTTGCCCCAAGAAACTTACAGAGAAGTGGTGAAGTTACCTTAGAAGACGTTCATTATTAACTAAAAGTTCAAAAGATAGGAGAAATACGAAACTTCTCAAGATCTCCACTGTCACTCCTTGAGGAAACTAAACGGGCTGTTCAGTAGTCATTTGGGGTCAAGCAGTCTCATCCATTAAACATTTCAGAGACCCATGGTAGATAACATAGCTGCTTTCAGTGGCTTTAGGGGGACATTTTCCAATACAGTTTTATTAATTAGTATTTTTATGGTTGAATGGAAACAT
>VZTU01027559.1:7556-32232 GCA_013400835.1 Zapornia atra | reverse complement strand
GATCTAGAGACAGTTTAAAGTCACAGCCTCAGCTATGCCCAGTGAGAACAGCTGAACAATAGGAGATACCGATTAGGGTAAACATTTTTCCCTCTTGTGAGACTATAAATAAAAACATGAATGTGGGTTTATGGTCAGATGATTTATTTATTGCTCGTATATTATTTAGACCACTGAGAAATGTGTTACTTCAATTATTGAGAAATGGAAGGATTTGTGAGGGCAGTGAATGGGGATAATTTAAAAAAAGTCTTTAATCTATAGGCTGATGGGGATTGTTTCCTAGGTAGAAGTAGTAGCTTTCATTCACAAAAACCAATGCTACACTGCAGTATCGCAGGGGAAAATCTTTCTAGAATGCTTCATTTCTGGTGAAAAGCCAGCAGTTCCTTGGCTTTCTGCTTTGAGTGCAGAAATGCTTCCACAGTGCTGTTACCCTGCAAGAGACTTCACTCAGACAAAATAATGGAAAATGTTAACTTACAAAACAGACTGTCACAGCTGCAGTTGTTTTTAACAAACATGTCAGCGATCAACCACTTGATCTAATTCAGAAAGAGTCAAAGACTGCAGAAATATTTAGCTGCTACTAGTTTAAAATAGCACCACTGTAAAATGTCATGTACATGTTACTCTGCTAACATTTCTTCTTGTTGACTTCATTGCATTGAAAATCAGCTTGAATTCTTTCTATTAGTATCATAATAGTCGACATTTCCCCTTATGTATGTACTCTATTTGTGTGTGTGTGTGTGTGTGAATATACACTTGTAATCTTACATAGATAGATTACATACAGGTAATGGCTATTTCAACTGTTTGGGTATTTTCAGTGTGTTTCATGAACTATTCCAAACTATGCAGAAGTTACTACCACATTACATTGACTCCTGGGATGCAGAACAGGCAAAGAAGCTAGGAGGTGCCTAAGGATCTATCCCTGAATATCTAATTTCTTACCAATTTGAATAGTTTTCCTTGACTGTCTCTTAACGTGGTAAAATATTGGGTTTTTTGTACCTATATGATACTGATTGCTACTTCTGCATGAAATTTCCATAGGAAACTCATAACCTATACTTGGTGCTGCTGCTCTGAGACTCACGAAAGTAAGAACTGACTTTAGAGAGGTAGCTGAAGGCAGAAGGCAGAAATGATCAGAAATGTGGTGCTTTGCAAGTGTTTTGATGGCAAACTGTACACAGTTTTGTCTTGAGAACTGGATTATTCTGAATACTTCAAGAAAAAAAATAACAGACTCATGAAAAGGTGGGAAATCAAGTAAAAGAAAAGAAAAAAAAATCACATATATTCGTCTTTGCCCCCCAAACCACCTAATACCCTTCATCATGCTGAGAGAAACAGGAATGAACACATCCATGCCAAATAAACAACCCCAGGTGTCAGCACTGATGATCTTCTCTGGTTACTTCAAGGCATCCGGGGTATTCACAGTAGCAGAGGCAATGGGAGAAGTCCAAAGCATCTCTGGGTATTGCCATGTCACAGCTCTCCAAGGAATTTCAGTTTCCTCATTAAGGCAATGTCATTACCATGACCTGCTCACAGGCTTGATTGAAATTTCTCTAACAATGCACAGCACTGCAGACAGGATCATGTTATCCTAGCCCACTTCAGCTTTTTTCCAGGGCATTAACTAAGAAAGGTAGATTTGAAGGCAAACAGAAATCTAAGAGAATGCCTAAACAAAATGAAAGCTTGCTAACTGTACAGTAATTATTGTTATACAAAGATAACTTTATTAGCTATTGTAAAAAAGAGCAGCAAGAGAGGCTGAAGAAGGTGCAGTGTGTCTCATCTTTCACTGCATTTGTACTTAAGGATCAGCAGCAGCTCTGCAGTTTGCATGCTGGGCTTTCTCATCCAAATAGATAGCCTCTGGAATTAATATGAGGCCATCCATGTTTATTCACTTATTATTGAAGAGCATGAATTCTTCTGTAGGGCAAAGCTAGTACATTTACTCAAACTCCTACGTAAATTGTCCCAGGATCCTAATTTGATGTACTCCAGTGGAAAGTGATTAGGGTCAGAGGACTTAAGCTGTATTCTAACACATATTAGATTTAAATAATCCTGTCTCATCTCTTCTGGCTCCTATCCAGTTTATTTTAACATGTTTTGCTGAGTGAGTTGGTCTGTAAGGTTTAACCAAGTTTTAACAGCATCTAGTGACATTTACTAGTAAGCAGACAGACCCCACTGACCCAGGCTCTGAAGTGCATCAGTTTTCCTTTTTGGTGAGATTTCACAGAGGACTGATTTTGCCAGAGGAAACCAGGGAAGCATGTTTTGCCAGAGTAGGTATCTCAGGTTTTCAAACTGTACATATGCCTGGGCTGTTATGGGCTTTATGTAGAACCTAGAGGTGTATCTTGTATTTCCTGTGCACCAGCTACCAATGGCAGCTAGTGTCAAGTGAGAAATTTGCAGAAACGTTATTTAAAAAAAATCCACAACACTACCTGAGTACTGCAGTCTGGGTTTTTCTTTGAATTTTTTTTCCCTTGAAACTCATCCTCAGCTGTTTCACTCAAATGATCCTGCAATCACTCAAACCCCTTGCTCAGAACATAAGACAATGAAGCAGAAATTTGAGTGGCATTTGATAGGCTTGGTCCTTGATATAGAAGATGGCTTCTGGGTTGGACACTGTATAGTCTTATCATCTCCACGTACTACAGATAGTTGTACTGAATGTCATTCCAGAGTTCACAGGGATCGCCTGCACCCATTCATTTCATAATATGGTCCTATATAGAAATAATAACCTTGAAAGAAGGTGAAATGTTACTTTATTCCAATGAGAAATAGAATGCAAATGTACACAATGCAACAGAATTTCTGTATGAGCAGATAAGCTAGACCAGATAAGAACTTGAAGAAGTGATGAGCATGGAGAGTTGAAAGGCAAACCAGACTGGAGTAATGTATTTTCAAGGAGTTGAGCTGGCTGCTAAAGTCTGCTGACATAAGTCAGCATCATAAAAAGAGGCTATAGGAAGGCGTATTTCACGCTGATGTAAATACTTAAATACTTCTACTAGTTATGGCATCAGTAGGAAGCCAGCACAATGTTACTGTAAGCACTGAAAATTTAAACGAAGGACTTCTTGACTCAGGCATTCTGAATAACTCTTTATTTGTTCTACACAGCATGCCATGTTCAGATGCATGTGCACGTTAACCCGAATGACTAGAATTTAACACCTTTCTCAAACTAGTAATGTCAGAAACATCAAACTTCTGTTTTCAGTACATAAGCCATTATCCTGACAGATCAAGATAAGAAATGCAAGGTTGTTTTCTTGTAATACTAAGATGGCCATTCATGTAGAGAAAAAGGGAGATACTTAAATTAAGTAGAGAAACCATGGAGTACAGACTTCACGAACAATGAGTTGATCCTTTAGACTGGGATATAATATCAAACTACACTGAGACAACAGGGAATTCATGAGGCTGTGCTTCATTGCATTTGTAAATAAATAGATATTAAAAAAAATATGTTTAATGCTTTAAAAATATGATTCAGCAAATAAAAAGAGCAGTTCGTTGAGTTAAAAAGATGATTTATCCCATGGCCAGTGTGCTTCAAATTGACCAAAGAAAGTAATCTAATCAGACTTTATTAAACTGATTCTGCAGTACATCCCCGATGCCTGGAAGCATTGTCTGAGCTGGTCTGCAGTCTAATCCTACTTTAGGAGGCTTGCCAACTATTTAGCCTTTTCGAAGTAGAAGCATAGCCACATACAATTTAATTATTGCAAAATGTTTTAATTAGAAATAAATGTGAACTTTTGATGATGCCTGACTTCTGAGAGAAGTTACCTTCATGACAGCAGTATTTAAACAGCTCTGAACAAGCACATCCATTTTATCCAGACCCAGCTATAGCAGATATAGTGGCACAAACCCTCCTAAAGAGCTGCTGCCAGGTTATATAATCTTTGAGCACTCATTCAAGGCAGCCCTGGAGGCAAGCACACAGGGGAAAATTGCTCAGGGGTTAGTTTTGCTACTGTCATTTCCCCCATTGCATGACAATCGCTGCCCCACAAGCTGGCAGTATTGATGGTGGCAGTTTCAGACCCATATCAAAAAGGAATCTCCATTTGTGCAACAGAGCTCCCCACAGATCTCCACAATGCACATGCAGAAAATAAGGGCAGACTGTTGTCAGTCCTTGCATGCACATGCAGATACTTTAGTTTGCGTTCCTCATCCTTTGCTTGGTTAAATGACAGTGTATTTCACAGTAAAATAACGTTGAGAGACTTGCTGGGCTTTTTTCCCATAGCACTGAGGCAGTGCAAAGAAGAGTTTATCACGTTCAATAAAGACATGAAGTCACTACATTTCACGCACATGAATTCATTCCAAACATTTCCTCAGTAGACTAATTTTGGCTGGGATAGAGTTAACAGTCTTCACAGCAGCTAGTATGGTGGTATGTTTTGGATTTCTGATGAAAATGCTGGTTTAGCCATTGCTGAAAGGTACTTGCATGGTGTCAAGGCCTTCTCTGTTTCTCATGTTAATCCCTCCAGTGAGTAGTAGTCTGGGGGTGCACAAGAACTGGAAAGGGGGCACATCCAGGACATCTGACCCCAAATGACAAAAGAAGTATCTTATGCTGTCATGCTCAGTTATAGAGTTTGTCTTCCCAACTAACTGTTATGTATGATGAATTCCTGCTTTCTTAGATATGGATAAACCCCTATCTGCCAGTGAGAAGTGGTCAATTAATTCCTTACTTTGCTTGTGTGCATAGCTTTTGCTTTACCTACTAAAATGTCTTTATCTCAGCTCACAAGTTTTTTCACTTTTACCCTTGCAATCCTCTCCCCCATCCCACTGGGGTGACTGAGCAAATGGCTGTGTGGGGTTGACCCATGGTTAACTGGTGCAATGTCTTTCACTGTTTTATTGAGGATGGTGCAACTCTGCTCTGTGCTGTCTTCCCTGACACACCAAATAATATAGTACTTTTTAATTTAAAAAACCAAGAAAATCCCAACTTGCTGATCACACCCTTCAAGAAATTGTTCTCTCCTTTTTATTTTGCCTGCAGTAACGCCATCGTGCAATATTACAGATCCCACTTAATTAATCAGTTTGTACTCTTTAATCTACCAACACACATTATTCCTCCTATTGTCTCCTTTAGTTGTGTGTGCACCCTGCAAGACCATCCACTCTCTCCTTTTCTGTTTCCAGCTTGATGAATACCTCTGCAGAAAGTCTTGAATTTACCTATGTTTCTCTCTCCCCCAGTGAAACAATACTATCTGTGTAATTCCTCTGATGTATGTCCATGTCTTAAACTGCTGACTCTGTCTTTTACCCTTTTTCTACGTCCATCTTCTGCTTCTTCATGACCTTCTGCCCTTCAAGAAAGAAGTCTTGTAGAACTGCCAGAGTCTGTCAGGACTCAAATGGATTTTCTTTGGATTCATTTTGCCTTCCTTTCCTCGATCAGTCAGGCCTTGTTAGATACGTGTATGGAGAAACATGCAAGGCTTGAATTTTCAGGGTACGTATGATGTAAAGTTCTATGGAAGGAAGGAGAATAACAAGTCTCTTTCATCAAATGAATAATACCTCAGATAAGAGATATTACCAGATCTTCTGTGTTTAGTTTACCATGAGGTTTCTGGTAAGGCGGTACAGCAATGCACAAAGACAGTGCATAAATACAATAATTGGCAATGTTCAGTATAACTGAAGGGATTGGAATCACCAGTAAACTGCGTCTGTTGTTTCCCAGTGCCAGACTGAAGTATTGAGTACCAGAAAGGTTCTACATGATGAGAGATGAAAAGCAAAGAAAGATGCAAAATAGGATTAACTGTATAGCATTAGTGCCTGCAACTCGGGTATCTTGAACTATAGTAAAGGCTTTCTAGAAATATTTAGCTTTCCTGGCTTTTCATTCCTAATTACACTTTTCATTCGTTCTCTGTGGTTCCTCTTCTTACCTGTCAGAAAGAGTTTCCAGAATTTTCCCTTTATTTTGATGGTGTCTTAAATGCTGGCTTTCCCTTCACTCTGTCCTTACTCATTCTCTGCACTTCTTGTCATATGTACCCAAATCACCCACTGTTCTAGTGCAATTACTGTTTCTCTTCCCATTCCAGTTTACTCCACTGTTACTGTTTTCCACTGCTCACCAACCTCTTCATGTTGGAGGTTCTTTCTATATTCCCATGTCTTTACAAAGATCCTCTTTATCTCGCTGGTTCTTTCTATTGCTCAAGGGAAAAAAGAACCACAAAGAGAAAAACCCAATCAACCCCCTTTCCCCCAAAACCCTCTTAGTGTTGTCTTGTACCAGTGAAAATCCTGTCTTTAGTTATAACAGTATAGCCTAAGTATAATGGGCTAAGATACTGTCCCTCACATGAGCCTTGTGAACCACAGAAAAAGAGCATGTACCTGTGTTCTGAGATAAGAGTGGAAATCCTACTTTGGATCAACTAGCATTAATAATTCCCATCTATTTTAGTTGTAGTGTTGATAATACTTGTGTTGTTCTTAGAAGAGCAGAGTGCTACAGTTCCTCTCAGTCAGTTTCTCATCCAAGCACAAAATGTGTTGGAAACTTTTCTTGCTCGAGTTCCAGCAGTTGCAGAGCTGTAGAAGAAGACTCATTAATGCATACTTCCCACTAGATCGGTGCTTGAATAAATGCCAATTTTAACCTCTGAAATTCTCCTTTGAATCTAATTCTGTTAAAAATAATCTGGTTAATGGCAATGGGCTTCCACCACACTCAATGATGTCTATCATTTAATTCATATCTAATTTGCTTTGGAGAGCTTTGTGGAACTGTTTTGCTCCATGTAACCGCAGAACATATGGATTAGAATAGCTTGATCCTGAATGAAGCATCACTAAAGAAAATAGGAAAGTAAGCAAATAATTTTAGGTTTCCAAAATTATTGACTATTTTATATGCCTTTAAAATATGAAGCATTAAAAAGCTGCTGTCAGGTTTTATCTGCTCTCTGACCTTTCAAGCTGCAAGCTATGCAATCCTCATATTTCTAACCTGTTCCTTTAAAATTCCTAGGGTTTGTGTGCATGATGCTAATCCAATTATTTTATTTATTTATTTTGCTTGTGTGACGGCCTTGCATTTGGAAGGCTGCCTGAGGAAAAATGAATATAGCAAAAGAGGGAACCCAGACAGTTATAAAAATATCTCACATTCTTTTCACAGCATAAAGTGTATGGACATGATGGCAACCCTCCTGCCTTTTAACGCTGGAGATGTATATAGTAGAGGAGACCACATCACTATTGCCCTGGTGTGATCTTTCGTGAGATGGAGATAGTGCCGTGCTGTGATATTTACAACACTGTGCACTGTGTTTAGTGGCAGAACTGCTAACAACGGCAAATCTATTCCTGGCCTTAGAGAGTGGAATTCTGCCTACTCACTCTTTCCTTCCTCCGCAGTGCCTTCCTCTTGTCATGTACGTTACATTGAGAACTTTGATGTTAAGTAGATCCCAGCCAGAAAAGAATTTTGAATTTGAGGGCTTTCAGATTTCATTGTATGGTGTGGATTTGCATTCCTAGATTAGAAGTAACCCTTCTGATTTTAGTATTGGGTTGCATCCAGAACCATATGGGACCTAATTTCTAGCTGTATTCACATGCAGCCAAGAACTCACAGCCAATCTGAAGAAACCTGGGACAAGCTGACAGAAATAGTGTTACAGTCAGAGTAATAATGAAAGAGATTAATCAAAGAGGAATGAAACCTCACCAACTTTGATCACTTTGATCTCACAAGTTTTTATAAGATTGCAGAAAAAAATAACAGAATTCTGCTTAATTTCTAATTTTTAATTTAATCTGCTAAAAATTAAGTGTACTCTCTGAACTAGTCATTCATAATATGTCTGATGAAGAGAAATGGAAAGAACTAATTCTGCGTCTTAAACTACTAATCATTTAATGTGTAATGAATGGTTCAATGGAGGCTCCTTTCTCTCTCCATGAACTGCAGGTAATTACTTTAGCCAAGACATATGATGTTTGTATGTCTCTATGTTTCTAAGTGGCTCAATCTTCTCAGCCTTTGTATAACTTTTATATGCAAAAATCATGTAGCAGGGTGCAACAATCCCAAGTTCCATGTTTTTTGCGTGATTTTTCTCTACCTGGAGAGGTTAGGGCATCAATGAAGTTTAGAAGGCTTTTTCATGTTCCTTTAAAAAGTAAGAGGAAAAAATATTTTGCAGAATTTGTGAATAACTGGGGATTGGCTGAACAGTAAGAATTCATAATGAAAACAACTTGTTAAACTGTTTTCATAGCACCGTTTATACAAAGACCAAAATACCCTCTTTTCTAAATAATCAGTGCTCTAATTCTTAGAATGTATGTAAATGAAAAACCACCCATTTTTCTGTATAAATGAAGAGAGAAATTTAAACTAATGTGAAGAGATAAAAATAGAACTTATTCTTCTCACTTCTTCAGCCAGGATTTTTCCATATTATAATTCTTCATTGACAAATCAGTAAATTAACTGACACTAATCATCCCCAAATCATCAATGCTTTTAGTGCATGTGTAGCACTCACTAAAGTGGGACATTTGGACCTCCCCAGTCAAGAGGAAAGATAATTCAACACAGCACTTATGTTGGGAAGAGTTAGGTGCCTTCTTTCCCAGCAGCTTCCCCAAAACCACCAGAATAAAAAACATCTCTAAAATGCCTGTAGTAGCAATCAGTATTTCATCAAGACTTCAACACATCTGAAGAAACCAAAGTGCATAACCAGTAGTCCCCATCACAGTCAGCTTCTAGCTATGAGGAGCTTCAGTTACCACATTCCTCTCCTGCTACAAGGCGTGAGGATACAACACATTTGTGGCAGAGTAACGTGAGCATTCTCTCCCTCTGCATTGCACAGATGCTGACCCCATCATCACTCACACAGGAGTTCATGCAGCTGGGGAAAACTGAGCCTGGACATTTTAGTCCTTGGAGGCATCGTGGAATGATAAATTCTTAACTTATATAGTTCTTTCAAGGACTGGGAAATTTTTCTTACTTGGGAAATTTAAATCCTAACATGTGCAGTATATGAACTGTTGTCAGAAGGTTTGCTAGTCAACATTTGTGTCCAGTTTCTGATGTAGAAGTAGGAAGTAAAGGTATGTATTTGTCAAAATCGTAAATATATCAATAGCATCCATATTATATTGAACATTTCTATAGGTGTTTATGCAGTTGAACACAGAGTTAAGATGCAGTTTGTTTTTGAGTATTTATCGAATGCATCAAAACCCCAAATCCTCTGGACTAATGTAATGGCTTAGAAATCATTGTTTTCTTCTTTGCTTTCACTGACCACAGACCAAACTTTTTATAGTGTTCTGCTTTGTGCTTCAGTTTATAGTGTCTTAAGCTCACTTATGCTTCACTGTCTCACTATACTCAGCACAGTCCATCACCTCACTATGCCAGTCTTTAGACAACTGTTATCCTCCATCTAAGAAATTGTACTGGGTTTGCATTGCAAGGTTTTGGTACTGGAGGGTGCTACAAGGGTGGCTTCTAGGAAAAGCTGCTAGAAGCTTCCCCTAGATCTAAGAGAGCCAAAATCCAAGACAGACCTGCCACTGGTCAAAGCTGAGCCACTACAGTGGTAGTGCCTCTAGTTAGGAAGGGAAAAAACCCAACAACAAACAAACCAGGAACCAGGGAGTGGAGTGAGAATATTTGAGAGGAACAACTTTTCAGAGACCAAGGTCAGTAAAGAAGGAGGAGTAGGAGGTGGTCCAGATGCCAGAGCAGAGATTCACCTGCAGCCTATGGAGGATGATGGTGGAGCAGATATCCACCTACAGCTTGTGGAGAACCCCTTGCTGGAGCAGATGGATGCCCAAAGGAGGCTGTGACCCCATGGGAAGCCCATTCTGGAGCAGGCTCCTGGCAAAACCTGTGGGCTTGTGCAGAGAGGAGTCCATGCTGGAGCAGGTTTTCTGGCTGGACTTGTGACCCTGTGGGAGACCCATGCTGGAGTAGTCTGGTCTTGAAGGACTGCACCCCATGAAGGGACTCACACAGGGGCAGTCTGTGAAGAATTGTAGCCTGTGGGAAGGACTGATGTTGGAAAAATTCATGGAGGACTGTCTCCTATGGGAGGGACCCTATGCTGGAGTGGTGGAAGAGTGTGAAGAGTCTTCCCCCAAGCAACAGAGACAACCTGTGATGAATTGACTGCAATTTCCATTTTCCATTCCCTTGCAACACTCAGGGGGAGGAAGGAGAGAAATCAGGAGTAAAATTAAGCCTGGGAAGAAGGGAGGGGTGGAGGGAATGGTGTTTTCTAAGATTTGATTTTACCTTATTTCTCATTACCCATTATTGGTTGGCCATAAACTAAAATTAATTGTCCTGAGTTGAAACTGTGTTGCCTGTGACATTAACTGGTGAATTATCTCTCCCTGTCCTTGTCTCAACCCCTGAGCCTTTTGTTGTATTTTCTTTCTCCCATGCAGTTGAGGAGAGGGAGTGATAGAGCGGCTTTGGTGGGCACCTGGCGTCCAGCCATGGTCAACCCACCACAGAAATGTTCCCCAAAAGCTAGAGGTCCCTCCTTCTTGACACATCTTTCAGGATAAGATTTCTGAACTGTTTGATCTCCAAAATGTTCGTACCATACATCTAACAGCACCTGTTACAGCTTACAGCATCTAACCTTGAAGATCAGCAGGCTTGGTATGGTACCCTTCTAGAAACTCCACAAGAACAGAACATTTCATGAAACACTTTGAATAACCTGCAAGTGATGTTATCCAGGAGATAATAACTGCACCCACATGGAGTTTGGATAGTTTTGAAGATGCTGGATACTGTATGCTTTGAAATGCAAGACTGAATCTTGGCTAATTGGACAATCTTGATAAATTAGAGAAAGCACAGTGAAAATTGTGTGTTATGTTTCAAGTGTCCAACAGCTTTTATCATTATTATAGAGTATTTATCAGTCATGAACTGCAAACAGTGAAGTAGATTATACTCTACAGTCTGTTTACCACTTCATACTCATGTTTCAAAACAGCTGAAATGGATTCCACCTGGACAGAATTTTCTACCTTGCATATTTTGTTTATGTGCATGCATTGGATATCATCCTGCTTCCTGGTATCAGCAGCTGCTATCATACTTTTTTATGAGCTGTCAGAATAAATAATTTTTTTAAAGCCCTGATAATTTAAATATCACTTCCTAAATGTGTTAATTCTTCTGTTCTTACAGGTGCTACAGCTGTGAGTATCAAATTAACTTTTATTAAATTATTTCAAAATTTCTATTATGCAAAAGATAGGTAGTGTAAATAAAAAAGTGCATATGATGGGTATATGTATGGAGTTGCCTGTTTCTTCAGCACCATGATATGCCAGAAGGTGTTCGTAATTCAAATCAATAACACACCCTTTCCTCTGAGTAATCATGTCATGTAAGATTACACACCATTATGCGCACAGCAATTCAGCACACTGAGATACCCGTGTCACTCTTTGGCTGCACTTACATGGCAGGGTGACTGGCTACTTCAGCAGCTCTGGTCCCCAGCCATCCAGAATGTGGAAAACATTGGATTACACAGAAGATCCTTTCCTTCATGAATATTCAAATTTCATTTTAAAGGAAAGGATGATGTGCAAGGGCATGGTGTGCATGCAGATACCATTCTCTTATGGAGCCATTTGTCATATCTCTGAGATGCAGGCAGTGATTTGGCTGTGGACACATGGAAGAAGACAACTTATTTTATGAATGAACTCAGGTCACACTTTTCTAAACACTCTTGAGCCCCTATCAGGCATCTCAATGGTGTGTAATCGCCTTGTCTTCCTGTGCAGGTAATGACTGGGTAATGAACGACCCCTTAGATAACAAGAATTTACCTACAGGCTCCATGGGATTCCTATATTTAGCCATAAAAAATGGCAGTAAAGGAACATACTGTATTTTCCTTCTGCTCCAGTTAGTGTTAAGTGTTATAAAAATTAGCAGACATAGACTGCTATATTACTTGCACCAAAATCTTTGTGGAATGTGACATCTCCATGTGCCTTGTAACTGGTGAGACATTTTTTTCCCTATGTACTTTGTTTCTAAATAAAGCAACAACAATTTTGCCCTCCTCCCTTTTGTCTCTGGTTTCTAATGCTGTGATATTAATAAGGAGTGACATGTTTAAAGCCTTTATTTATACTGGTGGAGAATATTTTTGCAAGATATATAGTGTAGTGCTCCAAGCTGAGGACATTTTTATGGTGATTTTATGGCATGAAGCAAGAGAAGATTTTCCTCACAAAAAATCATTAGTCAAACCAGTAGATCATTATAGTAAATTAAGAGGATACATTATTTTTGTGGACATTTTTAGCAATGTATTTCACACAACCGCCCTCTACTAAAAGTGCTGTGAAGAAATCTGCCTGATCTATGCACTATTTACTGCAGCCAGTCTGTAGGATTAGGTTCAGACTCAAAGTGGGAATAAGAGGAATGGAAATGGTTTTGGTCTGCTAGCAACAGCTGTTATAGCATAATAAAGAGTCCAGTGCTGCTGACCCACCTTCTTCATCTCGCCGTTCCTCGGGATTCTCTTCAATATGAAGGTCAGTAAATTCCTTAAGTATTCAGTGATTTCCTGAGGCCTCACACACACATTAGGGGCTGCTGCTTGTTGCTGGGAGTGGCACAAGACCATCATGAGTCTTAGGCAGCTGCATGACAGATTCTTCTCCATTTCTTTTCTCTGTAAAACAGGTTACTTTTTAGCACCTCCCTCACTAGCTTTGACACCAAGTGATTTCTAGCAGGAAGTTTCCAGTGTTTCTTTCCTCCAGTCTCATCAAATGAGAAGACAAATGGCCGGTCTGGTGCAAGAAAAGGAACAGTCAATTTACTGGACAGCAAATCCACAAACTACCTACACAGCTGAGAAGTCTGGTTAGATTTTCAGTCCTCTAAGCTAGAAGAAACAATTACTTTTTGGAGTGTATAGAGGTCATAAAGCTCTATCCCTTTCTAAACCCTGCTTTAATCTAATCCAATCCTAAAAACCAGGCTGCGAATTTAGTCATAAACAAATGTTGTCCTAAAGAGTGATGAGAATAAAACAGGTCCTGCAAATAGGGGACCTTCTACTTTGCACATTCCAGAGGCATTCCTCAAGGACACAATTGCACCCTCAGTAACCACCCTTTTGACTAAAAATGAAGGCATATAAACTCCATCTCATTAGTAATCACACACATTTAGATCATGTGGAAAAGAGCATCGTCATTCTCCACTGCACAATGGAGATCAGCATTACAAATACTGACACAAATGGCTTCCCTTTCCATATTTAGTTTTCTTGTATTCTTTTCAGCTTTCCAAAACAGTTTTTGTAAAACTAAACTTGTGCTCATTTTTCCAAATAAACTGATGAAGAATATGTATCACTAATAGTGCAATAGCTTCACGCATTTACTCCTAGGATCTGTGCTCATTAATAATCAGAAAGTTCTTTACTAGATCCACTTTGGAAAAAACATCAATGTCCTAGTATATTATGCCTACAGAAGTGTACATACCTACATGAAAGATTAGGCATAACATTACATACGTCTTGCTGCTGACTAGAAACACTAGTGAATTGCTGACATTCTATCCTGGATTGTTATTTTTCCTAAAAACCCCCTGAGATTCTCAATGCTGTTTCAAAATATATGGTCTTACAAAGAGGCTAAAGGCTGTACAGCATCAGAGAATTTTTACCATAACTACTGAACAAGTGGATATGAGATGTACCTAATGGGTTATTCTGCCTTTCACGTTTCCTAGTCCAGTTCTACAGGACCATTGGGAATGAACCTGCATGAGCTCATTTCTGAATGCATTCCTAATTCTTTAAGGTATAAAATTTTAATTTCTGAAATAAAATTTTCTTCTGTAGGTTGAAAGTGCAACCTTTGTATGTATGAAGGCCTGTGCCTTTCCTACAAGTTTTTCTTCCCTGTGCATGCTGAATTTGCACAGGAAAAAAATGCATTAGAGCACATTAAATTATGCTGTTGTTTTTCTCCAAAACCATTTTTCCTGTCTGAAAATGTCTGAATTATAATGTTTCAGATTACAAAGTGGGTTTGGTTTGGTTTTTTTTTACATTATACAGAAGGATCATTTGGCATGCGTTGTCTGTTAAATTGGCTTGGAAGAAGTGAGTGATGAGTGATTCCATATTTGCTCATGCTGAATTGCCACATTTTCCAAAATACTCTGTGCAAATGTTTAATGACATGCATAGCACAATGTAACATTGTTCCTGAAAAAATTATTCAGGTTTTCACAGAACCACAAAATTTATTTTTTTTTTTTAGAGTGGAAATCAGAGGTACAGTTATGACTGAGCAGTCATAAGCCTATTTTTTTCATCCATTCATATACTTCTGTTTAGTATTTTTTCCTACAGTATCATATTGACAGAAGGAAAAGAAATACATTTTTAAACCTCTTCACTTAAAATAAATGAAAGAGTCGTGCTTACCACGAACTGAATTTGTAAAGTTGGCTGTTTGGAGCCTTTTCCAAGATATAAAACCCCACAAAGTATTTTCAATTAATTTTGTGGTACTAGAAGTATGATATCTGATAGGGTAACTTGGTAAACATTTGTCACAGGATAGGTTCTATAGGGCAAACATAATATAATCAGAAGACAATGCTCACCTGATTTACCATTGCCTAACAGCTCACTCCTTTTCCTAAACGATAAGGTAAGACTTTCCAAGATATTAAGTCTGTTACTTCAGACATGTTTAGAAATTAATTTTTAAGACATGGCTCTACCCACTGTCTAACACATAAAGAGATTTCATTTGGGTAACAGAATCATTAGTCACTTCTGAAAAGCCTGGCCCTCTCCAGGGTTAGACAGCTGCACAAGATGCCGGGATGGTATTTCCAGAAAAGCTAGTTGGCATCTTCTGATGCTGCCGCAAAAAGATTTATCAGTGATTTTAAGGTGTCAGGAATGGATCCAGACCTAGGTTTTCCACCATGTGGGATATATCAAGAAACAAAGGGGAGAAAATAAGGATGAACGTTTACTGTGTTTCCTGTTCATAAATAAAAGTCTTCCGAAGAAAAAAGAAACCAAACACCAGGAGTCATGGGACATTCTTTTTTTGTTTGTTTTGGTACATCATTAGCATATACAAAGAAGCTTTTTTTTTTTACCAATGGATTTTGTCATTGGGAACTTTAGGAATGTAGAGTATTTTGCTCCCTTTTTTATTTTTATGTAGAGTTAAACAGTATAAAATTGTCTACAGGGAAAATTATGAACATTCAGTGGTCAGTTATTAACAAATATCTAATAGGCATTTTATAATTATTCTTAGTAACAATGAAAACCAACACTTGAAGCAGCCTTAATAACTACCAATTTTCTCAGCTTTGTCTCCCATTGTTTTGTTACTTCTGTTGATGTTTTCCTATTACCCTTAAAATTTTCTGGCAGGGGGAGGACCTGAATTTGTAACACACATTTCTGTAGCACTGAAGCATGAATTATTTTCAAATTTGATAATAGAAGAGAGTAATGACAGTTTTGTCTCCTTATGGTAAATAATACTAAAAGCGTTTGTTTAGCCCCATTACTCTATAGGAAAAGTTTAGACAACATTAGTAATAGGAAATAAAATGGAATTTCAGTGCAGCAAGAAGAACTCAGAAAAGCAGCAAAGCTGTGAAAGGTCTAGAGAACACATCTTATGAGGAGAAGCTGAGGAAGCTGGGACTGTTTGAGCTGGAAAAAGAAGAAGCGGAAGGGAGATCCTATTGCTCTTTATAAATACATGAAAGCAGATTGTAGCTAGGTAGGTGTTTGTCTTTTCTTTACATCTAGGACAAGAGGAAAATGTTGCACCAGGGAATATTTAGATTGTGTATTAGGAAAACTTTCTGCTTTATTCCTTTTCCTTTTCAGCAGTAAATGCCAGATATTTATGTTAGAACATGAAAAGCAAGAAGTGATGGTGGAAGAAGATGGTATTTATGCTTTATATGTAAAGCTTCCAACTCATTTGCTAGTTGCCCTTTTAATAAACTCTTTCACATCCGCTAAAAATATCTCAAAAGACTTTGGTGAAGCCATAATTAAGCAAAAGTCAATGTCCTGTAAAAACCCCACAGTTTTAGGAGTCCTCAACCATGCCATAGAAATGCCAAAAGAACATGAAAAATCTACTGTATTTCTGGAAAAAAACTGTATCCTAATAATCTGCTGGCCAGAGATTTTAAATCTTCTCCTGTAAATGTTAACCCCACAACTGACAAATCTCAGTGGAAAATCTTTGATGCCTTTCACTCAAAAATATTTTTTTTCTCAAGCAACTGATCCATTAAAAACAAAGTGACACATTGGAGAAGAATTTTATTTGAACTTATGCAATTTTATGTGTAATGTTCAGCTATCTGAAAGCTGATAGAAGAATCCTTTAATAGCAGATTGATGTAGAATAATCAGTAGAACGTGATAAGGCAGAGGGAAAAGGGTCAAGTCAGAGCCCTATCTTCATTCAAATCTCTGCAGGGTTGGAAAACAATCCAGAATACAGACCTTGAATTTCAATTACTGGTGCTATGTCAGGGCAGCCAAAGAATGCACTTATACGTTTGGGATTTTGATCAAAGTAATACAATTCAGCCCTCTATGTATTTGATGGTATTTCTGTTTAATCAACTGTAGCATTTTCCTACAAGTACCTATGGAAGGATTTTCACAGCACAATGAGAAAGTAAAGCACTTTAAAGATTTGGTACAGATTCCCACAGCTGATTTTTTTACCAATTATAACTCAAGATTACAGTGATTTTATATGCAATTATTCTTTCCCATAAAGCAAATACATCATTTATCACATGAGATGAGAAACTTACCTTGGGTTTTGACAGCAATGTCTGAGTGATCGTCAAGATAGCTTTGCCTGGGCAAATATTGTAAGAATAGAATAATCAGGAGTAGGATATCTCTTTCATTTGTTTAATCTCTCAGAACAAATGCTCAGAACTCAAATATTTAATCTGTATCTTGATTTATTTGTTGACATTTTAACACTGCAGTCAAACCTTTGATATGCACAGATATATACATTAACTTAGTCAACTGCAGGGCTGTCCTGTTGTGATGGTGATGCTGGAGATTTACTACATCAGCGTGGCTGGCAATACATGGAAGATACATTCCTTCCCTTCTCCCTTGGTGCTGCCAGCGAGCCCTGCCCTTGCCTGGGGTACCAGCAAGCACCATAGGGGCTGATTCATTTGCTCCAAGGGAAGCAAATCAGCATTGTGGAAACACAGAGCTGCCCTTCCAGAGCCACTCACTTGCTTTGGATGTTAGTCAACCACTAAGAAGCTTCATGTGCTAAGTTCTATCCTTGCTAAACCCAGTTTCATCCTTTTTTCCATGCCTGCAGTTTTCCTTCAAAAATCTACTTACAACAGAAGCCTTGCACACAATGGAGGCTAGGCCTAATGCTGTCTAAATTGCTTTACACTTCGCAGCATTTGTCAGTCATTCCCTCATCTCCTCCCAACCTTTATCTTTTACATTATTTTGTGGTAATATTCAGAATGTCAGTACAGACACTTTGTATTTTCAAGTTTCCACATCATACCTGGCCCTGTGGCTGGTATTCACTAATCTGCAAATGCTCTAGTTCCAAAACACATGCCAGATCTTAGGCTCTGGGCTACTGAAGCCTAAACCTGTCATGAACATGACGTATATAGCTACCAGAGGCAGCAGGTTCTGAATATTCAGTAATGCTAGAACAGTATGCTGCATGGGCTATGTGCTGCGAACATTATTTATAGTTCACTTGTGAGTCAATTGTTTGCAGCATTTGCTGGAGGTAAGTAGGGTTTTCAACCTTTAAAAATAGATGTTAACAATAGGCATGAATATTATCTTACATGCATACATATGTGAGTGCCTACTACAGAGCTGCAGCTAGCCATTCGAACAGAAGCAAATAGCTGCATCAGCATAGCACTGATGAGCTGATTAGGCCTCTTTCAGACAGGATTGTACATGAAGTTGGCCTGCTCTTCAGTTATGCCATTTCATCACACAGCACTGAATGCATATCTGCCAGGCTATGGGTAACTGCTTCATGGTTACTCACCATCAAGCACCACTCTCCAGCAATCCCACTATATATGACAATGGCACCACAGTCAGGTGTATCGCAGTGGTTAAAATGTGGTGGAAGGGGAAAGCTTTTCTTTGCTTTTGTACAACCTGCTGCACTGGTGTTTGAGAAAATATGTCAGAGGGTTTTGCCTCCTCATCTCATCTGGACTTCTGAAACATTGACAAAGTGACAGAATAGGGCTTCAAATCAGATTCATAAATAAAAATCAAAAATAAGTATTTTTATATATAAATATATTAGAACCTGAGGGAATGGTACAAAGTTACGACAGGGGAGGTTTAGGTTGAATATTACAAAGAGGTTCTCTACTGAGAGAGTGGTCAGGCACTGGAACAAGCTCCCCAGGGAACTGGTCACAGCACCAAGCTTGGATGAATTCAAAAAGCATCTGGACGATGCATTCAGTCACATGCTCTGACTTGTCTGATCAGACTTGATGATCCTTATGGGTCCCTTCCAACTCAGTATATTCTATGAAGCATATAATTCTGGAAAGCAGCATTGTATTCAATATTCTATTAAGCACCTTAAAGTTATTTTCTTGAAATACTTCTATGCTTTGTAGAGAAGTACAACTTCAGTGCCTCAGAGTAGTTCCCAGGATTTCATTCACAGTAAGACCTGCCAGCCCTGAAGCAACTGGGGCACATTGCCACTTTGTTCTTGTTTGTCAACTCTGTCCAGGTAATGAACTCTTTTCATAGTTTAATTTAACATAAAACTTTAATAATATGCTTTGATAGTGTATTAGGCTTACGTTACAAAAAGGCTATCAGAAAGAATTCCTATGGGGAGTCTAAATTAGGCATGACCTCCAGAAATACTTGCTAGCCACATAACACATCCCAAATTACGTATCTG
The DNA here is from genome assembly GCA_013400835.1 of Zapornia atra. Lineage (NCBI taxonomy): Eukaryota > Metazoa > Chordata > Aves > Gruiformes > Rallidae > Zapornia > Zapornia atra. Next base: position 13,095 of record VZTU01027559.1, on the reverse strand, counting down.
TTTCTGTGGGACATTTCGTGTTCGTAAGATATTTTTAAGGTTTATTTCTACATGAGGACACATTTTTGGATGAAGATAGAAATGTCTAAACTGGTTCATTTTGTCACACTAAGTTATCATCACAAAAGGACTTTAGGGAGAATAGATTCTAAATAACACAGTCTAGGTTTGGGCTAAAATCAGCATGCTCCTAATCAAAATCTCCAAACTGAGACTAATTAGACATGAATGGGATCATCCTTGCTTTTTGCAGACCAGAATATGAAAAAAAACATAACAGTTTTAGTTTTACCTTACTGGACATTAGATGGATTAAATGACTAAAAATATTCTTAGAAGATTTCTGAGTGGGGTTAGGTGTGGGGTTAGGAGGTATCTTAATTTTTGCCTTCTAATTTTTGCAACAGAAATCAAAATTATTTGTTTCAGCAACTGTTCTCTCCCCAAGTCCTCTTACTTCAGGAGAAGACTAGAATGCTGTAAGTGTCAGTACAGATAACACCTTCACATGTATGCTGCTCGCTGACCTCAAACTACATGAATAAAAGGCCAAGAGAAACCATGGAGGAATAAGATGCAGTGTTTTAGTAAGGAATACATGTTTTATATTATTTGGCATTGTGCCACTGTTCAGAATTAAGGCATGGATTATTGTGGATTTGTTTTCTTTCAGGAATTAGGGCTGGCCCTGGCTTAGCTTCAGTACTGCAGAGGTATTAACTGCAATGCATTTCTGTCTTACAGCTTCATCCCATTTAGCCATTGTGACTTTGGAGTGACTTCCAAAGCAATCCAATCAGAATGAGTTGGCAGATTAATGTTAACTTTCATGTCAGGACTGAAGGCAATGCAAAATGAAAATGCTAAAAGAAGAGGCATTGCACCAGCCATACTGTAGCTAAAAATAAAACTGAACTGTCTCATGTGAGCTAATGAGCCTTTGTTTAATCTACAAATGGGTAAAGCATTAGTAAACTGCCTTTCTGTATATTAATCACTCTCAAAATTTAAATAAAATGGATGCTATAGCCTCTGGCCAGTATACTAGATCATATCCAAGGGCTGCCAGTTATTCATCTAATATTCTGGATTACCACAAAAGTTTCCATCTTCCTTAGCCTTGGCAGCCACTGAGTTTGTGATAAATTTTATACTGCACTTCCTCAGGAACAGCACTGGCAAGATTAGAAGATTCACTGTTTCACCTTTTGTTTGGGCAACAATTCAAATTGTGCTCTCCTCCTTGTAACAAATCAGTATGGAGTAGGCTGATACATTTCAGGTCTCAGATGCCAAGGGGAGAGTTTGGAACAGTAGAAATTAACACTCCCCTGCCCTTGAAATTTGAATATTTATTCTAATCCAAACATCAAAAATCAATGATCAGTGCAGCTCCTATTACAACGAAGAAGAGCCTGTATTGCTGTGCGTTACTCCAGCTTCTAGTTTACTGCTCAATCTGATAATTTACTTTCCATCTCAGTTTAAAAATACTTGTTTCTTTTGTCCTGCATGGTGCTAGTTGAGGGGACAGATACTTTCTGGTCTTGTAACATTTGAATGCTATATATGATTAGGCCTACTTTTGGATTTCCAGTTTAGTAATTTCAGTTCTCCAGGAATTTAAATGATGTAATGACATGTGGTATTCTTGGATTTCTGGTTGAACACCTTCTCCTGATTATCATTTATCACTGGCTTCAATGACATGTTAAATACCAAGCCTGAAACATGTTTTTCAGCCAAAATCTGTGACTTTGGAGGGCCATTTTCTCAGCAGAACTTGCAAATTGTAGACAAAAACCCCATAGTTAAATCTCAACTGTGCCCACAAAATCCTTTCTATCTACATTAGTTTAGTTAGGATGTTCTTAACATCAACATGATTTGCTAACATCACAGTTAATAACCGTTTCACTCTCCCAGTTTTTAGCTTTTCAGATCTGTAAGCAAGGCTGGTGAGTTCCTGGTTGTAATCAAATAATACCATTTGCAGTCCTTTTTCCAACATGGAAGATATTTTCACCAAGACATTTTTCTTCTTCATTGTTCCCTCTTTTCCTATATGTTAGAAAAGGAAAAAAAAAAAAAAGTCTTCCTGTCTTTCTATGTACAGTTTTAATAACCCCTTCCTTTAATATGCAAATAAACTCCTCTCAGTACTGTATTTGTTCCAAGATTCAAATATCTTGTGTTATTCACAATAGAATGAAAATGTTAATATGTAATTTTGTATGCCCACCTATTTTGCTTCTTAGAAGCTAGGGAGTGAATGACAGAAAAAAACCATAAAAATAATAGCAGGCAATGGGACTTTGGAAAAATTATTTCTCACATTCACATAAACTGACAGAGATGCTTTCTTAAAAATATACTGATATATTAAACAGTCAATAAATTAATATTAACATTCCTCTATGATCCAGCAGTTGACCTATAATAACAGCAACCTTATAATTGGGACATTAGAAAACAGAAAGACTTCCTCTTACGTACTATATGCAATTATTCTAATGAAAACATCTAGGCTAATAATATTTTCAACTGTAAAGTTACTGACATTTTCTAGAGGGTCAAAACCTGAGAAAAATTAAATACAGAAGTGATGGAACTAAGACCAGGTACATTTTAAGGGAAAAAGTCAGTATATGAAGTTCATGAAGTATAAAGTGTCAAATACATTTGCCCCACTTCAAATGTTGGCTGCTTTGATATTTTCTTTGTTGCAGAGTGGACCTTTTTACTCAGGAGGTCGTTGCTGTTAGCTGTGGATTCACATGGGGACATCAAGGTGGAGGATAACTCCTCCTGCAGCATTTTGGCTGACGCCAGCAGAACTTGGACAGGCACAGTGATGCAGTTCTTACATAACACCCCAGAGTTAAGCTGGGTTCCCTCCCATTTCCAGCATCATGCAGCTTGCACCTCTTGCTCTGTACAGTCATGGAGTACTAGATATCGATCTTGACACTTCTGAAGAATTGAACAATAGCCACTTATCACTGAAGAACCTCAAACCTACTTAATATTTAGATAATATTAACTGGACAAGGCAATTCCATCTTTAGAACATTACTCTGGGTTTGGTTTTTTTTTAAATTACTTTTTCCTCTAAATTTAACAAGCGATGTATGATAGTGATACTTATAGTGCAAAAATTATCTTATTCAAATGTCATGCATCATAATATCAGAATTATTTCCAGCACATGCCACAGAAGTTTTACTTGTATAATGGCAATCACTTATTGGGAGACTTTTCTTTCCTCAACATAAAATACAGAATAATGTATAGGTCATTCCCCACAGGCCTAATATAATTTTGTAATGAGGAGTAAAAATTCCCTGCAGAAATAATTTGCTTGCCTTCAAGGTTTTTAATAGAGCACTGCTTATGCTAGTGTCTTTCTCAGCCTTTCAAATTTAATAGCACCTTGTTATTAAACTGAACTAGAACGGGAATGACCCCTGGATGAAATAGTAAACACATTCGTAACTCACCGTATATTATTTTTGTGAACATTACGTTTCTCAAGATCAAATACTTTCTGTTTAAAATGATCCTATTGTTTGGCATATCAGTTTATGTTGTCAGTAAATGGCTTGTAGAATGATGCTGAAACTGTATAAGGAAAATAGAGAAAATAAAAGCATCAATTTAGGTATTGGTAATAATGTATGCTACAGATTTTCCCTATAGCTATCAGTTCTCCAGGAAAATTAAAGACCTTGGCTAGATTAACTCCCACATTATCACAAACCCTGTTGTGTTCTGACTAGGGCAAATCAACATAATGTATGGTTTTGTTCTGAAGACTTCTGAGACAGCTCCAGGCTGCTGACACAGTCCTTCAGCCCAATCCACAGCTATAGCTACTACAGAGCTATCTACTACTATTTGAAAACAATACATCTGTGGTGATACAGTTCTGCATCCAGCCCACTAGGTTGGACCTGTAAGCTAGCCTGATTTATCTCAGTTACAGTATGGCACTAAGGTCAGCTACACTGCTTACCAATCTGGGGTTGGGCTGCAAATCTCTCCCATGACACAGTATAGAAATATTTAAGTCACTTTGATGCAGGATGCAATCAACACGAAAATGATCTGTCAAACCATGGATGAAAACAAAACTGTCACACTCTACAGTATTAAAACACCTCAAAATATTACTATACATTATTTAATTTCAAAGTATGTTTTGTCTATTCTATCTCACTGGGAACTGCAAAGCAATATGATAGCACCAGTTCCCAGTTTGTGTATCTAAAAGTTGGTAGAACTACTTTAATAAAAACTTAAACCCCAGTCTAATTTCTGATCTGAAAATAATCATATACATTCTGAAAAATAATAGAATAAAAATATTTAGATAGATAAATCTTTAAATGTATGCTGAAACAAGTTTAGCTATTCTCTTTATTTCGTGGGTTTGTTAGTTTAAATAAAATAAGATTCCAGCATGTTTTAAATATTACAAACTTCTAAATCCAAAAGTTATTCTAAAATGTTTTCCTCCCCACATCCCATATTGTTCAACCAAATTCGCTTGCAGTAATTACACTTGAAAATACATTACTTGTTGTTATGAGCTAATGTTATGCAAATGCTTATTTGACTTTCAGTTTTTCATGCTCCACAGCATGATCACCCACTTAAAGTGCATAACTTGATAATCTGAAACAGAAATTATTATTTTTCTTAACCATGGGTTTGCCCTAGCAACTATGGAAATAAAACATGTATACTTTTCTCCAAAATTAATTTTAAAATAGAAAATCTGTAGATTCTTACAACACCTCTAAGGTTAATGAATAGGGTTATCTTAATTTCTTTCTTTTCTGTTCTCAGATGCAACTGGGTACAAAATTGTTCTGTAAAGTAACCTTTTCCTAGATCACTATCAAGTTGAAATCTCAGATGAGGTTTATCCTTCATTTGATATTTTTATAGGGGTTGTATAGTGGACTCCACTTAAACTGGATGCCAATTTTCCGGACAATCCTAAGAAAAGCTGATTTTCTAGGCAAAACCTATTTTCTGTATGGCATGTTAAGCCCAGCAGAATATTTTTTTAATTCACTAGTTATGGTCATTCCTAACAAGCTCTTTTCATCCTCTAATAGTTTTCTCCATCCTCTTATGAATACAATTTTTTCAGTGCTGCAGGTGCGCATGGGGCATTGAAACCAAAAGAAAGACAGTACTTGTCTAAAGAGTTTATAACTCACAGAATCACAGAATCGTAGGGGTTGGAAGGGACCTCGAGAGATCATCGGGTCCAACCCCCTGCCAAAGCAGCTCCCTATCTCATATCACATAGATAGGCGTCCAGACGAGACTTGAATATCTCCAGAGAAGGAGACTCCACCACCTCCCTGGGCAGCCTATTCCAGTGCTCTGTCGCCCTCACTGTGAAAAAGTTCTTCCTATGCTCCAGCTTACAGCCATTGCACCTTGTCCTGTCTCCACAGACCACTGAAAAGGGGCTGGCCAATTCCCCCTGCATCCCATGTCTAAGATATTTATAAACACTAAT
>VZTU01027558.1:513852-533556 GCA_013400835.1 Zapornia atra | reverse complement strand
AGCATAAAACTGAATCAATGCTGTGATCAGAACTGCCATAAACTATGCCAGAAAATAGGAGAGGATATTACGATGGCTCACTTGCAGTACATTTCCCTGATGGTTATTACTCAAAATCCTGGATGTAGGTTAAAAAAAAAAAAAAAGAAAGGTGCCACTCTACATACTTTGGAGAATAAAATTATTTTCTCATGCAACTGTCAAGAAACAGGCAAGTCAGGACAGCTAAGCCCCATCAGGATTACCAACCATTCCTCATCTGGGTCTTCAGGTGGTGGTATTTCCACTTCAGGTTGAGTTTCCTCATCATCTGCCTCTTTTTCTAAATCCTTTTTAGCAGCTTCGCTCTGATACATTTCCTGTACTTCATGCTGTTTGTCTATGATCTTCTGAGTGAAATCCACTAGGTACAAATCCTCAGTTTCTTCATCTAAGGCAGAAAATTGATTCTTAGAGAACAACCAAGAAAAGAACATAACCAAGCACAAAATCAATACAAAATAGCCACAATCAGCTTTTCAGCTGCCAGCAATGCCCCTGACCACACTATTGGGGAACACTTAAGTCTCATTCAGTGAGAAACAAACCTGGAGCTATCAATTGGCTCCACAGGAATAACCTCTATTTCTGAGCATTAGTTTTAGGGTATTTAAAACAATTAATCGTTTCTGTACAATACAGAAAAGGTTGCAGTCTTTGCACTGAAATATCCTCTTTCTTGTTAACTATCTCAGAAAGACTGTGTTTGGAATGGTACAGTTCAAATACCAAATGTCTAGCATCAGGAAGGTGTGCTGGCAGTAGTTACGTGGTCGCTAGAGCACTTTATAGAAAAGTAGAGAAGAGTGCTGGGGTCACATGCAGCAGAAATGGACACTAGTGAAGAAAACATCACAGATGAATTGCAAAGAGATTTGGATTCTGTTTCATCATGACTTCTTGCAAGGGACTGAATGTAACTCTGTTAGCTGCATGACTGGCATTCACATAGGGAGCAGCCAGGCTCCCCTCCCGCCCCTCTTCTCTTCATAAGGGCCCAGAATTATAATGCAGGGCTGAATATCTGCAGCACATTCCAGAGCCTGCACAATGGAGAAGAAATTTAGTTTGGTTTTCTAAGCTTCTGTATTCTAAAAACAGAGTATATTTCCTCACTTAGTGATTAAGTGAAACAAGCCCATGGTGCCTTAACTAGGCCAGGCTGTCCTTCAAAAAGTAATTTGATTTTCTCTAGTACTTACATTTTTTTTCTCCCTTTCAAAGCAAAATAACCCATGTCAATCACTTTGTATACTAACTCCCAAAATAATTTCCCATGTAAGATGACAGGCAGTGAATTCATACCGTAGCTGCTGTAAATCACCAGTCAGAAATGCCAACTTTTAGGGGGAACTCTAGAAACAATTTTTTCATAAACAAAATACAATACTAATTTAAGACTAGTTTTATTCACCTGGGAAGTCGCCTTTGGTCATTTTCTCATACAGCTTTGCTTTCTCTTCTAGTTTCTTCCTGAAGAAGCAAAATAATAAAAACCTGAAAACACTGCAATCCCACCAATTCCAAACACAGATCAAAATGACCAATTTAGCTCTGGATAAATCACAGAATGGTTTAGGTTGGAAGGGACCTTTAAAGGTCATCTACTCTAACCCCCTGCAATAAGCCAGAACATCTTCACTAGACCAGGTCGCTCAGAGCCCCATTAAGCCTGACCATGAACAACTCCAGGGATGGGGCCTCCACTGTAACCTGTTCCAGAGATCCACCACCCTCATACTGCAGAGCAGAAAAGTACCAGGAGCACTTGAAATGTTTACTAAAGCTGACTTCTGCCTGGTTTTGGTTTGACCCTTAACTGACTTTTCTGAAGATACAGATACCCAGTTCCAGAGTTTATACTGAAAATAATTTTAGTGAGGTTACAGAATTAAATCTCAAGTGGAATCTGTCAGGTAGGCAGGAACACGACGTAACAAGTATCACATCTCTATCTAACTGCTATAGTCTGTCAGATAAATACTGGAAGCTAGACCATTATTTGCAGGTATGAGATACTGAAATAGTTTTATAGGAAAAAAGAATAAAAAGAAAGATGTAACATGTAGTTACACTCACTCTTAGAAACTGAAAAGAAAACCTTAGCTAATTTCTCAAAGGGTAGAAGACAATTTTGAAGAGTTAGGAACTGCTCACACAAAACCAGAAAACAACTTCTAAATTGCACTGTCACCATTTATCTGCTTGTAGGACTAACCCCTTCAGAAGAGAGTCACATCTTGCAAAAAGCCAGCTATTTTCTGTCACATCCAAGTAACACCTTGCTGCAGAACTGTATCAGATTGCTGCCTGGCTTTGAATTCTGAAGATGACTTGTAAAAATCAGTAAGCTGACACACCGGGACAGCTGTGATCCCGTGAGGGCAGCGTGCGAGACTGCTGGGGTGAGCCTGTGCACGACTGGTAAAGAGCAAGCAACTGATGCTGGTCTTACTGTTTGGTCTAATGAGAACCACTGGTCCAAAACCTGCTTTATGTGGTTTTATAAACATTGAAAAACAAGTTCTACAAAGCATTCCTTCCTTACTGAGCCCAGGAGTTACCTTGATTTATCTAGTATATGCTCCTCTTCTGCCTTCTGCTCAACATCTTTCTCTGCTCGATTTGCAACTCCCGTGTTTTGTTTGTTCCAGATGTTTGGTTTCTGTGGAGTACAATTTATACCAACAAATAAATAGATACATCCAACCACTGAAATGGTAACAATTAAAAAATATTTCAACTCCCTAATGCAAACTTCACAGGTCAATCATGAAAGACTTTGTAAACAGCATCTTAAACATGTCCGACTTGAGACTATACCTACTGCGCTGTAGGATGCAGCAGGCATGTCCTAAAGCCACACAATTACAATACAATAGTCAAGAACAGGCAGGTAAGAAAGACAAAAAAGAAGCACTCAGAAATCAGACAAAATCTATTCTGGTAACAATGTTAAGGTTTAAGAAAATTATTCAGAACAATCTTGCTAATTACTGAAGTAAAAATGAAGCTATGAATGATTTCTATTACCCTCATTACAGATATAAAACACAATCAGCCTGTTCACAGCAAAAAAATTAAATAAATAAATGCTGCAACTTCTTCAAATACAGCAGCAATAGTAGTTTCTACTAGTAGAAAATCTACAGAATGAATAAAACCCAAGGTGCAGTAAAGAGCAGAACAAGAGACAGAACCAAGCATTCATTATTATACATTGTGATACAGAAGAACATATAGCAGAGCATTTATCAAGAATCCATCCTCTCATCCTCCATCCTTCAGAGGAGCAAAAAAAAAAATCTCAGGCAAAAAATAAATCTTCCTACAGTTACAAAAGCTGTGGCTCCCTGGGGAACAAAGATGAAGTGGTGATTTAGGTGGGCGCAAGCGGGAGGTTAAGTTTTCTGCTGTGCACAAGAATCTCACCTGGAGATGAAACTTACAGAACATCCTCATCAGGGAGATTTTACAGTTGAACAGCAACACAGCTTTGAGTCTTTATTTAGATTTGAATATGAACCTCCTTACTTCAAGGAGAAAGAATGAAAAAACAACAGTGGTAAAACATTTCTACCTTATTAGAAGTTTTGGGCTTTGTAAAGATGCCAGCATCTTTCAGTAGCTTTTCTTTCTTGAATTCTTCTTGCTTTCGGAAGAGCTCTGCTTTGAGATCTACCAACTACACCAACAGCAAAACAAACAGTCAGAATGTATCAAAGGCATATACAGCAGTTACTGTGATAAAGAAACAACTGTATCTCTAGTAAAGTATTCTGGCATTTACAGTTACAGGAGCGCATGATTGTATTTTTAGGTGGAACTTTTGAAGCACTGATCCCATTGCAAGAATCACCCTTAAGTTTCCAGCAAACAGTATGCAAAAGCCACAGAATGCAAATCATGATTAGGGATTTTAAAAAGCCCACAAAGATATCCTTGATCCTTTGCTACACAACTGGAGTAACACACACCATTTCACACAGGTTTTACCAGCCTCCCGACAGCAAACCAGCAGACAAGGACTAAAGAAACAACATGGGTGAGTTCAAAAAACTTCTAACATTAAATAAGAATTAAAATCCTGTCTCAGAAAAGAACTGATAAAGTTTGCTTTCATAAAATACATATACACTTTCCCAAATGGTTTTGTAGACTGTTTATATAGTTTCAGCTCTTCTTTCTTGTTTGTTTTTTAATAAATATTTCAGCAGCATTGCCACCTGTGACCAACACCCACCTCATCTTTTACTAGGAAACACCACCAGCAGTGCTGCTACCTTGAAATGACATGAAAAAGCCTAGTCTGGAAGAGGAAATTGCAAGCCCTGCAAGCCCTACAGAAGCCACATTGCACAGGGGTGCATGAAGTCAGGAAAGCAGAAGACTTTGGCATCAGCATTAGTTCCAAACGTGAAAGCATTTCTCTTTTCAGGTAACAGTAACACAGGGTACTGTAAACGAACCCTTTTTCCTCGGACAATCACTTCAACGTTAAACGTTTCATATGCAACGACCCACGGCTTACATTAACTGTCCATGTGGCAACAGGAAGCGTTTGTCAGCAGTCTCTTGTTAGCGGGCTGGGGGGGCAGCACCCGGCCAGCCCACAGTGGGGGTGTGTGGGGGATAAATTTGGCAAGACCTCCATGGGCTTGGGAAGAACTCAGGGAATGACCTCGTCTTTCCCTCTCGTGACCTAATTCGATCTCTGCATCACGAACGGCGGCAGATCCAGCCCCGGCACACTCGGATGAAAACCTTCGCTCAGGCCGGCGAAGGGGCTAGCTCCACCGCATCTCACCAGCCCGCGGCTCGACGGGCGAAGGCGTGACGCACGGCCTGACAGCATAACCCTTCGAACCAGCGCTTGCTAGGGCGAGCGCGTTTCAGTGGGCTGGCGTTAAGGCGAGGGCACAGAAAACGCCCCCCGTGTCCTGCTCACCCCGGGCCCGGGCCCCCGCCCGCACGGCCTGCGCCAGCCGGGCCCGCCAGAGCCCCGCAGCTGCGGGTACTACGGCGCGCCTGGCCGTCCCCACACCCTTAAAAGCCGCCCGACAGAGCCTGCTGGAGAGGTGGAGGGGTTTCTTTTGCTTCTCCCGGGCCAAGTCCGTCCACTCACCGAGGAGGCGGCCACATCTAAAGGCTTTTTCCTCCGGTCCATGGCGGCCTCTGCTCCTCCGGCCGCAGCATCAGCCGGTCGTCTTCTTCCGCGCTTTGCGCCTTTACCGTAAAGCGCACGGAAAGCGAGACGCTATTACGACAGCACCGGTAAGGGCAGAAGGAGGTTCTTTCGTGCCGCCATGTTGAGGAGGGCGAGGCTGGGGCCAGCGGCCCCGGAGGGAGCGGAAGGGCTGTGTGTGGAGATGGGGGGGCCGGTAGGTAGAGGACAAGTTCTCCGGGACCTCTGCTGGAGGTGGCCGCGAGTGGCCCGCGGCTTGGAGCTGCGGCCAGGGAGGGGGGGTAGGGTGCTCTGGGGCTGCTGGTCGCTGTGGGTGGAAATTGACAGGGCTTGGCAGGGCTGCCTGGAGCTGGGTTGGGGTGAATCAGAATGCTCGTGGATGAAATTCGGTACCAACGTTTAAAAAAAACCCAAGCAAAACCCCACAAAACCCCAAACTCTCTGCTGCTCTAGTTGATACGTGAGTGCTATGGAGATGAGACCTGAAATGCTCCCTGGAGCAGACCTCTGTCCTTTGAAACCAGGCTGGGTTGGGCCTGGTGACTGCTGCCCTCTGGGTTGCCTTGTGTCAGCTATGTGCTGGTGGTGTAGTTTTGTGTGTCTGGGTTCTGGTGCAGAAGGGGGAAGCTGCAGGGGTGGCTTCTGCAAAAAGCAGCCAGAAGCTCTCTGCAGGCTCCAGAGAATAAACATCGGCTGATTTGAAGCCAGAGTTGTTGCTGACCAAGGCCTAGCCCATCAGTGATGGTCACAGCACCTCTGGGACTCACTTTTAAGAAGAAAAAAACCACAAGCAGCTGGCTTTTGCCACCAGAGAAGGGAGTGAGAAGATGTAAGAAACTGTACAGACACCAAGGCCAGGGAAGAAGCTGGGGCGGGTGGGCGAATGAGGAGCTCCAGGTGCCAGAGAGAGAGAGATTCCCCTGGATCATGACAGGGGACAGAGATCCCATCTACAGGCTGTGAAGGACCCCACACTGGAGCAGTTGGAGACACCTGAAGGACACTGTCATCCTGTAGGAAGCCTGCATTTGAGCAAGCTCCTGGCAGCCGGTGGAGAAACTGACCCATGCTGGAGCAGGTTTGCTGGGGGACTTGTGACTCTGGGGGGGACCAGGCTGGAGCAGCCTGGGCCTGAAGATCAGCACCCTATGGAAGGGAGCCATTCTGAGGCAGTTGGTGAGGATCTGAAGCCCTGACAGGAAGGACTCATGTTGGCGAAGTTCGTGGAGGACTGCCTCCAGTGGGAGGGACCCCACGGTGCAGCAGGGGAAGGGTGTGAGGAATGCCCCTGCCCCCCTCCCCCTGCCAGCTAAGAAGAAAAACAACTTGTGAGGAACTGATTGAAGCCCCCATTTTCCCTGCCCCTCCCTGTGCCACAATGGGGGGGATGAAGGGACTGAAATAATGACTTCAGTGAAATCTGATAAGAAGGGGGAGGGGTGGAGGGAAGGTGCTTTAAGGTCTGGTCGTGCATCTGACTCTGGTTTCACTGGGTGTACAGTGTAGTGTAATAAATTAGTTTTCTTTCCTTTATTCTGTGTTGAGTCTCTTCTGCCCATGACACTAATTGTGGAATGATCTCTCCCTGTCCTTAACTTGACTATTGAGCCTCTCAGTATATATTTTCTCCCCTGTCCAGCTGAAGAGAGGAATGACAGAGTGACTTTGGTGGGTGTCTGGCTTCCAGCCAGGGTCAAACCACCACTGGTTGGGATGAAGTGCTGTGGCTGTCCTGCTGCCCTTGAGCCTCTCTGTCTGCATGGCTCTGTGCTGAGGAGGGTGGGAGATAATGAGCCACAGCAGGGTGGCTTTGCAGGGTGGCTGAGTGTGGTCCATCACACCCAAAATATAAACCCACCCATATGTGCTGGACCCAGCTCTGCAGCCTCAGAGATGAGCGCAGGTGGCTCTTGGGGAGTGAGGTTCAGTGTTAGACTGGGTAGCTCATTGCATCCTTTATCATCCCTGTGAAGAAAAAAGGACTATCTGATAGGTTTGAATTAAAAGTGATTCTGAAGATCATAATTATCTGGAGTTGCAAGAGGAAGCTGCCTTTCACTTGTCTTTATTAAAGTAGAAAAATATAAGGTGCTCCCATGTTGTTGCTTGGCAATGTGACAGCTGATGGAAACGTCAGATAGAGTTCTTTTGATTTTTGAATGTATTGCTTTGGTGTTTGGGAAGCTGGGTCAGGCCCATGTTTCAATCCTTTATGGCCACAGAATTGCAAAGCTGACAGAGATACTCTGTTGCTAAGTAAGGGTGGGGGGCAGGCTGAGCAATCTCTGGCCCTAGCAAAGCTGACTTGGCTTTTGACTTTCTAAAAGGAGAAGGGAAAATGGTGGGAGGCAACAGGGACAGGAAAGAGCAGTTCATGCTGGAGCCATAAGGCTTACTATTTTAATCTGCAATGGAAGAAGGGAAATGAACACTGCTGAAAAATAGGACAAAAGAATGAAAACATCTGTGCTGCTCTAATTAAACCTCAGTTCATCAAATCACATATTACTGCCTGGTCAAACCTCACCTAGCGACAGCACTGAGAAACCAGACGAATGCTGCCAAGGGTTGCCTCTGACTTGGTAATTCCTGGGGTTTTTTGGGAGGTAGTGAGGGCATGTTTCCCTCCCCAAGGTACATTAATTCTTCTCTGAGTTACTCATGTTCTACACGACAGCAACAGGACTCACTTACCTGTCAGGGTTTGCAGTGCTGGAGCACTTCCAGGAGCTCAGGAGTGTTTTTATCTTGAGATTCTTATAACGTGAAGTGTTCCTGAAGAGCTGAGAGTCAGACTTGGTCCTGTGTAACTGTGGGTGCAAGAACACATGGAGCAATCTTGGTGTCCTGAAAACCTGGCCTCTGGAGTGTAACAGCTATGGGCTAAGCTTAATGTCTGAGGCTCTGGGATAGGAGCCCTGCACTGCAGTGTAGTGCTGTAGGGCTGTACAGGTGCTTCATTGCTGCTCTGTGTTTTCTGACAGAAAGGAAAAACAATACAAATGCTCAATCTATTGAGGCTACCACCCTGGAAGCCACTCTTCACCTGTCTGTCTTCTCTCCCCTTCAGATCCCCGAAACCAGACCTTTGCTTGTGGATTCCTTATTCCTTGGCACTGCCTAAGCCCTGTCCTTGCTGCCTGCAGCTCCTTATTGCACCCTGTCCTTGCTGCTGCAATTTTACCCCTGTGACCTGACCACATCTCTTGGCAAGCCACTTGTCACACCATCCTGGTTCCAATTCCTAGCAGTTACAGCAGAGGGTCTGTTCATTTGTAATGTTAGAAGCACATTCTCTTTCTGCATTTACCAACCTGTTTTTTCTCTTTATCTTCTCTCTCCATCTTACACTGTCTGGTTTTGGGTTTGCCCATCCAAACCATGCTGAAGCAGCACTCTCTCTGCTTTTGGTGGTGCATAAAGTGTCTGGGGATCATCTCAGCAGCTCTCTCTGTATTGGGTGTCACTTTGGTAGTCTTAGGGGATATGTGAAGATAGAAAGAGGCCCTGGAGGTGTCAGCATCTCTCTTAAAGTGTTCCTTTCTGGTTTGAGGGTGAAATGCATGAGCAGGGTTGTAAGGAAAAGCTGTGCTTCTGAGTGGTTACATGACAGGATATGCAAAAAGGAATTAATCTTAGAAACTGCCAGCTAGCTTGTGTTGTTGCTGTGAGTGAGGATCACAGGGACGGTGCTTCTGTGCTTGCAGGAAGCAGTAGGTTTATTTTGTGGGTAGCAAAGGTCTGGCTAGACATGTCTGAATTGGGAATGACTCAGTCAGCATCACTGCTGCTCTATATAACTGATGGACTCGTGCTATCAGTTAACCTTTAGCTCATGTTCTCTCCCTGCTAACATCAGCAGGACCAGCAGGCAGCGCTAAAAGCCGACCTGGGCAGTGGGGAGCCCCACGCCCACCAGAGCCGTGGGGTTGCTCTGAGTGCTGTCGTGTTCCCCTGCGTGTGGGATTCGGCACTGGAGTGTGCATCCAGACAGATGGCTGTCAGGGCACTTTGTTGACGTTGGCTCAGTACTTCGAGTCAAAGAGCTGACAAGCCTTCACACATACAACTCCTTCAGGAAGCCTCAGTGTGACTCCAACCTGTGGAAGCCTGTTTGGGCATTTATTATTTTTTTTAATCCATCCCACAAGCATTCATGAAATGCCAGGGGGGTGGGGGGAGCTGGAATGAGAACACTTCCAAGTTGTGAAACAAAATCAGCTTAACTTAAAGAAATGAGGTGAGGAAGGGGAGGAATCTGCCTCTGTGTGTATAGTACAGATTCAGCTCTACTGTGCTTATTTCGTATCAGGAACCAGTGAAAGCTCTATAAACTGCCATGTCTGATCTCAGGCTGCTGATAGCCCTGAATTCCTGGGGAATAATTGATTCAGTGCTTCTCATTAGTATGCTGCTCATCTTAGCATGAGGCCTAATTGTGTTTATTTCCACAAAGCTGCATCAACACAAAAAAGCTTGGTTATTATTTTTGAGGAAGACCAGGGACTGCAGTGGGCTGTTCTGAGGGGATCTCATAGGAAACAGTGGCGTCTCAGCATCCTGTGTGATTGGTGAGAGATGCTGCACAAAATTGAAATTATTCAGTTGCAAAGCTTAGGTGTGGGCTTCTCCTGTGGCCCCCTACCAAAACTAGATTTAGGGGAGCCCAAAACCAAATGATATTGATGTTTGCAGGATTTGCTCTTCTGAGACTGATTCCCTTATCACAGACACGAAGGTTTCATCCTACCCAAAGGCTCTGATGTTCTATCTTCCTTTCTATATCTTTGCCTTAAGATGAAATAAAACTGTGGGCAAATAACAGCTGGACATTTTCTGAGATAAGTCTGAGTGCTAGGGCACTGTGTCCTCACACACTTCCACAGCTACCTAACATAAGGCAGCTTATCCCTGGTTCTCTGAGGGATGGAGAAATTCCTTCTGCTTTATTTTTTATTTTTCATCTCAGAAGTTATCTCATGAAAGAATTTGTGCTATGCCAACAAATACCTTGTTTAAAACAGAGCAACATGGTTTTTCCTTTTGCTTTCCAAGCTTGAGTGTTCTTGTTGGCTGGAGTATTGGTTTGTTGAATGTGTGTGGCTTAGTGTGTGTGAGGCCGTGAGTGACTGGGGCACATCCAGAACTCTTTGCAAAGTAATTCTTGTACCATGAGAGGCTCAGAGGTGTTTATTTCCTTCACAGCAAAGATTATATCTTTTCCTAAGATAAAGCCCCAGCATTTCTCTTTGTTTTCTCACTTCTGTATGTTTTCCTAGGGACACCTGAAGCACACCCTTGGCTCTTGTATTTACAGGAGCATTGAACTGCTGTGGTAAAACAAACAGAAACCCACCCCCAAAACTCCCTTTTGGTCAAAAGCCTAGGTGCACACTATGGATGATTTATTGTGGGAAGACTAAAAGTTTAAATTATTTAGGTATGTGATTAGAAGGTGTGCAGGTTAGGAGAATTGTAATTCTTCAACAAATGCCTGAGGCTTTTTGCATGATCCTAGGCAGGAAGTCAAAGCCAGAAATGATGCATAACAGTTTGTGTAACCTCTTCATTATCCATTCTTTCGCTCCTTGGGTCCCAAGCTGCAATGCCAGACTGCTTTTGTGCTAGCTTATTTTTGCTTGCAAACTACAAAATAGGCACAGAAGGCAAATCTGATGGTGACTTAATGCTAAATTGAAACTGAGATCTAAAGTAGCCTTGTCCTGTTCTATGGGAACCTGAATTTTGTGTGCAGTTTTATAATGGACATGAAATCACAGCTTGTGTTAACAGCATTGTCCTCTGTGTGTGTGTGTTAGGAGAGAGGGGGTGCTGTTATGGGCTGCTTGTGTAGAAATTGTCATTCCTCTGAAATACAGCTAGAAAGTAGGGATTCCCTCAAGGTGTCCAGCAATTTAGATCAGAAATAGGCTTAATGCCACTGCACAACTGAATCTGTAGGAGAGAAATAGCTACTGCAACTAGAATTAGCTTAGAAAACTGTTATTGATAGCTACAATTTTATTTTATTTTTTTAGTGCATATTTTAGGAAGTGTTGATGAAAATGGGCATAAGGAGCCTTCCCCCTTTGGGGGATGTGTATGCATGTTCTTAAGTATGACTGGTGTAAGAAAATATGGAGTACCAGTTCAAAGGATGAATTGGCTTCTCACTATTTTCCTGTACTACAGGATATACATACATTTCCTAAGCTGGAGATGTAAGAAGCAAGCAAGTTTCAAAGAAAAATGGCTCATCAATTTAACTGGGGGAAGGGGGTGCTATGGGTATTTGCACCCTCTGAACAGGAACCCTAAGCCATTGGACTACACTGTGGTGAGAATGTCTTGTTTGTGGTTTCTGTGCAGCTGGCATAAAAGACAAACATGCCCTTTAAGAAATTGCTCAACTCCTTGAGATTTACCCCTTCATCTGTCCACCCTTCTCTCACCATCTGTTTCTTTTGCTGTGGACATGTGAAGTTGCTCCATCCCTGCAGCAAAATGCAGCCTGGATGGTTCACAAGCAGCCTCCTGCATGAAGCAGAGCTTTCCTGTCTCGGTAAGCACGGATGGACTTCTCTTTCCATCAGGGTGTAGCTGCATAAAGAAGCTGGGTTTGGTGTTCCAGCTCCTTCAAGACACTACAGACCTGTATTTCTCTGGGTCTGGGATGCCAGGCTGGAGGAAGAGCTTTGGTTTTTGTCTGCAGAGATTGCAGGACAGAGGTAAGGCAAGAGGGGGGATACGACAGCAAAGGAGAAGACTGTAATCTAGGGGATGGTCATGAGGAAGCATTGGGTTCAGTGCTCCTTTTTCTAGTCATTGATACTGCTGAAGCTGCAGGATCTAACCCCAAACATGTCTTTTAATGTTAAAAAACCAAAACAAAACCCCAATGTAGATTTCCTAAGAGAAAGCACATTAACTTGAAATCTGTACTGGTACTGGTCCAGATCTCTGTGAGGATGCCTGCTTTGCTTACAGCCCTGTCTTTACTCTGAACCTAGCCTAGCAGGTACAGCTTTTGCAGCTGGGAAAGCTGTGTCTGTTTAAGGGCAGCTAGCAGAGCATAACAGTTGGGGACTTGAAAGCTCACATACCTACTTCATGCTCTGTTTTTCTTGTACAGAAGCCACTGGGCTATTGACTATGTCGGGTAGATAGACACATGCTTGTTGCAGCTGTAACTTTCCAAAGAGGCTACTTTCTACCTCAGAGTTTAAACCCTGTTATTTATGTTCATTTAGTGTCAGGGTGATGATGTGAGCCATATTTATACCACCTTCATTGCTTGTGAAATGCTTCTGTTTATATCTCACTGTTTGAGCTCAATGATTTTAAACCAGCAGGCTTGTGGCAGCACATTCAGGTTTTCTGACATGGTGGCAGGAATCTGGGTCCTGCAGCACACTGCTAGACTACTGTGGAGGTGGGGGATAATTTGTATTTACTAGTCCTAGCAGAATACCATTGAATTGCTGTTGGTGCTTTTTAAACATATATCGAATGGTGTCATGAAAATGTGAACTGGATGGGATTTCAGCTCAGTACAAAGCAGAATGGGTTGGAGGTTTTTTTCCTTAGAACCATAGCAAATTAGCTGGAGGTTTCTCATTTGTCTTCTCAGGCTAGAAATGCCAAAGTATGTGTCTTTTTAAATATATATATATGTGTGTGTGTATGTACACATCTTTGTTCTGTTGGTTATCAATGATCGTTAAATTGTGCTTTGAAATGCAGACATGAAGGCATCCTTTCTGCACCCTTTCTGCTTAGGGAGGGTGTAATTCTTGACACTGAGCAGAAGATGGGCTCTCATAATTGAGCAAATTCTGGTTCCATGTGTGATTTCCTGATGCCCAGGAAGGATTAAACCTGCATGCTTGGGCAGGATGTATCTCTGGTGTATGATCATTTTTACCTTGATGCACTGGAGAGATTTACATCAGCATAATTGGCTGTGGAGTTTCTCTACCATATGGGCATTGGTTACCTAGCAGTTGTCTACCATATGCCTGTGTAGATGGCTAAGTGGCAGCTATGATTAATTTATTAAGGAGAACAAAACTATCCTGTGCATGTATCCCTTCTCTGACATTCTGGTAGTGAAGACCTGCTGTTAGATGTTTTAGAACTGAGGGACTTTTCAAGCTCAAAGCCTTGATCTATTCTAGTTTGGATGCCTCTTTATTTTCAACAGTTAGATTTATCTGCCACAAAGTGTTCTCCTGCTATCCATCATCCCCAAAAATGAAGTGGAGGAGGTAAGGTATATCTTTCTGGACAGAGCAGCTGAGAATCGTTCATGTTTGAAGAGGTGCTTGGAAGGCTGTGTAGCAAAATCTTGCCCAGGAGAAGAGATAGCAGCGCCTAGGGAAGGAAGGGATAGCTGTGGATGGCTCACTCCCAGCTTCCCTCTGCAGCAATGTCAGGGAGGTGAGTCATTCCTGCTGGTAACAGGATCTGAACGCGGTAGATGGCAGTACGAGACTGTTATTACAGCCACGCAGTTGTGCTTCCCATCTCAGGGGCACTGAGAGCACTTAGCAGAAGTTACCTTACATAAATGAGCGTCTCCTTGCAGTTCTCTGTCATCTCTCCAGCATTTGAGGAGTAAATTGCTTTCATCCACTTCTCCATTCCTTTGGTCTTGTACATGTACAGTTAGGGAGAAAAATGACAAATGGAGAATGCTGAACTGCATAAAGAGCTGACCTTGGATTTCAGGCTGCCAGTGCCAATTCCAGGTGGGTTAGTGGGACTTGAGTTTTGGCTTCTGCTTTGGCCAGCTCTCTGGAACGAGTCGGATGAGTGCTTGTGTGTTAAGCAGCAGGAGCATAGCAGCTGCCACCCTTTCCATCTTGCAGCTGACAATGGCTTTGCTAGGGATAAAACTGAAGATTAAGTAGGTAAGGAATTCTACAAAAGGGCTGTTAGCTTTTCAGGGGCAGCAAGGCACATACCCTGAGGAAATCTACATTTCTTTTGCTTGAGTGATCCCTGTCCTGTTGTTGAACAGGACTGCAGCCCCCAGGACAGGCCTCCTTATACAAAGGCTACTTAATATAGCAGCCCAGAAGGCACCAAAGTGTTGCTATATGTATCACAAAAGAAAGCTTAGGGTGATTATAGATGTTATTTTGGAAATAATTGAGAAAAGAAATATTGAGTCTCTGTACATGGAGAGCTTGGAAATGTGTGTGGCACTGCTGCCATTAGTCAAATATAGACAAGTGCAATGAGAACTAGAATAATATTTCAAAATGAATAACTACATCAGGCAGAAGTCCAATGATTGCTTTATTAAAGCCTTGATGAGTGCCAAGCAACTCCTCAGCTATACCAAGGAGCCATACAAAATGTAAATTCCAGTATTTTTTGAGAGGCTGGGGAAGGGAGCCTACACTGCACAGAAGTGAAGGGGGCTTTATGTTTTTAAACTCTTGCTCACAGTACTTGTTTACTTGCCAGCTAACTTGGGAGAGGTCAGAGCACTAAAAGGACAATTACGGTCATTTTCCATCCCCTTTGAATCCACACGCAAAAATACCCGAGCGCTTCCATTCAGACTGCCAGTCAGCCTCAAGGATTTGCAACTGTCTTGCCTCTTTCCCTGGTCTGAAATGGACTGTAGTCATTAATGTGCTGCTGACAGCTGAGGCTGGGTCACAGTGAGAAGGACGAGGAAACAAAACAGTCTCAGTAATGATTTTTAGCACCATATGTTGCCCAAGCTGTAGCACAGCTTTCTGCAGCCCGCTCATTTCTTCAGCTGCTGCTGTTTGCTAACCAGAATAAAGACCCACTGAATTTTATCTAGTGGCAATATTGGAAGTAGTCCTCATGAGCTGCAAATGCTGATGTTCCTTACTGGGAGATGGATGGATGGATGGATGGATGGATGGATGGATGGATGGTGTTTCCCTGCCTACTGTCAAGTTCAGTAGTTCAGAGTGGTTTTTGGTGGAACGGATGAATGCTTAATGGCAGCTCTGATTTAAGGGAGGCTCAGGAGGGAGCCTGAGACTGTGGCATGAATGAAGGGTGGGTCCAAACCTGACTCCACATCCTGAGTCATCTGCCTCTGATGTACAGCTGAAACCCACCTCCCAAACCCATTTAGCACAGCTCCTAGTTCATGGGGTCTGGATGGAGTAGGATCAGCAGACCAAACAGGTCAGGGTCAAACCTGCCAGCTGCTGCTCTGCATCTGGCTGTCCAGAGCTCCTGGGATGGTTGGTCTTGTCCTCCCTTCCCTTCCAGTGTTGTTGTAAATAGAGTGCTGGGCATGGCAGACCCTGCTGTCAAGTTAATGGATGGCACAGAAGTATTTCTGCTACGCATTTCTTCCATGGTTGTTAAAAGACACTAAGGTATTCCTGGGAGAAGTTATAAATCCCAGGTGAGCAACTTCTTGTACTTGCACAGCTGGTAACCAAGAAAGATGCAGTTTGGGAGTGTGGGGACAGTTTAGAGATCCTTTGTCACATAGAGAAGTTTATCAATTGGGAAATTGAAGCAAAACACGAAGCATATCCTAACTGGAAACTTTCTCAGGCAAAGATCAATCTGATACCTGGGGTTCTTGGAGGTGCAGAGCCAAGCAACTATCCCCTACCTGATAACTCTTGCATTTAAGTGATTTGTAAAAATTCCCTGAGGCACCTCTGCAGTGAGGAGCGGAGATGAAACCTTACATAGCCAGAGGCAAATCTCACTGCTAAGCAAATGCCTGGAATGAAAACCTTTACACAGCAGTGGGACAGGAGGGGGAAATAACTTCCTGTGCTGAGTGGTGATAAGCACTGCTCCTCCTCAAGAGGATTATGTGACTTGTGTAGGTGAACACTTGGACATAGTGCAGATGGGTGATGTTTTATTAGTGATGCTGTGTGTTTGTCTAAGGGGAAAGATGGTGTGTGCAAGGGATGGATTAACGGAAGCAAAAAGAGAGGGATGGAGTACTGAAGGGTTTGGATAGGGAAGATGTTTCCAGCAACAGCATCTTCAGTTACAAGCTAGAAAAGTGGCTCTTGTGTTGTAGCTGAGTATGTTCAGGGTTGGTTTTAAGTTTCCCTGTCTTCCCAAACAACAGTCCAGATCACACAGCATCTTCACAGTAACCCAGACCAAGCTGTCTGCTGGCCATCCTGAGGAAGCTTTCATACAAGCCTTCAAAAATCAAGCTGGACACGAGTGCTTCTGCAGAAGTCCATAGCATGCATGTATGCCCTCAGTTCCTAACAAGAGGCAGGCAATAAAAAGCATAAACTGTTTGCACTGTTTGTGTTTAAGGCAAAACAGGACCAAGTTGGATTAGTAAGTAAACTTGCCATTAATTCACCTCTGGTGGTGGTGGTAGCAAAACCAAGATAATCCATTTCAAAACTGCCTTTAACCTTCTATCATGACTGGATTATTTCTAAATTCCATGATCTCAATGGTGGGAGGACAGAACACTACTCCTAAGGGTCTCCCAAGTGCCAGATCCTTGCTGACTCAGAAACAGCAAAAGGGGAGCTGTTAAATCACTTGGTTTGGGGCTGAAAGTGAAGACTATCTCATTCCACCAACTTTCCTGGTTGCAGGGAGTCAGCTCGTCCTCACTGTGGGACCTTCAAGCTGAGGGAACGTATGATCAGAGAATTGTCTGGAGATGTCTGGGGTCATACAGATCAAAGGTCTGGGCATTCTCCCTAAACTCTTGCAGGAAAATGGGATTTGTACTTGGAAACCTCCTCTAACCACCCTGTACATAGTGTGCAGGGGAGTGGGACATTCCTCTGATGTGAAAAGCCTGGTTTGCATGCTTGTTGCCATCTCTGTGTGTTCCTCAGCAGGGCAAGGACCTCCAGCCGGTGACACAGCCACTGCCCAAGGGCCTGGTTAAGGCACCAATTGATCAAGGCAGGTTGCCCTGTCCCAGGGCATGTGGCCAAAGGGGGCTGTGCCTTGCAAATTTAGTGTGGTAACTGTTTCTGCAGGGTGGTGCAGCTGGGTGGGAGGACAGCTGTGCTTTCTGAGGCTGTGGCAGTATCCCTGTCACTGTGCTGCCTAAAATCCTGCAGCTGGACACCTCAGTCACACAGATTAGACATTGCTCAGGGCATGGATATTCACTCCTGAGGTTTCCTATGGACTTTCTGCTGTGTGAGATGCCCCTCTGTGACCCCTCTCAAAGGTGTACCATAGCATTCCGGACACTGATTCTGCTTGTGAATTCTCTGCCAGCCCCTCAGTGTGGTTTTGTTTTCTCTAACAGAGTTTCCCACTTGAGTACTGAAGTGGGGGTAATGTGCTGGAGAAAATCTCACCACATTAGCTGTGGCTCTTTCTGCAGTAATGTATGTGTCAAATGCAATTGTTAAAAGCCCTGAGCTACATATTCAACTAGTAATGTGCTTGCTAGTTTAACGTTTAATTATTTCTTTGGCACAATGTCCTTTAAAAGTAGTACTGTTGTAGCCCTGATGGTCCAAAGAGATTTAAGGGAGAGTCTTTAATGAGATCAGCCCATGTAAGTGGCAAAACCAGATGAGCTTTTAGGAACACAAGGTGTAGGTTTGACCTTACTTTTAAATGCCCCTTCCTATGTCATGTTTCCCTCAGACTCATTACTTCCCCTGAGAGCAATATTAGATCAATAATAATCACTTTTCTGGGAATTCTTTTTCTAATACCCAGAATCTGAATATCATCAAGCAATTATAGTTTACAGCCCAGGAAACTAAGGCACAGAAAGGGCAGGTGATTTGCCTGGGTGGGTGGTTGAGTCAGTCACATAACTCAGCAGCGCTTGTCCCTGTGTGCTGGGCTTTAACTACTGAACAAGGAGTGTCTCCTTCCACTGGAATGTCTGCTGGCTTCCCATTAGCCCTTCTCTAAAAAGCTTCAGAGTTCTGCTGTCAGCTAGAACACTTGGTGCATATCACTGGCTTCCTGTAAGTTACCATGAGGTGCCCTGATCCAGTCCGGCACTGGAGCTGTGATTTGTCACGAGTCCCAAAGACACCAGCTACATTTGCTGGAGGGCTCTGTTCCCATCGTGGAGGCATAACACAGCCCATCGTGGAGGGCTGTGTTCTCCCCACGGAGCAAGCTGGGGAAATGTGCCATGTTTGGTGTAATGGAAGGGGCTCTTCAAGAAGTTGTAGCTGGGTGGGGAGTCCATCTCTACTTATGTTTCTACTCTGGGTGGTAAACATGGGCAAAAATACCTTTCTGTTTCTGTCCTTCAAACTGATGGGTGATGCCCTGGTGTGAAATATGGAAGGGAGTCAGCTCTTTGCTCTGATGAGAACCTCTCACACTGTTCTTGGGTGCTGTGTGCTGCTGTCCACCCTCTGCAGCGTTGCAAACCCTTATCATAAATGAAGAGGGCTGTTCTTGTGGGGTTATGATCATCCCAGCCTAACTCGCTGGGAAAACCTGCTCCTGAGAGGAACTTCAAAACGGATCTTCCCCAGCCCAGCTCCCAACTTGCTCTTGAAGAACCTGTCAGGGAGCAATAAAACAATATTTAGCTAATTTAACCATAGGTATTTAACTCAAGTACCTCAATTGGGATCCTCATCCCTTCAGATTCCCTCAAAGTCATGGATTTGGGTAGGTTGCTGCTTCCAGCCCCTTCCTGCAGAAACCCTTTTTCTCCCTGCAGATGCACCGAGCTGCAGGAGATGGTTTCAAGCAGATACTCTCCAGAGTGCCTTTGGGTCGAGCTGCTTCAGTTTTCACCAGGCAATGGAGAGCTTTCCAGGCTCCTGCTGCCCAGCTTGGCATATGCTATGTCACACTTGGCTGCCCTGCAAACCTGGCTGCCAGCGCCCAAAATGGCAAATGCTTCTGAGATGCGAGCTGGGGGCAGAGCGCGGCGGGTGAGGCTCAGGAGCTTAGCAGGCTGCTCGGCTCTCCACAACAGCTGCTCTTCATTCCAGCAGGGACAGGAAAGTTGGTGTGAAAAATTAAGCTGAGGTCCATACGGATGTGCCTAGGTGGATGTATCCATTTGGCACTGCAGCTGCCCTGTCCCATGGGGGTGGGGTCGGGCAGTACCCCTCTGAAACCGGAGTTGGCTCGAGCTGCCCCAAGGAGAGCTCGCTCCGTGTTATTTTAGATTACAGCGGATGTTGCACGCGATGTTATCGCTCTCACAAAGAGAGGCAGAGATGCAGAGTGAGACCTACCAGCCAGCTAATAAAAGGCCTAATGAAGAACAAAAAAAACCCCCTGCTCGTCATTGCAGAGATATATTGCCCCCAGGAAATTAAAACCACGAATACCCTGGCACATGCAATAAACATCTCCTTTGTGTCCATGTAAAGGCACCGAAACCTCTGGAATATTAAGAAATGACAAAGGCGCTTTTCAGCCCCGCCCCCCGCCCCGTACCCCCCTGCTTGCAGGTGGCTGTGACAGAGGAAACAGGTCGGCCTGACTGTTGTGCAACTTTATTTACCGGGAGCCCAACTCCCGCCCAG
>VZTU01027558.1:478698-513164 GCA_013400835.1 Zapornia atra | reverse complement strand
CCGGTAAACTTTGCTGCAGCAGATCTGTCCTTCCATCCCCGGGCTTGTCTGGCCGCTGCTTTTTTTTGTGTGTGTTATCCTTCTCTAAGCGCTGGGGGCAAGTCTGCGCGGGAGGTGGCTGCGCGGTCCTCTCTGGGTATCCAGAGGGGTTTACAGCACCTCAGCTCTAACTTTCCAAAGCCGCTAGTGCTGCTGTCTTCAACTGGTAAATTTTTTTCCCCAGTGCCCAACTCTAACTGGGGGTTAAAGGGTTTGCGAATCGCGTCGCGGTGATGTGATGCCTATTGTGCTGCTCGCGGTGACTGGGAATTATTTTGTTTACATGCTCAGGAGTGTGGTGTTAACTAAACGCCGGACCTGCAGCTGTAAAAGTCGAGAGGAGACACCCGCGAGGTGGTACAGCGTGAGGGGGGTTTGAACCTCACGGCTCCTGGGTTTATAGATGAACGGGGGTGGGAGCGGTGGGGAAAGTTTGCCTCTGGAATGAAGTGCGGTTCTCATGTGCTCTCATAGGACTCAGGTGGACAAGTTGATCTGGGATGGGCAGAAGTAAGCAGGAATGCCCAGCTGCTTTGGGGCAAGTGGCGGATGGCTGGTTTTCCTTTTGCATCGCTTCCCCTGCTTGCCTCTCTAGATGGTCCTCCCGCAAGCAGACTTACCGAGTATCTGAAGCGGCACTGTTGCATCATTTGATGTGAGCAATGCAAAAAACCAGGGAGTTCTCCAGCCACACTGGTTAATCAGCATGGAGAGAAATGGTACTGTAGGTGCCCTGTAAGGTGTCAGGACAGAGTCGTTAGGCTGTTGAGTCTTTCTGATGCTGCTTCTTTACTCCCACGGCTCTGGGAGAATGCCATCTATTTCTGATGTCTGATCCCTCTGGGACCACGGCTTCTGCTCAGAGACTCCAGCCACCTGAGACAGAGCTGTTAAAAATCTTGTCCCACAGAAGAGTAAATCAATTCCCTATATGACTCACTGAGACCTGTCAGTGTGAATTCAGCCCTGTTATGGTGCAGTGCTCTGTGATGCTGCCCTGCTGCAGCTGACAGGGATGCTCTTGCACTGCTGGACCAGGGGTGGCTTTGGGGGTTGTGGGGGGTGTGTCTATAAAACATTTACAGCAGCAAGCTCTTGATGTACAGCTGTACTGAGATACTGTGTTTGCCAGGTTACTTTCTCTCTGGCTTCATATGTACATACTGGCTCTTGCCTCTGGGGTCTGTGTGATGCCTTTCCTCCTCATCTTCCCTCCTCTCTGACTTCAGCCCCAGCACTGCAGTGAGCCTGTGACTGGTGTGCATCCCTTTGAGTGCGCTGGGTAATTTCTCTAGTGACACTGCATTTATTTCCATGGATAGCTCAGGGGTGGTTGGTATCTGGAAGTTACTATTTAGTCACAGAATGGTTTATCTGGTGGTCTGAGTCTCTCAGGCTTAGGCTGACATGCTGTGTGAGGAGGAGGTATATGTCTGCTAAAGAATGTGCTGAGTTGGTAGGAAACTTCTTTCCTCATTCCTCAAGGCAACCAGTTCGATGGTTGTGTTACAGTAACTCTGCAGGGGTAGCAGAGAAGTAGGTATTTGGTAATGCTGTTGTAGTGCTGCAGTGTTAGTGGTATGATACGGGGCTTAACTGGATGCTAGAGAAGGCTTCACATCATGTCATGTGTAACGCTGCCAGGAAACCTCTGCAGGGCTCAGTTCAGACTTCAGGTTTGCAAACCAACCTCTATCCTGACTTCTACCTTCCCTTGGTCAAAATGAGTTCTGCCTGCCTCCCTGGCATCCCTGTGGTTATGCAGGTGTGGCAGTTTTGTTTCAGATCTCTAAGCTGGGGAGCTTCTCCCCTAGACGCGTGTGCTCTGTCCCGTCAGCGTGACTTCTTCCTCTGAGGACCACAGCACTCCAGCTTCCCCTGAGGAGACTGCAGTACTCAAGCTTCCAAAGGAAATGCCCTGACATTCAGCAGGAACACATTTGTGATTAGAAGAGTGGTGTATTTTGGTTACTGAATATTAATGTGATGAGCATCTCTTGCAATTTGCAGCCATTCAGTGCTGGGTTGGAAGCTTCATTAATCACAGTCAGTATTCAAAAGGTCAGCCATGTAAGTCACATGGGGAAATGGAGGAGATACATGACCTGTGTGCTGAAGTATGATTGCTGTTTCAGAACACCACCCACAACAATTTTCCTCATGCATGTTTGCCTTGAAATGTCTATCCCCTGCGGGATGGGGGTGACTCCTGACCGGTGTGCAGAAGCACTCCGTTCTGAAGTGTGGTGGGGAACAACAATCCGAGAGGGTTGTACGTGGGATGTGCTACTCCTTGTTTTGCTTCACGCATGGGGAAAAAGCATTTATGTTAATGGCTTGGAAATCCTTAACGTGTTCCTTCCAGCCTGCATTGAAAAAGCCCTGTTACCCCTAAGTCAGAGGGTTCATTAGCCTCTCTCTGTAACTGTGGGGTTGTTGTGGACCTGGGAGCACAGGTTAGACCATACAGCCTGGTAGTTCTGTCCATTGTTGTGTACACAGAGCTACGTGGCCAGATCTCATGCTGCTTTACCTCCCTGATAGCTGTCCTTCCATCAGGGCAGTGGAGAGAAACAGTTGGCTGTGCCAGACCCTTCCCCATCCTGACTTTTCTCCTTGTGCTGCTCTCCATGGTGGGGACTGCAGGATCTGGGCTGTATTCTTGCTGTTCCCAGGTTTTCAGTAGTGAGAGAAGCAAAGGCTAATTTCTGCTTTGGGAGTATGAATGCATGTGGGCAGGTGGGAACGTCTCTGGGGAATTTGGCACATCTGAGAGGATGTGGAAATTGGATGCCTAGAAAGGATAAACTGTATCTGTGGACTGAGCAGTGGAGATGCTTTTATCCTGACTGATGAAAGTAAGTGTTGTCTAGATGCTTATGATTTGTGTAACATGGGTCACAGCAGTGGGCAGACACCCTTTGCTAAACCAGAGACATTTTTTGCTTCTACTGGGAGGGAATACAGACTTTTTGAGTGTAAATTTAGGTTGTTGATATAAATTCTCTTTCTCCCCCAAATGTTCTTCCTTTAAAACCACAAAACTTGACTCTCACCTTAAAACTCCAATATGATGCTTATTTAAAAAAAACCAACCCTCCAAACACCAAACCTTAACAGAGATTGATGTTTTGGGAGTATGAAATGTGGAGTTACCCACCCTTTGTGTGACTCCTGGGGCAGCTGGAAAAGAGGGGCAAAAGGGGGGGGTGATTCAGACCTGCTCCAAAAAGTGACAGTATTGCAGGGTTGTGTTGCTGCTGTTTGCTTCCTTCCTTGTATACAGCGCCGCACTGGTTACCTTGGAAACAGCTGTAGGAGCATATAGGGGCATTTTGCTGCTGTGCAGCCGTAGGCAGAGGTGTCCTGAGGGGTGTGTGTGTGAGGGGGAAAGGGACATCTTCCCTGGTGTAGGTTGGCCTGTAGGATGAGGGCAGCAAAGTAAAAACCCCGTTGCAAGATCTTTCCTGCCTTCTTTATCTTGCTGCAGGTACATNGGGGGGGGGGCTGGTTTTGGCAGAGCTATTTAAATTTTTATAATAGGAAGGTAAAAATATCACAGCAGCCTGTCTTGAGGGGGTTTATAACAGCTGGGCTATAAACATCAGCTTTTTATTCTGTCCTCAGAACAATGTACTGGGATGTTTTGCTCCATAGCTGTGAAACTACGATTAGGACTGGAAATGGGATTCTTCTTAATCATGCATGTTGAGGAGAAACATGCCTATAAGATGGGAACTTGGGGGTTTTGCATGACTAGCAGAAAATCAGGAGAGCTCTTACTGAGTTCCGTGTTGCTCGTGATACGCACGTCAGGTGTGGAATAATGAAAACAGAGTAACTGTTTAAAAATAATGCAAATTGTCTTTTGTTCACTTCCCCATAAACATTTGGCTCCTGCACACTGTGTGGTGTGTGCATAACTTGAAAGCAACTCAACTGCTGCTTAAAATTAGGTGTTTGCTCTTGTGCTTGCCACGTCAGAAATAATTCGGTCGCTCATGTGGGAAAATGATGGAAGAATGGCAAGGAGGACTGTACATGTGCTCAAGTGACTTGCAGATGGGGTGTCAAAGAACACATATATCATCCTCATCTTTGTTTAGTGTTGTGTGTTTTACAAGTAGGACATCTGTGTTTAGATGACCTGGGCCTGTGATAGGCACAGGTACCCTGTCAGACGTGCCTCTTTGCATTTCATCTGTGGCTTTGTGGCCATTCCTGTGTCTTCTCTGTGCTGGCTCACATGTTAGGTGTGATTGGCAGGATCCACTAACACTCTCTGAAGTCCTGTGGGACCTGTATCATAGAATCATAGAATGGTCTGGGTTGGAAGGGCCCCCAAGGATCATAGAGCTCCAACCCCCCTGCCACAGGCAGGGCCACCAACCTCCAGGTCTGGATCTACACAAGGTTGCCCAGGGCCCCATCCACCCTGACCTTGAGCACTTCCAGGGACTGGGCATCCACTACTTCTCTGGGCAGCCTGTTCCAGCCCCTCACCACTCTCTCTGTAAAAAACGTCCCCCTAATATCTAATCTAAACCTTCCTTCCTTCAGTTTTAACCCATTCCCCCTTGTCCTGCCATTATCTGCCCATTTAAAAAGTTGAATCCCCTCCTGCTTATAAGCTCCCTTCAGGGACTGGCAGGCTGCAGTGAGGTCCCCCCGCAGCCTTCTCTTCTCCAGGCTGAACCAGCCCAGCTCCCTCAGCCTCTCTTTGTAGGGCAGCTGCTCCACCCCACTAATCATCTCCGTGGCTCCTCTGACCCCTCTCCAACAGTTCCACATCTTTCTTGTATTGGGGGCCCCAGATCTGGACTCCAGATGGGGCCTCACAAGGGCAGAGTAGAGAGGGACAAGCCCCTCCCTGTCCCTGCTGCCACCCCTCTGCTGATGGAGCCCAGGATCCCATTGGCCTTGCAAGCTGCAAGAGCCACTGCTGGCTCATGTTAAGTTTCTCATCCACCACAATCCCCAAGTCCTTCTCAGCAGGGCTGCTCTCAAGAAGATCTTCTCCCAGTCTGTATCTCTGTCTGGATTCTTCCAGCCCCAGTGCAACCCCTGACACTTGGCAGTGTCCAAGATGGGGCCCAAGGCCTAGGGTTAGACTGCCTACTCATCTCTAAGCTAATGGCTTGATTGAAAGAGCAAATGGGATGTTGAAGGGACAATAAAAAGTGAACTAGTATGAAAATTTTGCAACACTGGAGTTCACATCTCACCAAAGCTTTTTAACCTTTTGTTAAATTGCTGTCATGTTCAGAATCAAAACACCCTGCAATCGTACTGCAGCTCCTCCAGTACAAAACATGGTGAGGACTGAAATGCTTCCAGGTGACCTCTCCAAATATATTAACTCTAGGGGAAATAGAATTGTTTAAACCAATGGATTGTGTGGCAGACCTATTAGTCTATGCATGAAGTTTCATGTAATTATTTCTGGGAACGTTGTAGGGGTCAGCATCTCCAGGACTTAATGTATTGGATGAAACACTCTACTGGTGGTGCCTGGCTGGCTGAGTGGTTTGATTCCCTGACAGGATGAATGGGACACCTGATTCAAAGCATTACTGGGGAGATGCTTATTCCTCTTTCTGTATGTGTGTATTGCATGCCTCTGTACGTTACTGTGCTACACCCCAGAAGTCCAGTGGGGTGCCTTCAGCTTTGCTAGCCCTAGCAGAAGTGGTTCAGTGGGTGAGAGGGTGGAATATGGGAAAATAACCAAAGAATTGTGAGGAGGAGTCTAAGTGGGCTCAAGTGACTTGCAGACTTGGTGTCAAAAATGATGTATTCTAATCATTGTTTAGTGTTGTGTGTGTTTGTCGTGGTTTTGCGAGGTTGGGTGCTGGAAAAGAACAGGGGTGCACAAAATGGCTGCTGTGAGGAGCTGCCGGAATTCTCTGGAGCTCCAAAATGTAAACAATCCAAGGCCAGAATCATTGTTGACCAGGGCCAAGCCAATGAGAGATAGTCAGAGCGCCTCTGAGAATCACATAGAGGAGAAAACAACCCGGAAGCAGCTGCATTTTGCCACCGGAGAAGGGAGTGAGAAGATGTAACGAGCTGTGCACACCAAGGCCGGGAGGGGGAGTAGGTGCCCCAGGTGCCGGAGAGAAAGATGCCCCTGCAGCCCGTGGAGAAATCCCATGGTAAAGGCCGAGACCCCACCTGCAGCCCGTGGAGGGGCTCCACGCTGGATGGAGCAGGTGGAGACATAGAGAAGACACTGTGACCCTTACGCTGAAGTAAGCCCCTGCCAGCACTTGGAACCTACAGAGACATGTGTGTTTAGATGACCTGGGCCTGTGATAGGTGCAGGTACCCTGTCAGGTGTGCCAGAGAATGCTGCCCTGCTGTGGGAAAGACCAAACACAGCGGTGAACTACAGATACCCTGATATACCAGTGAGCACAGCAGGTTTGGTGATCCCCTAGCACGGACTGAGCTCTGTGGTGCCCGTGCTCCTGCTTGTGTGCCTCTGGGTGCTGCTTTGGGGAGCAGCCAGGTAGGGGGGGATAATGAAGTCTGCTCTTCACTTTCATCTGGGGCTTTGTGGCTGTTCCTGTGTCCTCTCTGTGCTGGCTCACACAACTTGGGAAAGATGGTTGTGTCTTTACCTGACTGTCTTGGGACTGTCTCTTAGTGCCAGCTTGAATCTGTTCAGTTCTAATACGTTGCCGTACGGAGTCCTTTTCTCCAAACCTACAGTGACACGATCTATTCTACTGACACTTAATTTTCAGGGAAGAAATTCAACTGGATAGGTGTCACTTAAATAGTGTGCAAGTGGACTGCTCTGCATTTGAAGGGCTGCTCTGTCTGTCTGAACGTGGTGTATTAATATGTTCCTGTGTGTGATGCTCTTGTATCTGACAAAGCTTGGATGCACAGTGAGGCCTTGCACGTGGAGTGCTCAGGGATTTATGGGCTTCCTTTAGTTGGTAATACTCGTTATACAGGCCACTGCTTTAAAAAAAGGAGTAAAAATAGAGGTTCTGCCCCTCCAGTGAAATGTGGTGGGGAATTAGTATTCATTGAAGTCTGTGATGGTAATGCTTATAGGATAACGTTCATTTATCAAACTGATGGGACAGCCAGAGCAAATCCTGCTACACTTTGATGGGGTCTTTTTTGTTCACTGATATGTTGATGTGGATTTGTTGCCCATCAAGTGAGGGAGCACTAGCAGCACCTGAGCGCTGTGCTTGCCTGCTTCCCTCCTTGCAGGCTGTCACGCTGCACTGAGCTTGGGCTGTTTTGATCCTGTACTTCAGCAACTGTAAAATCTACTCTGATTGAGGAGTTCTACACAACTTAGGGATGAAGCCAAAAGGGTTTTACACAGTGACTCCAAAGCCTTGTTAGAATCTGACTAAAGACAGAGATTGATCATTGTTTTGCTTTTTGAAGTGGTTGCCCAGATTTCTTAACCTGAATGCGATCCTGTGTTTGCAGAATTTGGCCATATGAAACTGCAGGGACACTGTGCAGTTCTACTCCCCCTCACTTAGGCTGTTAACACTCTGTAGGGCTGCTCATTAAAGAGTTTTTATCAGCAACATTGGAGGATGATGCTCAGTGCTGAGCAAGTGCATCAGCTGCAGTGGTTTGGCATGCTCTCCCTTTAGAGGTGCCAAGGCTGGAAAATGTGGAGGAACCTTTCAGGAAGCTGAGGACCTTGATGGAAACTGTGAATTGGGGGAGCCAGGAGAATTTCAGAGTCAGAAAAACTGCCAGATCTGTCTGGATTCAGGCCATGCTTATTGTTCTCCAAACCTGTTGGTGTTGCTATGGGCTTATGCCAAACATAGTAGCAAAGCCCACGGGCAATTCCCAAGAGGTGGACATGATGTTTGAAACTGCTCCAGTCCTGAGCTGTGACTGCAGCTGCTGACCCAGAGGTCCTCTGATGCTCTGCTTTGCACCGACATGAAGACTGCTCAGGTTAAACCAAGGTGTGTGGCAAGTCTGAGGCAGGCAATTGCTCTGCCTCTTTTTTTTGTTGTTGTTTGGATCTTTCAAGTTGACCCAGGTACAGGGGAGATGCTTAGTTATACCTATATCCAGGCCCTTGCTGGGTGGATAGCTGAAGGAGGGCTCTCCATCAGGGCAGGTCATCTCCATCTGTAGGTAAAGTTGTGTAGAATTTCCTATGTGTGTTCTGGTTTGGAATAAAACCAACTACATTGTTAATTACTTGGCTCCATTACAATAGCACAAAATCCTTATTTGGAAACAAAAGTGAATCTACAGAAGCATAACTATGGTAGAATAATTATCAGGATATAGCTCTGTTGAAATGATGCCTTTGTAGATAAGTTCTGGGACAGTGAATTGGGCGTTTCTGGAGCTCTGCATTGCAGAATTGGAGCAATCTCTGTTTAAAAGCTGGTTCTAGCCCTTGAAGCTCAGAGCAGTGATCTGTGCCTGCAAGGCTTCTACGATGTCTGCAGGCAGTCAAAAACTTGCTGTATTTTTCCCCCCACAATGGTTTCTCTTCCCAGAGGAGCTGTGTGTTTCCTGTTCCAGTGAACACTGATGACACCCCCTATGTGCCTGAGTACTGCTCTTGCATGCATGTCTTAGCCCAGATGCAGTCACATCATGTAAACGTCTGCTTGCATTCCTGAAACCAGTGTGTCTGCTGTGGATTGACACTGGAGTAACTGGGGTTGGAGCATGGTCAGAGTTCGATCTGTAAAAAGTCTATGCTGATGGCCTCCGTTGGAAACAGTAGCTTCTCTTCTGTGGTGCTTGGCCTGGGTGAGCCTCACACTGGGACAAAACATCCCTCCTTGGGGGACAAACTGTGTTTTGTCCAGTTACACTCAATCCTCCCATGGGCTCCCTCCATTGGGAGGAAATGTAACAAAGCTTTCTGTTTAAAATTCAAGTAGGATTGGGTGTTTTCTGCACTCTTGTCTTGTCAAGAGAATGAATTCCCTTTATTTTCTCCCTTTCCCCCCTCCTCTCTTTGTCTTTGGAAGATGTAGGAATTCAAATAAGATAAAACAAATAAATTCTACAATTATGGTGATTTCCATGTTGCTGACTTCCCCCCCTCATTAATGTTCGATGAACTTGGCATCTAGTAATTACTGGCTTTTGTTTTTGAGCCAGAGCTGTTTGCTGGCCCCAGCAAAACTTGCTGATGCTGCTGATAGCCCTGGGAGGGCTGCTCTCTGCTGGGAAATCAGTTCAATCACACACATTTTCAGTTGACAGCTTCAGGTATGTTCACCAAGACCATTTTGTGTTTAAGGAGAAGGGGGGTGCTGTGTGCTGTTGGTGGGTGAGGAGATGCTGCACCTTCAGGTGTGGTTAGGTGCACGTGGTAACCTGTGTCTCGAGGTAGAGGTGGCGGTGATCCTGCCAGCTGAACTGCTGTGTCTTGGTGAGTGAAACCTCTTGCTGAGGCTGCAAAATAAATTCAGTTCTAGACTCTTCAGGTTGCCTATGAAGTAACACACTTCTTTGCTTAACAACTCTATTTCCACTGTGAATGAGGCAGTGTGGAGCTTTCACTTCAGCAGTATTATTAACCTTGGCTGCTGCTTTGTCGCTGGAGTCAGATGCTACTCTGAGTATTTATTGGGATTATAGGTGTTGTCACCTTTACTTGTACGTGTGATGCTGTTAGTCATCTTGATGACACTTCATTCATCTGTGTAGAGAAATAAAGGTCCTGTCTTGTGTTTGAGGACTGCCTTGTACAAGCCAAGAGGGGAGATGCTACTAGAGGTAAGGATTACATCAGGTTTGAGAGATCTCATCTGAGTCCTGTGGGATGGAGCAGAGATTGGCCTCTGGATTTTTTTTTTTGTCTTGTCTTCCATTAAAACAGAACAAAAGCCCCACCTCAAACAACTAAAAATCTTTTTCTTTGTTCTCAGGGCAAAGTGTGGGTGGTCCTATGGTGTTTGGGCACAGAGGACCCCATTTTACCTTTAATCCCAGTTTGATGGGCAGTGTGTAGACTCATGGAGGGGTGTGGGGGTTGGGTTCTTGCCTTCATTAGCATCCCCTTGCAGCAGAGGTCTTGAAGCTTTAGCAACAAATGAGATGCAGAGAAGCAAGGAGAAAGAGAGCAAGGCAAACTGTCAGGCGGTGTGACAGCTTTACAGAAATTAGTGATGCTAAGTTGCTCTTTTCTTGCTTGGTACCAAGGTGCTTTCCTGATGCAGGTTCAGCCTTTTCTATGTGTTCCTGGCAATCTGGTATCTCCAGAAGTGGGGTCTCCCTCATTAAAATAATCTTGCCCAAATCCTTTGCTTCTGACTACTGGGGAGATCCCCTGGGGCTGTCAGTGAGATGAACTTAGAGAAGGGCTGGGAGGATGAGTTAGTACATACTTGTAGCAGCTTGTCTCAGGGCTGCGTGTTAATCCTGAACACAGGGCACTGTAGGGAATGAATAATCTGTTTCTAGATTAAATGTTCTTTTGCTGACTTTCATCTTGGAATAGGAAGCAGTCAGTCTCCTTATTGCACATGCAGTCATGCCCACAAAAAAGCCCCAAACATCCAAACCTCACAAACTTCCCTTTTGTGGTGGAAGGGCTGGCAGGTATCTGCGAGGCAGGGAGCAGTGCTGGAGTGCTGCCTTTCAGTCTTCTTCCTCCTTGGGAGCATCATCTCTTCACCCTTCTTCCATCTTGGGTTTTTTCCTTCAGGGTGGGGATATACATGGTCTCCCTGGCTGACTGCCTGCAGTGACTTAGAAGAAAACCTCTTGGGGCCAGCATGCTGGGAGGTTCCTGCAGGATGCATTCCTATGGGTCCCAGCAGAAGAGCAGCTTTGTGTTGGTGAAGGACATGGCTGCTCAGAGCTGGTATGTGTTTGCTCTGTGTGTTGTATGCAGGATCCAACAGCTCCTTGCCTCTTCTGAACCTCAGTGTCCAGAGGTGATGTGATCTGTGGGGACTGTCACTGCCAATGCTTTCATCTGCCTCTTTATTCCTGTTAATGGCTGAGACCTTTTAAACAACTTCAGTGGGGTTTTCTGGTTTGTTTTCATTAGAGGAGAAAGTCTTTTTAGACAGGTAAGGGGGAGTGGGAGAACGAATCTTAAAGCTAATGCTTAGTCCCAGGAGAAGTGAGTGAATAGTCAGTGGCAGAGTGGTTAGCAGCACTGGAGGAGGTGAAAGATGAGAGTTGCTTTAACTTGGCAGTACAGAAATCGATACAAGTTCCTGGGAAGTGAACAAGGATGAAAGAGAGAGAACTATATTCCTGCTTTTTTTTTTAAAAAAAAACAACAAACACTTGCAAACAGGTTTGGGTTAACTGTCTTAAATTGATCTTTAACACTGGTGGCACAATTTGTGGAGGCTCCTTCTTGGTGGGTTGAGCAGTAGCTGGAGATAACATGTTTGGGCTCTGTCCCCACATGTGGCTGGTGGTCTAGGTAATTTCAAATGTAATGTTCAGGCATATGCATAGCATGTGTCTGGGTGAGATGGTGATGCTGTGAGCGTGCTCCAACTTAGTGGTTGTATATTGCTGGTCCAGCATATTTCATAGGCTTTGTGTCCTCCTTTACATCCCACCCAAACACCTTGTGCAGCAGCACCTGGTTGCATTGAATAGCTGCCATATTCCCCAGTAGATCAGGTTGTAGACCAGTAGTAATTACAGCAATTCCAGTGTGGCTAGCACTTATTAATTAGTCTGTTGGCATTGGGAATTAAGCTGCAGGCCTTTTGGTCCTGTGCCTAGCTGTGTTCCTGACTGAAAGTAGAGCTTTGGACAAAATAAAATTATCACTGAGTTTCTCAGAGTGCAGAGGAACTTTCTTTGTCAGTTAAAATTATTGAGACTGAGGGTTCTGAGCCACTTGGAAAACCAGCCTGCAAGCCTCTGTGTGCCCCATCCATCACGTCTGCAGAACATGGGCAATGATGGCACTTCAAAACGTGTTGGTGCTCAGATCAAAACAGATGTGAAGGTGCAGTTATTGAGTGCAACTTCATGGCTGTCCTCTGCTTAAACATCTTCATACTCAGTATTNCAGCCTGGAGAAGAGAAGGCTGCAGGGGGACCTCATTGCAGCCTGCCAGTCCCTGAAGGGAGCTTATAAGCAGGAGGGGATTCAACTTTTTAAAAGGGCAGATAATGGCAGGACAAGGGGGGGTGGATTAAAACTGAAGGAAGGAAGGTTTAGATTAGATATTAGGGGGAAGTTTTTTACAGAAAGAGTGGTGAGGTGCTGGAACAGGCTGCCCAGAGAAGTAGTGGATGCTCCATCCCTGGAAGTGTTCAAGGCCAGGTTGGATGGGGCCTTGGGCAACCTTGTGTAGCTCCAGGCCTGGAGGTTGGTGGCCCTGCCTGTGGCAGGGGGGTTGGAGCTCTCTGATCCTTGGGGTCCCTTCCAACCCAGACCATTCTATGATTATGCCAAACTGTGCTGGATATTTGGGGAAATGACCAAAACATGGTAGCAAATGCCTTTCTGGCACAGGGTTGCAGATCTATGGCAGCACATAGCTGAGCAGAGCAAAGAGTTCCCTTTAAGTGGGAAAAATTTTTCTCTGCAGTAATGATCTGTTTTGTGAGTTTACCAGCCATCTAATCTAGTTTCCATCCGTTACATCAAGTGATAATCCTCTAGCAAATTAGGCGCTGTTAGCAGCCTTTCTGTCAGCCTGGGTTTGGGTGACCTGCCTTTGAGGAATTTCAGGATTCACCCTAGTCAGTTGTGCTGCTTCTTCAGCCTCTGGAGACTGCATTTCAAATGTAACACAGAGCTGAGTTGTCTGTCTTGCTTGTTTAATTGTATTTCTCCTGCTTTTTCTCCTCCTCCCACCCGCCAAAGGGCGTTTGGCTGTGTGTAGGGATGGCTCCTTGGGTTGTCTTTTTGGAATAGCCATTGTAATTGGCTTTTGGGTGTATCTTCTTTAATATAATTCCTGTGCTGTTGCTGTGTTTACACGGGGGTTTGTTAATGACTTGGGGAGCAGAAAGCAAAAAAAATCTCTGCTGACCAGGCTGTGATGCTTTGTTTCTGTAGGGCTTGCTGTAAGGAGAGGCTTGCAGGCTGTAACTTCTCCTTACTGGGGACAGGCTGGACAGCAGCTGAGTGCCTCTGGCTCAGGGAGCCAGGCTTGTCCCATGACCATCCCCACACTGCTCTGGCAGCCAGCACTACCCCAGTGCTTTGAGGCTGCCCCTTGCCAAGGGTCACATATTGCCCAGGAGTAATTCGGTGACGGGCAGCGCTGCGGTGAATGCCATCCAGCTTCTGCCTCTGAATAATTAAGAGCAAGTGTGGCTTTTAGCCAGTGAGTGCTGTCCTCTGCCACCCATCTGCTTCCCCAACTGCTCCTTAAAGCAGCTGCTCTTCTCTGGGGGCTTTTCTGCAGGACACAGGGACGCTGATTCCTGACCAACTCTCACTGCCTTGCCGCTGATTTATCGAGTAGCCTTGAAGTCCTAGGGGTGCCATTTTTCTGTGCTGCTTTTCTCCCCCACAAAATCAAGCCAAGATGTTTAAATGCAAGCTGTGATGCTGGTGCCTGGTTTCATTGTTGGGGTGGAGATGGGACCTGGAGTAATGGGGAGCTTCTTTCATTGTTATCTCCTGCTAGGTTTCTTACAAAAATCTCTCACACACAGCCGACTATGGGTTGGAGGTGCTGTTTGACACTGCTCTCCCTGTATGCTGCTGAAATTCACTGCAGGGCCATCCCTTCTGCTCAGGATTTGGGATGATGGGCATGCTGTGAAAGCCCCTGTGTAGAAGGGAGGGATCTTTTCAGCAGGGTGTAAGGGGAAAATTGATGACAAAGCAGCCTTGTG
The DNA here is from genome assembly GCA_013400835.1 of Zapornia atra. Classification (NCBI taxonomy): domain Eukaryota; kingdom Metazoa; phylum Chordata; class Aves; order Gruiformes; family Rallidae; genus Zapornia; species Zapornia atra. The sequence goes on along the minus strand of VZTU01027558.1, from coordinate 499,322 downwards.
TTACCAGGGCAGGTAGTGATGGCCACTTCTGCAGTTTTTTTTTAAAACAGTTGAGGAATTTCTCCTCCTGTACATGAACATCTGCAGGTTTTTTTGATGTCACCCTAACTCTAGGGTGAATTGGCTTGAGGTTTTCTGTAGCCTCTGAGTAGGTGCAATATCATTGTTAGTTGTGCCCTTGTGCAGTGGGGCAGTCCAGCATTTGACCCCTCACTTGAAGTGAGTGAAAGCAATGAAGGGCACCCTGCCCCCGGCTTTGTCAATTCATCTCTGGACCCTGCCCCACTGCAAACCCTACTTCTTCCCCACCCACATCTTTCTTTGTTCAGAGTTTCTTCCTGGAGCCCAGATTTCCCCCTCAGCTGACATGGCAGTTGGTGTGTGAGTCCTGTTTCCAATGTACCTGCCACCTCAGCCTGCTGGTAGCCAGCTGGGTTGGTTAGCCACCAGCAAGCTATCAAACCCTTAAACAGTTTTGATGTGGTGAGTTAGTCAGGCTTGTGAGCTGGAGGTGAAATGGTCCCTATCATAAAACACAACTGCTTTGATCTGTGCTGTGAGTGGACAGTGTTGCTGGTGGTGGTTTGGGGGATGTTGTGTGAGTAAAGGGACAAAACTCTTTGAAAATAAGTGTTCTGTGTTTGGTTTTTTTTGAGATATTTACTTCTATTTTTCATGTGTAGGAACTTGAAGTAGAGTGGAGAATAATTTTGGGTAGGTGGATTAGGATTTATGCAGCCAAGTGACCAAGAGAGTGGAAGTGGCTTGGACTGTGCCATGGCTGGATGGGTTTATTAGGCAGTGCAGCTCTTCTGGTGTATGATCTTCCCACTTCACTGCAAGAGAAGACACTCAAGTTGGCCCAATGGCCACAAAAACTCCTTTGTGGAAAGGTGTCCTTCTCAGGAGATAGTTGCTTCCAAGGCAATAAGTCCATCTTCATGGCCAACCGTGGTGACCCAGCATTGGAAGGGATCTCTGGGGTCTACTTTTCCTGTAAGTGAGATGCTGAAACACCAATCATCCGGGATAATACTGTTGCAGGAGCTCATTGATTTTTAGTGGAGGGAAGTGAGTTAAAATGATGAGTCACTGACCTGTTTGAAAATGAACAGCCTCCTCAGTGTCATTAGGAGCTGGTAATGGATCATCCTGGACAAGAGCTGGTGAAAGGGGATTAAGGGGCCTCCTCATCCCTGCGGTTGCTCTCTACATTCTGTGTGACTGTGCTCACAGCTTTGTTTATGGGTGAAGCAGAGCATGTCTTGTATAAAAAAAGACAACAATTTCTTGTGAGTGTAATTGAAATGGTAAGAGTCCAATCCCTATTAGTCCAGCTGTAACTGTTACAGAAAAAAACCTGCAGTTGAAATTGTTATACATGTGTGCTGCTCACCACAGACAATATGGTGCTGACGGTTTCTTCCCCAGTTAGGATCTGTTTGGGGTTATTTTTGTTTGCTAAGGCAGCTTCGCACCTTTGCTCATCAGTCTGCAGCCCCAGGTTGCATTACAGCCTACGTATCCTGGATGCAGGTTTCCTCCATTATCACTACAAGTGGTTTTGTCCTGTTCCAGGTTTGCATTTCTCTAGCTGATCGTGGGCAAGTTGTTTATAGCTGTGGGGTCTCCAGTGTCAAGTCTGTGCCCCATCACCTGCCATCCTGTACTGGTGATCCCCTCTGCCACATCCTGTGTCTTGCCTTCTCAAGTGCACTGTTTCTCTGCATGGTGATAAACATCTCTTCATCACAGGACAACTGCTTGTTATGAAAGCCCTTATAAGACTGTGGTTGAAACACAACAAAGCCATAGGTACCTGGCCAGTTAGAGAAATTGCTGCCCACAAACCTGTGGGCTGCTGAAGAAAAGCTCTGAGCAAGCCTGGTGAGCCTCAGTGCTGAGGCCTTGCAAACTCAGTACAGAGCTCCTGGCAAGTTACTGGCCACGGCAATGCCACATTACAGGGCTGCAGGGTTATGCTGCTGTAAGCTGAGAAAATGCACTCAAGAGTCATCATCAATAAGCAAAGAGGCTGACACTGTCTTACGCTGGGAGGCAAAGTTGGGGACACGTGCCCTGTGTTTAGGGGTAGCTGTGGTCCTTCTATTGACCCACTGCTCTTGGATGTTGTGCCCTTGGTGAGGAGATGTGGCTGTGATGAATAGTGGGCTGGAGCTGGTGTAAAGCACCTCTCCCATCAGAGTTCCTTGCGTGGGGATGTCTGAATTACCCTGTGGGCAAATTCCCCACAGCTTTTCCCAGCGAACTTGTACCTGCCCTTTTTGCTCCTGCCTGGGCTGAACTGCTTCCTTGTGCTGGGCCTTGGGTAGCCATAGGAGTGGGGAGAAAAGAACTGCAAACCTTCCCCCTCTTGTTAATTTGTAAAATACTCTGGGCTCCTTCATTGAGAGGTGGTGAACAAATGCAAAACTTTCATTTAAAAACTGAATAATTCTGTAACTATTCTTTTGCTGCTTGTAGAGTAGTAACACTGAACCACTGCTTATTTGATCTTATGCTATTGAAATTTCAGTCCTTGCCTCTTGAGAGCTGCTTTCTTATCTCTGGTATCTGCATGGGACTTTGGGATAATAAAGTGAAAGTCTGCTGCTGAAGTATCTTTGACAGGTTTTATGCCAAGCCATGACTTTGGGAGTTCACTTGGCATTGTGTGCAGGTATGATCAATAAAGCTCCTAGTTCTGTACTTCACTATTAAGTCTTAGTTCATTGATTTAAGGAGTTACCAGGAACTAGGGAAATAACATGGTTAATTAAGTTAATTGGATTGTAAGTTCTACAGGGATTGGGCCTTTCTGTCTGTTCTCTGAAGCACCTCAGACACCTCTGATCACTATAAAATAATGACTGTTTCTTTCCACACACTGGTAGCTTAAACTACTTAGTTGCTTTAAAACTATTTGTATTTCAAGACAACTAACTTCTACATGAGCCATGGAGTTACAGCTTTGTAGCCCTTGGCTCTAGAAGCCCAGGTAGAGATGGAGAAGGGGATTCTTAATAGGGCTCAACTAAATGATCCCAAGGCATCCGGATCCTTGTATTTGTTTGCCAAGATGTCTTGCTAAGTGGTTACCTGTGCTCTCAGCAAAAAGCCTGTGGGGCTGCTTCTGGTGTGTTGGTGTTTTATATCTTGGCTTTGGAGTTAATTTTGATTACATCCCTCTTGCCATGCAGCAAGGCATACAAAGAAATAATATATCAGGCTCCAGATAGATCTATTCTGTGGCACCCATTTTTCAGGGAAATAAGTAAACAGATCTCCCTCTGTCTAAAATGGAAATTTATTCTGGGTATATAAAGTGAAATCTAGCACAGAGGCATTCTTTTGGAGCTTGTATTTCTCCTAATTTATAGCTCCTCTTCTTTTTCCAGAGTGAATTGGAGACTTAAACCTCCTGTTATGGGTCTGTAATTTATGTTTTCAAAATTTTACGATTGTTATCTTTCAGTATTTTTATGAAGCTCTGCTGTGGAGGTGCTCAGATAAGGTTGTATATTAACTATTGGCCCATTCACTAGGAGCAAAACTGGGGCTATAAATTACCAGAAATGTTCTTCCTCAGTGTGAGCTTGTTCTCGTGTTAATTTCTTTAACCTCTTTGGAAGAATTAGGGAAGACAAGCAATGGAAAGATGGTGGGGATGAAGTTGTTATGCAACAGCTGGAAGACTCTGCTCAGGTTTACCTGCTGAGGGATTTGCTGTCACTGTGGACAAAGACTGAGTGAGATTCTCCTGGCACCTGATGAGGTCTGGTGAAACTCAACCCTTTTATTAATGACCTGTTGAAGGAAAAGAAAATTGTGTTTTTAGGGTGGCACCAAGGTGTAAGGTGTCACAAATTTTGCTAAGGAAAGCATGGACTTGGTGATCTTTTGAGACACCTTCAAGAATGATTTCTGATTCCCATGATTTCAAGGAAAAAGCATGGAGTAAATAAGTCTGAGGATTCTGGATTGACTGCATTTGGTCCTTGTATGAATTGGGGCTTCTTGTTTTCTCCCTGGTGTTTGCTTAGAAAAAAATGGGGTTGAAGGGAGGAAGCACTTCTGTGCAGCAGCAATACACCGACCAAGTGAAGAAGATTACTGAAGCGATTTCTCTTAGAAGCAACCCTTTAAAGCTTTACATTTAGACTTGATTTGTCTGTGCCTCTTGCACCACCCTTTCTGGCTGTCCTGGGACTCTTCCCCATGTTTCCAGTCCCACAAAAACCAAGGAGTCATCCAAACCTGGCAGCTAAACAGGCTTGTTGGTTTTCAGCCAAAAGCTCAAAACAACATGGGGACATCCCAGTCTGGATGTGGGAGCAGCTTGGCCTTTTTCTTTTTGGCTAGGCTGTGGTGTATTTCCTACTGCTGTTTTTCAAAGTGAAACAAACGGTCACAGAAATCTTTACTTCTGTGATGGTATAAAGGACATATTCCCCCTCTCGTCACACCAATCGTCTTGGCAGGAAAACAGTTAATCTTAAATCTTTCTGGCCATGTTTGTGAGTATTATTTTGCTGCCTGTGGATACAAAGCTGTGTTTTTGAATTAATTTCTGTGTGAGGAAGTTTGCTTTCAGCATTTTTAAATTACCAAACAGAAGGCAAAGGTTGTTTTGGGGTGTGTGTAAGCCACACACAAGAGAAGGAATATTTATGAGAATACCTGATTTGATAAAAGCTAACTTGTTTCTTCTGGGGAGGATGCAGTGAGTGCTGCCCATGGCTGGTACAAAAGTGGAGGTATTGAAGAAAAGCCTTCCCAAACTGAACTCCATGAGGATATGTTTCCTGAAGCTTCAAAGTATTCTTGGCTGGAAGTGGGAACCAGTGCTATGAGGTTGGCTGTTCCCCTGCCACATTAGGGGATTGTGATCAATGTGTGCAAAGATCAGTGTGTGCATTGATCTTACCTGTGGATGCCTGCTTTTGCAGAAGCTGGCTGTCACTTGAAAGAGAGACTGTCTCCTTGTCTGCCATGCCAGAGATATGGGTAATCCTGCTGTCACCAGGGGAAAATTTATTGGTGGCACTGTGATTAGATGGAGGGCAATGGAGTTGTGCAAGAGGCGCAGTGTACCTTGGTCTCTGCATTGCCATCCCCTTGGGCAGGAGGAATGGGAGAGGAGGTGGTGCTGGGGCTGATTGTCATCAGTTCATTGTGGGTCTTTTTTAGCAATGAGCATTCATTGCTCTTCACCAGTTCCCTGCAAAGCTGCTATGAGAGATGAGTGACCAGGGATGGATGACCAAATACGTAAGGTTTGCCCTCCTTAGTGTTTAAAGCTTCCCAGGTGTTTCTGCAAATGCCTCTCCAACTTCTCTCCCAGCTCACCCCTAAGTGCCGTTATGTAGGATTCTTCCAGCTGCTGCAAGAAGCTCCTCTAAGTAGCTAGGACAGGCTGTCTGCTTTATCAGCTCTTCCTAATGTTAGCAAAATGCTTTTTTTTCTCTAACTAATTTCCAGTGCCTGAATGTTACAGTCTCTCGAATTGGTTTTGAGAGCTTCTGGTTCTGTGTGGAGCTGAAGCAGGGCGGGGGAAGTGATGCTCCTGGAGGGCAGGGTGGGGGCTTGCCCAGAGCTCTGCTGCTTTGGCTCCTCTGGAAGCCTGTGGACGCCACGAACTTCCACTTCTGTAAACCCAGTGGAACACAAATCTCTGTGGTATGGAACACAGAGCTTTTAGCTCAGTCTTCTGATGTATTTTAGATGTAAAGAATTGTGATAATCAGGCTGCGATCTTGCAAATTCTATTTGGAGGTGAACAGGCCTGTCCTTCCCAGGCTACTGAGTCATCTGGGAGGCTGCTGCATTTTTTTCTCTCTCAGTAGCTGACAGGAAGGTATAAACTGTTTGGTCATGTTAAATTACTCCTGTGAGCAGCTTAGGTGTTCTGCTAGCTTTATTCCAGTGGTGGAGTGCTGGTGTGGGCCCTGCATTATCTGTGTGGGTACAGCCAGCTTTTGGATGGCAATCCTGGAATCCTCTTTTCTGGCAACAGTGATGGCTGTCATGCAGCCTTTATCCCAAGGGACACAGCAAGCACAAACCTATCTTTTTATGGCCTGTACATAGAGGAAAAACTTTAGCTCCCTGATAGCTTTCTGCATGCAACCACTGCTCAAACCACAGCTATGTCTTGGGCTGTGAGATGTCCCAGGCTTTCTCAGCGTGCAGGAGGGGGTGTCACTGGGAACATCACGTTGGGATCCTAGTAGGAATGACAGTGAGTGCTTGGGTGCTACAAATGTTTGGGAGAAGGGAAAGAGGCCACTGGTGAAGAGAAGAGCAGAAGAGCTGGTGGTGATCCCCTTGCCCAGGACTGGGAGCTGTGCTAGGCAAAATGTCAGTGAGTTGGAGGGAAATCCCATGACATCTGGGGGAGGAATGCTAAAGTGCTTCTGGAGGAGAAAGATTGCCCGTGAGAATTGAGAGCTCTCACAAAAGCACTGCTCTTGAGCAGAGAGGAATTCAGAAGTTGAATTTGGTGGAGGGATGCGAGGTCAGGTAGATGCATTTTGTTCTGTGAGCCCCCAACTCCCTTTACCTCTATCCTGAGCACCTACAGCAGGGAGCCTTTTGAAGTAGTCTTACTTCATCTACATGCATAGGCTGTCCTGGGCAAAACACCAGAAATCCCTCCAAAAAGCCAAGAAGAAAGAGAATAGTAAAGCACCTTCAAACTACTCCCAAGTGTTGCCTCTGCAATGGATACAGCTTCCAGCAGCACAAATCTCTGCATTGCCAAGTGAAACAGAGGAGCTTGTACCTGAGTACTGAAATAAGCTGTGAAACTCAAAATAAATCCTTGCAAGCAGCTCAGCACCAGCTTGTTTAGTTCTTGAGATTGTTTTGCAGGGGGCATGGAACAAGATTTAAGAAAAAAAAAAATCCCAAAACCCACTGTGAGAGTTTAGTTTGCAGCAAACTGCTTATGTCTGGTAGTAAGACTTGGGTGTAGGGAGAGGAAATAACAGTTTGGGGCTATTTTGAATTGGCCTGGGAAACTGAGCAGTGCAACGTGTCTCTTCCCACTTGGAGTTTCAACTTGATCTTGAGACACTATCCTTCCTCTCCACAGAGCTGCTTTATTTAGCCCACTGCAGCAGCACTTGTCTTCTCTCTGTGGTGAGTACCAGAGATGCCACTGCTGCACAGCAGCTCTCATTGCATGGATGAAGCTGTCGCTTGTCCAGGGCCACTCAGGCAGTTTGTCAGCCAGAGCTCTGCCCTGTGCACTCAGGCAAGGTATGTGGCAGTCCACAATGGACTCAAAAGCTTACCTGTCTTCTGTTCTCAACACTGGTGATGCTGAAGTGTCTAATGTGACTCGTTCCACATTATTCTCAAGATTGTTATGGACCTCTCCTGGGGTTTTTTCCTCATTTTATGACTGCTTGTCTGCTAAGCCCTTAGGTCATCTTTATCAGCATCCCAAACCCCTGAAGGACCCTGTGACCAAACAGAAGAGGCCATCTAGCCTTCGGGGCTGGAACTTGAAGAAATGAGGTCATAGAAGATACAAAGGCTAGGAGGAATGCAAGAAGGTGCACAAGAGTCTAAATCCAAGCTTCTGGGATTACTTCTGATGGAATGATGGTGGGGTACCTTTCAGAAGTCTTTGTTACAGCTTGATAAAGTTTAACTTTGTTGAAGTGATGACTTAGTTACTCTTCTGCAAAATGGACCACCCTTTCCTGCCTCCTTACCCAAATAAGATTTTTAAAATTCTGAAGTCAGTGTTGAGGAATACAGTTATAGCTCAGGTCAGAGCCAAGGAGGTGTGGATGTGTGAGGATTGCTCGCTTCCTCCCTCCCTTTGTGGGCTTCCCAACTGTGGCATTACCTTGCTGCCACGTACCCTTGTTATTGTCCTTGTTAGGCTGTTGAGCGTCAGCAGACAGCCAGTCTGAGCTTATCTGATGGATGCAAATCCTCTCTTGGGCTTTCCATAACACTTCCCATCTTTCAGTGCTTTTGTGTGTGTACAAGGTTTTGAGGTGTCACACCCCAGTGTCCTCTCACCCTCCACCAGCCCAGGGTGCCCAAAGCCCCATCCAACCTGGCCTTGAACCCTGCCAGGGATTGAGGGACAGCCACAGCTTCTCTGGGCAATCTTTGCTAGGGCCTCACCATCCTCACAGGGATGAATTTCTTCCTAATACCTAATATAAATCTACCTTCCTTCAGCTTAAAGCCATTACCCCTTCTCCTGTCACTCCATGCCCTTGTAAACATTACACTTGAGTTGTTCCTCAGTGGAGGCTGTGATTAGTGATACAGACAGTCCATGAAATCCTAATGTCACTTACCAAGACTCTCCCTTTCAAAGCAGGTGGCCTGTGGAAGTAAAAGCAGGACATCAGCTGGGAAAGAATTTGGCGACCCAAGTTGGGGTGGTGCCTTGGCTGCCTGGCAGATTGCCTTTTGTCTTTGGCTAACCCAAAAAGACCAATCACTTGGTGTAAATCCCTACCCTGCTGCTTCCTAAAGATCTTCATTTCAGGTAGTATCTTCTGCCCATGTTTACTCCAGGATCCTGCAGGCATCAGTTTAATTAGAAATAAAGATTGACTAGTGTGGTCCCTAGTGGATCTTTTGGAGGGTTGGCAGCAACTGCATATAATGTGTGTGCAGCTGTTTAGTGAGGGGTGTTATTCCTCTTAAAAATTGATCAGTGCTATTCCTGGGTATTGATCTGAACCTCCTGGACAGAAGGTGGCTCATGAGCCAGTCCTCTCCAAGGGCAGGTGGGTGGCAGCTCCTTGAGGAGAACAGCCTGGGAGAAGAAAGCTTGCACCTCTTGGTCCTGTCCCGTATTTCAACTTCTTTTCCTCCCGTCTGAGAACTTCCCTCATAGCTGTGCTTACAAGCTTTGGGTATGGAAGTCCCAGTGCTCAGCACCGAGCAGTGAGTGTCACCCTGGCTGTACAGATCCAGCACGTGTCAGTGTGACCTGTTTGCCTGGGGAAAACACACATTGTATCTCCCTGGCATAACTCACTGCGTGGATGCAGGCAGGATGCTACCACACTGAGGAGCTTTGCTCTAGTTCACTTCAGTGTTGTGTTTAGCTGGCTTGTGACAGCAAATGAATTGATCTGAGGCTGTATTGGCGCAGTGGGAAAAGCGGTTTGTCTGCTGGTGGTGGCTCCAGTGCCTGTCATCCTTTCCTACTGCTCTTCATTCACAAAAGTCCATGTGTCCTGCTGGGCTCCCCTGCAAGAGCTGTGTGTGTGTCTTGGCTCTGTTAAGTGAGAAGGGCAGGCAAGGTGAGGTGAGGACCTTGCCTAAGAAATGTGCTCCCAAACCAGAGCTGAGGGTCCCTCTGCAACTGCTATATTGGCTTAAATGCTGCCATACAGCTTATCTTGTCAGCAGGAGGTCAGAAGTGATGCACAGTAAACAACCAGCTCTGTGTCATGTATTCCCCTTCTTTGTCACCTCTGTCCCATCTCAAAAGCTGAGCTTGGCTTTTCTTTTGTAATAAAAGCTGATTAAGAGAACAAGATATTGGGAAAGTTTTCGAGTCCAGATGGCTTGATATCTAGCAAGATATCCCTAGGCTAGTGCTTCCTATGCTGTACATCCCTGTTGCTGAGCCTGCTGTGGTGTGGGGTCTCTCTGCTAAGGTGATGCTGTTTGGGCAGGAGCTGTTAGCCAGGTGCTTGACCCAGGTGGTGCTTGGCCAAGTTGGAGATACGCCAGGGCCTGACCCTAGACCACTGCCTCCAGTGCACTTGGAAATTCATGTCCAAGCTCTGGAAGCTGGCAAGGTGGGTTTGGATTTTTTTAGCTTGCAACCTACAGCTTTAATCTACCTAGAAATGAAGATTGAATATATTTCTGTTGTCGCTATGCCCTGGGGATGTCTGTGTGAGAAGAGATTAGAGAGAGTTCAGGAGTCTGTTGCACTGGAGTAGTTCAGAGGCGGTTGGGGACCTTTTTTACTCTATTGGTAGTACACTGAGTCTCTGTAAAGGTAGTAGATTTGTCTGTGTTAGTATCTTTTCATGGGAATTTGTCTGAAAGTGTGTCCATCCGTCAGGAGAAGCACGTGCTGTCGTGTACCCCGTTGCCCCTGTGCAGTCAGTGGCAGCCGAGCATGTCGGGCATATGGGTAGCAGGAGGGCTGTAATACTTGCTTCTGGTTCTAACAAAGCTCTTGGTGTTCCTTCTGCAGGGATACTGCCATCAGAGTAACAGGATGCTGTGGGGCTGGGCATGTTGCCTAACTTAGTGCTGCACCTGGATCTTAAAGTGGGGGTACATAGCCCAGTCCATTTGTGTTTCTAGGCATGTGGCTCACAGATGGAGGTGTCCAGCTCTGCATGAGTGGTGGTGATGCTGTGGGGCAGTGCCCAGAGCCTGAGTTTTGGCATCTGCACCCAGCCTGGGGCTGGCTTACCCTGCGCTATGCTCGGTGCAGCGTGGTGAGGCCTGGCCTCTGCTCCGTGCTTGTCCTCCAGCCCTATGCTCCTGCAGGCATTAACAGAAGGGGGAAGGGATACCTTTGGATTTGCTGTTCAGATTTACTGGTGCTCTGAGACAACAGCAGCAAAAACCTCATTGGATGTGGGAGAAGCAGGATTGGAAGAGAATTTGTGTCCCCAGAGTATTTGCTTTGCAGCCAAGATTCGTTCCTGAGGAAATGTGCAAGCCAAACGTCCCAGGATAAATTTCCCTGTAACGGAGGTTGCTGGAGGGGCAGAACCTCACAGGGACAGTCAGTGCTGGTGCCTCCCAGCCTCAGCACAGCATGACAGCAACACAGGGAGCAGCTTTCCCATTGCTGCTTGTGCCTCCTGTGGGAGACTGCAGCAAACTTTTCCTTGCCTCCGCTCTTGCGGGCTTCATGACTGTTAATCATTCTTTATCCTCTCCTCAGGATTTCTGGGTGTATGGGCTTTTTCTGTAAATCTCAGCCCTTCACCATCTTCATGTCCTGTCTAAGGTTATTTAATAACTTCCAAATATCTGCATAGAGCAGGGCTGCTGCTGGCTTTTGGGTGATGGCTGCGTTAGCTGTGCTGCTGCCAGCTCCTTACATTTTCTGCTAGAGGATCACTTAAACAATGAAATAAGCCCCTTGGGAAAGAGGTAGTAAGGCCACTGGTTGATATTTAACACTTGGCTGCACAAGGAGGGCATGGAGAAATCAAGCCCCTTGGGAACGTGCCATGCACGAGTCCCACGCAGAGAAGGATGCTGGAGCTGCCTGGGTCATGGGGTGACCACTCCCACTGCTCCATCAGGCAGCTTTGCCATGAGGGTGAGCACAACCCCTGGGTGATGCTGTGGGAGTGAAATAGCTATTAGTTGCACAATAGGAGTGTTCAGGATTTTTGTTTTGGCAATAGAGGTATAAAACATAACAGAAGAGCAGTATTTGAGGCTATTGAAGGAAAATACCTCATTAGCCACACAGTGAGGCTGTGGGGCTCACCACCATCTGAAATGACATCAAAGGCAAGACATTTTTTTAAAGATTTAAGAAGGGTCTGACTGTGGAAGTAGTGAGAATTCATTCTAGCTTGTCATGTAATGTATTGGGTGGAATTCCCAAACAAATCCTTTGGAAGGTTTTAGCCTGGAAGATGCCTTGGTGTAGAAGCACTGAACCACCTCTTAGGGATTCAGATGAGCCTGTACTCAGCTGATAATCTCAAGACGGTGTCTTTTCCCTAGTGGCCTCTCTTCCTCTACATTCACCTGACTCTTTGTGGTGGGGGGATAAAGAGACAGTGGCTTCTCTTCCCAAGTGATCAGCCCGCATCCTGAAGTCTGTGAGGTCAGAGATGTGCCCTGAACACCAGCCACAAACATGAGTTTGTGCTAAGGGTACCTGAGCTGATGTGCTGTGTGGCTGCTGAGCTGCATGAAGAAATGCAATCCCATGGAGCCTATCAGCATGACTTTTCTAATGACAGTGGGTCCAACACAGAGATATATTTCTGTGCTGGCTATTATCATACTTTGGCAACAATTGACCTGGAAGATGATGTACTCTCCTGAAGGTTTGTGGGTTGGCTACCAGGTACTTAAACCCAGAAGGGTGCTCCTAAATGCTGTCATTATCTAAGATCCCTGGTGGCCTCCTCTCCCATTTCTCAAGTTGGGTTCTTGGTCCCTTCTTGTAGTTCTTGGTGCTTGTGAGTCAAAGTGTGACACCACACAGAGCTGCTACCAGCCTGTTTGGTTCAGTGCACTATCCCTTGTGATGTTGGGGATGTAGCTGTTTGCAGTAACAGGGATGCTAAGAAATGGTATTGCTATATATAGCAGCAGGACATTTCTGCACACAGCATCTTGTTTGTTTTTTTCTCCTTTTAACGATGTCCATAATAAGGAGGGAAGATAGAGCTTTTTGCTCCAATTACAGAAAAAAGCTTGGATGGGTCTCTCCATCAGCAGTGTGAAAGTCATAGTTTTCATCCTTCAAAGCCTGATAAATCTCCCATGAAAATCAATGAAATAGCTTCAGGTGATGGACATGCAACAGCAGGTCAAACCTGATGTGGCTGAGAGGTCCACAACAGTGTTCAGTCCATTAGCTATCCATGGCTGGGTCCATGTTTCATCATCTCTTCTGTCACCCGTTGGCAGAAAACAACTGCTGTGCTCTTTGCTTTCCCTGCTTAGCTGGTTACTGTTCAGCACTGCACTAAAGTCATTTCTTTTGAGAGCAGAAGAGCCTAGACATCAGGAAAGTGAGGACAGTGCTGGAAACCAAGCAATGGTACTGGCACTGTACCAACTGTACTGGACTTTATCAGGGGCAGGTTTGCTGTGGGTGGATTGACGCAGCCGGTTACTGAGCCGTGCTGTGTGTGGCTGAAGTGCAGTGCTGCTGCTGTCTCTCTGCACGCCAGATCTTCCCTAGGGATGGGTGGAGTCAGAAAGCTTTTCATGGTAAAGTCAGTTCAAAATTGAATTGCCAGGTATTTGTTTTACTTTGATTATAAATTTAAGAAGTGATAGGGAAGTGAATAGGGAGGCACTTGGAAGCATGACTTCTCATGCAAGTGTGTGTCTGAATATGTGTGTGTATTAGAATTTAGACGTTTGTCATGTTTAAACTGAGCCTACCCAGCATGCTGAATCTAACACTGTTTCTCAGCATGCAACAAATTCTACAGTCTCTCAGGTAAGATGTGGAGACCCTTGGACATTCATCCAGGTGGCAAAGGTGTACCAGAACCTGGTTTCTGATGGCTTAGTAGGCTGTAGACCCTACCTTGAAGGGATGGCAGAGATGCCCTTTGCAGCCGAGAGCTTTTCAGCCCGTGGGGTTGTAGCGCAATGAAGTTTTGGTGCTTTTTGTGCTCTGCTGGCAGGCTTTAGCTGGAGCAGTTGGAGCTGGTGTAGAAACTCATTCTTTCCCAGACTGCTGTTATCAAGCTCTGGGTTTTCCCTCCTTTCTTCCCTTCTACAGAGCTTGGGCTTGGAAATGGCTCCTCACTGAAATAAAAGGTGATCTTGAAATTTTATGGCAGCCACATCATTGCTTAGAGTACTACTGTAACGGTTGCTGTATCGCTAAGGAAACTGGCAGCTTTACTCTTGCTAGTCACTAAACTGTAAGCCTAGTTTATAGCAGTATAAAAAGTGGCATTAAACTGGTCGTAAATAACCTGGTTTCCTGGAAAAGCTGTTAGGACCATTCCTGTCCTAGGGAAGAGGTGCTTGGTTTGCGAAGGCAAGTTTAAGTGCAGCTTTTGGGAGTGGGGGCAAATCTGGTAGCTCAGCACAAGGGGGATGTTGGCATTGACTGGAGGGGTCAGTACTAGCAAATGTGGAGCTGCAATAAGCAATTTGATTGAAGTGCATGAGTGTATAAATCCTTACTGGGCTTTGCCAGAGCATCTCTGGTTTGGTGGCTGGGATGGCTTCTGCCAGGAGTGGTCGAACTCCCCTGTGCTGCCTGCACGGAGCAGAGGGCTCTCATGGCCACTTGACTTTCCACGTGCAAAACTGGAACTGTATTTCTATCCTCCTGTCACTTTTCTCCTGGTACAGAGTAAGATGCTCCAGGTGCACGCTGGAGACGTGTCCTGAGCTTGCTGCATCTGCTGGAGCAGCTGCCACGTGAAGGAGCAATGAGATGCAACTTGCCTAACACTATTGCCTTGCAAAAGGCCTGTCTTGTTACCTGCCTCCTGCCCGTGTCCCCTTTTGTACCGAAAACTTCAGCGCTAAAAGCTCCCAATTAAACTAATGTGTGTGTTCAGAGCTGGGAGCTAATTTGAGGTAGATTATTTAATGCTCACAAATCCACAGCCTTCTCTAATTGTTCTGACAAACACCAATGTGCTCCTTGTTCAGGCTGCAGCTGTACAGTATGTGGCATATGACCTCCAGCTTGTATGGCCAGGCCAGGCAATGGCAATTTCTTGCTGAGTGCTGCTGGGCAAACGTTTCTGAAGTTTATGAATAAAATAAATTATACGTGGATAAAAATAAAATGCTAAGTATGGGACATGGAGAAAAAGGGGAGGGGGCTTTTCTCACAGCTCAGGTCTAATAGATAGGGCTGCTGAAATGCTAGACACTTTTATTTCATCCCAAAAGTTAATCTTCTTTCTGTGCCTGGGTTACTCTGCTTCATTTAAAATGGTTCTTCAAATCGGTTTTGTTAAATTGCTGCAAAATCCTGTGTGGATGCTCTTCAGTTGATTTAATCTTGGTTTATGTTGATTTAGTTTCTTGCCAACTTTTGCTAAATCCATTTGAGACAGAGTTAAATCAACTTACGAGTGTCCTTGCAATTTAATTAAATCGACTGATGTAGCTAATGTAACTGATTGTAATTAAACGCAAGCAGCTTTTATATAAAGACAAGCCCTGAGGGTGTTCAGGAAATCCCATCTCATGTTCCCATTAGCCCCTAAAAGGAGTTTTCTCACAATTTACCCCCCCTGCCTCTGATCCTTGTCCCAGTGCAGAGCTCTGCCATGTTGGGCCATGCTCTCTGTTTATGATAAGCCTGATCCCTGGTGGCTCTGCCCCACTGCCTGCCATCCCTTTCACACCTGTGCTTGTGGGGCCATGTACCGACAGCCCTCTGGGCAATGACTTCCTTCCCAAAGTAAATAACCTGCTCAAATGAAAACTACGCATGCCCAAGGGAAAAAGTGCAGGCTTTTCTCCTTCTATACAACCCCTGAGGTATCCAGAGTGACCTCATAAAAGCCTAAGCAGGGATGAGGGGTGTGTATAGGGGCTGGAATGAGGTGTCCCTTATGAAGGATGCTTATATTCAGTGTGAGGTCATACAGGTTCACTGATGGTGGATTTTCCTGTCATTTCCAGGTGTTTAAAACATCTTGTTTCTTATTAGGTCAGTTGTTGTGAATATTGGCCTTGCTTTTCTTTCTTGTTCTCAGTCTTGAGGCAGAGATCTGTAATGATGCAATCTTTTTCCTACAACAGACAGATCCTGCACCCCAAAGGCTGCTCTTTGATCTCCAGTGGGGAGCCTTGCTATTCAAGGGAGAAAAGACCCTGTTTTAACATTGAATTTCCATGGCTCTGAATGATAGGAGAAGAGATGAGAGAGCAGCCAGAGCCCACTGTAGCATCCTGCTCTTTTTCCAGCCTTGGGTGGACTCCCTGTAGTGATAGCAGCAAAGGGGAACCCAAGGAGGATCCCTCTTCTCTCACCCCCTGCTACTAATGTCATGGAAATTCTGGTTATCAGGGGATGGTCAGGATAGGCACCATCCGCATCCATGCAAGCCTTTAATTTTCTTTCTCCTTCTTTCTGTTTCCAGCTCAGTTCACACATTAAGAAAACGTTAATAGCCTCTGATGATAGTTTCATGCTCTGTTTGCATCCCTTCTAATGGGACCCACTCATGTCTGTGGGAGCGCTGCCTCTGTGAGTGGAGGTGACACATGTGGATGTGCCACTAAGGATGACTCTGTGAACAGAGAGTGAGTCTCACAGGGATTTGGTGGGAATATTCACACCCCAGTGTTTAAGGCTATCCCTTCTCAGGGTCTTCAAAGATCACCCTTGGGGCTCTGGATTGGGTTCTTGTGCTGCCTCTGCTACCAGAGGGTTGGATGGAGGTGGTTTTTGTCCAGGGGTACCGGCTTCTTGTGGGTCCACCTTGGCCAAGAGGTTCTAGGATCTCTTTTCCCTGTCATCTGCCACCTTTTCCAGCCTAGAGTAATCCTAAAGGTCTTGTGTGCCCTGTTGTCTCTTTGCAGCTGCACCATGCCCACAAGAGCAGCAGGAGAGTAGTGCTTGAGGCTTAGTTAGCTCAAGAGTGTGCTGAAGAGGAAATAAAAGGGGAAAGTGGCCAAGGAGAAAGCATGTGCTAGGGGTGCTGAGGTGCATCTGTGGCTAGAGAATGTGAGCACCTCTAACAAAGGGGTGTGGTCAAAGCCAGCAAAGTTTGGAGAGCACTAACTAGAGGGGATTTTCAGACAGAAAAGGAAGTGACTGACTTAAACCCACGAAGGCCCTGCCCAAAAAACCCCTAAACTATTTCTTTGCATAACTATTCATAGAGGGGAGTGGGGGACATGCCAGCAACAGCTTTGCTAGGATGGAGTTACTGGTGGAAATTAGGGTCATCTTTGAACATCTGGCTGTGAAATCCAATTGGCTGGTAGGTCCTAGATCTGGAGCAGTGAGACAAAAGCATAGGGCAGCCTTTGGTGGATTTATGGCAAGGAAGTGTTGGAAATGGGTCAGTCTGGGTGGCTGCGGTGAGGCCGATGTCACGTAGCTGAGCAAGGGAGAGACAAACCTCTGTACCAGCCAGCATGAGGGCGCTGAAAGCCTTTGTGAGGGAGGGAGGGTGCTCTGGAAGGCACTGAACACAAAAATGAACATGCTGTGATTTTTTTTCTCAATCTGTGGAAGGTGAGATGGGGAAAAGACATTAAAGGTACAGAGCAGATACTTGCCTGGGCGTTAGGCAGAGCACATCAAACCATACATGCCTAAATATAGATTTTCTTTTTGGAAATACTACCTCAAAGCATGAGTTCAAAACACTTGATTTTGTTCGTTTGTTCAAAATCCTTTTTGGCCTGTTCTGCTCACCCATAAAAATGCACTTAGATTTTTAATGAGTGGGGAAAAAAAAAATTTGAGAAGTGATTTTGATTATTTTTGATCTTGTTGAAAGAGAAGTACTTGCAAAGAGGTTAATGAAGGAGAGAAAAAAGAGGTTTATAACATTTCTCAGCTGTCTCTAGTACCAGGAGTGTGTTTGCATCACAAGCATCTTGCTAACTGATGTCATGGCAGAGAAAGGAGGCTGTTGGCAGTGGTGCTGCGGAGCAGAGGTGGTGGGGCAGGTGATGAGTGTGTGCTGTGTGTGTGATGGGTACGTAGCACCTGTATGGCAAACCAAGAGTGCAGTTAAGTGATGGAAACGGTGTGTAAATACTATAAACATAGAAAAGACAGCAGGGCTGCTAGTGCAGCAATGTGCTGTGACATATTCTGAGCATTTAGGAAAAAACCCCACTCTAGTAGGTGTAGACTTGAGAAAACCTTGGGGGGTGGTGGAGAGGAAAGGGGGTTTAGAAGGATCCTGTGGTAGATGCAGAACCTGCTCAGTGACAGCATGCAATGTTTGGGTGTTATCTTAAACTCCTAATTGAAACTTCTTTTCCCTTGTTTTGAAGATCTTTCTCTCTCAATGTTTTAAGTTTAATTTTTTTAGCAGAAATATTCCTAGAAACCCAGTTGTATCAGGTCACCACAAAAAAAAACCCCAACAACCCAGTCAGTTGCCTTTAAGGGTTGGCCCAGGATGTCCCAATTGATGGGGGAAAGTTTTCAGCATAAAATTTATCTTGCATGAAAAGAAGATGGTTTGGGTTTGTGGGGTGTTTTGGGTTTTTTTTTTTTTAGTTAAAACCAAACCAAACTGGAATGCAATACCCTCTTGTCACTGTGAGTGTATCTTTAATTATCTGGGAAACATGGCCCCATCCTGTGGAGGAAAAGATCAGGGAAATCAGTGACTGCATTTTAAGGAGTGCACTCACAATAAACACTTCCTATTTTAGCTGTGGAGATGTGGAGCAGGAGGGAGAAAAGGATAGAGAAGAGGGTTTATGGAGGGGGAAAAAGGCAACAAATGGCCAAGTAAGGCATAAAATACCTTCTCCTGGCACACCAGCAGTATTTATTTAATTTATTTGTTTTTCTTATTCTATTGTATTTACCAGCAGGAGTTCTCTGATGCTGGAATGCTGTTGAGGAGAGGGATGGGATGTGAGCTCTGGTGATGATAACGCAGCTAACAACTCTGGATTTCATGAGGACAGGATTGAATGCAAAGTGGATAAAATCACTAATGCTGACCTGGCTGTATGTAACCCCCTTACCAGCTGCCTGGTAACAAATAACCCATGCAAACCTGAGGTGATTTGTAAAAATTGTCCCTTGGGATATCTTTTGGCATTTCAATACTTGAGAACAGTTTAAGGAGATGTGGTTGGTGATAGTGGGAGGTTGGTCCTCCAGTTTTTTAAATATATTTTTGTTGTTGCAAATGAATCAGTTTGGTTTGGGGAGGATGGAGGTGTTTGGTAGCCTGGAGATGGGAGTCCTGAGAGTGAGGCACATCACCCTCATTGCATTCAGGGTGCTAATGCCAGGAAGAAAGGGAAATATCAAGTGTTAATAAGTAACTTATTTGGGCATCTGCAAAATGACATGAAGGAGTCCCAAAAAGGGGAGGAGATGGAACATAAATTGTGCACAGGTATGAAGCAGGCGTACTCTGTACAAGAAGGGAGCACATGGTCACGTGAGAGCATCTGGGATGGTTTTTAGATGTAGCTTTGTTCTATTAAACTTAAGCGTTTTCCAGGATACCTTCCTCAGCCTCACAGAGCCTGTGTGGCAAGTGTCTCTGTGTTTTGCTGCTTGTTAGACTATGAAATGTACTTGGTCACAGTGCTCTGTCCCTGATTGCAGAATCACTCTGATGTCCCACTAATAATATTTCTTTAGCTTGACATCTTTGTTCCCTGTGCAATGGGAGAAAACACGTATCCCCAGCACAGGGCTGATGTTCCCGGGCAGCAACATCTGTCTTCTCTCTGCTCTACCAAGATTCCTAAGACTGGTTTTAAAACAAAACCAAAAGGGAAGGCAGATCTGTGTGGAGAGTCCTTCCAGCAAAGGTTCTGCTGCTGCCTGGGGCACTGGCTGCTACAGGGGGCACTCGCATTTGGGGACTGGGCCCTGTAGAAACTGAGGCCCAGGCACCGCATGACTGCTGGTGGGTGGCTGTTGTGTGTTCCCTACTGCCAGGGATGAGTTGGTGGGATTTCTTTCCAGGATGTGCTTAGAAGAAGGCTGTAAGTACAAGGCTTATTGCACTCTCTTTGCCTTGGGTCCTCCTGGAGCTGTGCAAGTCCCATCTGCAACATGCACAGAGCTTCCACTTTAAAGCTGGCTTTTTGCCTTCAGGGTAGACCATGTTTTTATAATATTCTTTTTTTTTTCTTTCTTCTAGGTTTCCAAGCAAGAACATTAATTCCCCCTGCCCCGTGATGTTACACCGCACTAGGATGCTTTACAGAGCAGGCCCAATAAATGCAACTCACTGTGATAAACCTTGTCCTTAGTAAGACTGTATCTTAGAAAGGTGTCTAGAACCCCATTGCTGAACTGTGCAGTTTGAGAGGGAAACTGGCTCGCCTTGGCCATTGCAGCATGTCTGCAGCAAGTCTCTGGAGAGGTCTGGGTTTCTTGCTGTGGTACTGCCATAGCAATATGAGCTGCCCTTATCCAGAGCCTTGTGTGTTGTGCTTGCCCTGGTACCCAAACCTGTGTTGGGGAAATGATAGCATGGCATGAAAGTCTTACTGGGAAAAGGGTATTCCTGTGGACCTGCAGTCATTTGGTGACATTACTTTTGCAAAACTAAGAGAACAGAAGTGGGGTGAGCATGCTACAAGTTCTGTCAGCACTGGAGCTGGGCTACAGCCTGGTGTGTGGTGAGTATCTCTCATTAGGAGCTGTGGAGGGACCCTCAGCAGGATGCGTAGGACACTTGTCCAAAGTGGCTTGCCTTAAGGCAGGATGCTGTGATGACCCTGCTGCCTGCATTGACCAGGATCTCCTGCCTCCTCGGCCCTGGGTTGGCAGGTGGGTGGCTGCAGCAGCATTTCTCATCACCCTGTTGAAATGAGAACTGCCAGTGGCTGCAGCAGCCGCTATTTAACCTTCAGGCCTGAAGCACAGCCATAAAGGATGGCTTCCCTGGACTGGAGCTGCTGCCAAGGGCTTGTAACTCTGCGGCCCGCTGGGGTCATGGAACTGATGAGATTGTATCAGTTGGGATGTAATTGCTTTGAGGAGGTGTGATCAGATGGGAGAGGAGACAGCAGAGCAGGAGGTGAAGGTGCAGCATTGGCTTTGAAGCAGTGGTGAGGGCCAGGGCTGTATTTCTGTCCTAGGTATCAGCCTGTCTTGGCGGTGAACAGCTTTGCTGCACCTCAGGACCAGGTAACAATCGGGAGAGGAGTTTATAGCATCCTCTGATCAGTGGGTGCTGTATGTTATCTTTGCAAAATAAGACAGACAATAGGAGTTTTCTGTGTCAATACCCAGCTGCTGCTGAAAA